>VXAD01008594.1:113223-129915 GCA_013399195.1 Dicrurus megarhynchus
TGCCCGCGGCACCACGGCGGCACGGGACACCCCGCGCTCCCCCCCGCTCCGCCCGCCGGGAGACAGATAGGCCCGGCTCTTACCCTCACCGAGGTACGAGGGACATCCTCGTCCCCCCGGAGCTGGTCTTACTGGGTTTTGGGTGGGTTCTGTTTAGTTTGGAGAAAAATCGTCCAAATATCTGTCGTGTGGACAGCAGGATTAGGGAAGTGATTGTCACCCTGTACTCGGCACCGGCGAGGCCACACATCGAGTGCTGTGTCCAGTCCTGGGCCCCTCACTACGAGAAGGAGGACATGGAGGTGCTGCAGCACATCCAGAAAAGGGCGACGGAGCTGCGGAAGGGTCTGGAGCACAAATCTCGCTGCGAGCTGCTGAGGGAGCTGGGGGTGTTTAGCCTGGAGCAAAGGAGGCTCAGGGGGGACCTTATCACTCTCTACAAGTCCCTGAAAGGAGGGAGCAGCCAGGTGGGGGTCCGCCTCTTCTCCCAGGCAACCAGTGACAGGACAAGAGGAAATGGCCTCAAATTACACCAGGGGAGGTTTAGGTTGGACATTAGGAGGAATTTCTTCCCTGAAAGGGTGATTGGACATTGGAACAGGCTGCCCAGGGAGGTGTTGAAGTTACTGTCCCCTGGAAGTGTTTAGGGAAAGACTGGCCATGGAACTTAGTGTCGTGGTCTAGCTGACAAGTGATGTTCGGACGAAGGCTGGACTCGATGATCTTAGAGGTCTTTTCCAACCTAATTGATGCTGTGATTCTGTGATTTATTTTCCTTACACAGAAGCAAAACAAAAAAACATCTCCCAGGAAGCTGACCCATCAGAGCCCACCCAGCGAGGATCTGCCGTGCAAGGGCCATACTTGGTCTGTAAAATGAGACACGAGTATCGGGAGGGGACTGCTGGGGATAATTCTGCCTTGGAAACCCACTGCAGGCACAATGGCTCACAAGGAGAATCTACTGTTGGGGAAGGAAGAGGAGCCTCATTTCCTGCATCAGTGCTGTCCCACGGTTTCAAGTTTGAAACATAGCTATTGTAAAAGCAACTGTATGTTTAGCACTGTCATCACCAGCAGATCCCAACTGGTTGTATCAGCTGCCATGATGTTTAATGAGAAAATTTGCTCTTTATTTTCTATTAATGTCAGGATCAAAATGCCCTGGGTGGAAGTAACCTGCACTGTAATACAACTGAACAGTCACTGGCAACTGTCTTAAGCACATCTCAACTACAGAGTCAGATTCTCTGCTCACACGAACTGGTGCCACCATCTTGTCTGTCATTTAGGCATTAGAAGGAGCTGTATTCGATTTGCAAAATCTTTATTACGGATGATGATGTAATGCAGTTCTGTGTGGAGACATCCAAACTACCTCCAGCAGCACGAGTGGTTTAGCCATGTGAGCATTCACTTGGGGCTAATCAAACCTGACAAGAAAGAGAGTGTTATCGTGGGCAGAACACCCTGCTAAAACAGATATAGTCTGCATTAGTGCTCAGATAAAAACAACGGGCTGCACTACACAGACATGACCAGACATGCCACGCATACACCTCTGACCCTACGGTGAGTTTATGAGAGGTCATGGTCAGGAAAGAGAAACCACAAAGGATTTTATTTCTATTTACAGAAGTATCAGTGGATTGATTTATCTACTGATAGTATTTTATGAGAGAACAGCACTTTACTGGACAGTCAGAAAGGGAACTCCGTGCTATGCAGTATTATACAATAAGATTATTTGCAAATGCTCTGTAAACTCTAAAAGCCAGGCACCAAAACTGGCATCAATTCCCCACATAACACACACATCTCATGATGAGGAGCTGGAAAAGTTAAAAGAGGGCAGCACTAGTTCCCAGCCGCAAGAAGCTGCCCAGAGATTAATAATCCATAGGTTGTCCTTATTAGCAGCTTTAGTTCTGCCCGCTCCCGGAGGTGCGGAGGAAGCGGCCGCGCTTCCAGCTCTCTCCGGCCGTTCCCGCGTCCTTCTCCCGCAGGAGGAGCTGCTCCCGCCGCGCTCCCCGGCTGCGGCCCTCCCCGGGGGCCGGGAGGGACCGAGCCCCGAGGTCACGGGCGGGGACCGGAGCCCCCCCGCTTCGGGGCTGCCGAGGGTGGCACCGGACGTGCCCCCGCCGCCATTGGCGGGAGCGCCCTGGAATTCCATGACGCCAGGCGGGGCGGGGCGAGGCTGTCCCGGCCCCGGCGCTGCCCCCTCCCACAGCGAACCAGTGTTTTCCTCCGGGAAGCCGGGGGCCGATCGAGCCCTCGTGTCTCCTGTAGGGCTGCAGGGCTGCTCCCGCCCTGCCGCTGGCAGCTCTGGCTGGTTTCAAACGCCTAAGGAACATCGCAGGCAGGACTACAGTGCATTGTCTGCTCACTGCCCACAGCGGAACCCAGCGAAAGCCCAGAGAAGGAAAAACTATTCCCGTATTATCAGGTTTTGCATCCTCGTATCGTCCTCGCTGATTAATGCCATTAAATCCGTGCTTTTCCGGGGCTGTAGGAACAGGTACGGCCCTTTGAGCTTTACCACAAATGCTATTTGAGTGCCCACAGGACAGCGCAGAAAGAGCTGGCCCAACTCTAAAAAGACTCCAGACGTTCATTTTTCACTGGCAGCACTGATAAGCATTTGCTCCTCCTTTCTGAAAGCCTTTATCTCTGCAGACCACAGGCATCTTCCACCCTAAGGCATCCATAAGCGGCCATGAAGAAATCTAACCTAATGAGATTCCACTGGTTTAGCCGGCAATAACATGCCAAGGACAACTGCAGTACTTCATCCTCACCCAGTGTAACCACCGCTGCTGCAAACGTGGCCAGATTGCTACAGGAAAGAAGATTAGGGTGGAAAACAGCTGGTGCAGATTGGAGCCAAAGAAGACTCAAATGATAATGAATAGAAAAGAGGAACATTCAAATCAGAAGTTGTTTTTAGCACCTTCCATAGAAGGTAGACAGCCCTCATTCAGCAAAAAGAGGCAGATTTCCACTGCATGTACTCATTTGGGCTGTCCAAGTAGCAGATATTTTTCAAAATAATCTCTTTCAGCTTTCCCTTGTTGGGAAACTCTCATCTTGCCCAGGAGAGTCTGGGAGGAGGAAGGCAGGCACTTTTCCTATTAGGATACATTAGTTGCAACTATTATATCAAGCTGAAAATACTGTTTCAAAACGCTACTAGAAAGAAACAAAAACACAAACCAAGCAAAACTAACACATTGTTGCTTTGGACCTTTCCAAATAGCTCCTAGTCAGCTCCCAGTGCCAGTGTAATGCACTGGCCCAGTTGGCCAAAGAGCTACCAGATCAACCCCAGCAGCATCACAGACTGCAGGAACAGCTACAAACAACGGCAGCAGCTGCTTCCCTTTGCAACAGCACGGATTACAAGCCAAGCAAAACACAGCAGAGCAGATGAAGTTTGCCTTTTTTGAGGTTAACTGGACCAAAAAAGAAAAAAAGGGAGCCCAGAGTATGTTCAGAGTATGGTGGTTTTTAAGCAACTGCAGGTATCTTTCAGAATCATTTGAAAAAGGCTTTCCACTACAAGAGACATTCACAGTTTGTCACCAAACTCCAAAGGGTCTCTGATCAAAGAAGAAACATTTCTTTCCTATCCCACCAAAAGCACAAACTAAATATCCAAATGACTTAGTCTAATTCCAGCTCAACAGATAAAGGTCCCCTCCTATCACCCAGGGAAAATTGGGGTTGTTATCAGTTTTATGTAAAAAGCTACTCGGACATTTTGGTGAGGGAAGGAACATAAAAGACTACCTTTATTTATCTACAGCCTCCACCTGACTCCTACTTTCATTCTCCTCCCAGACCCAATTCCCCCTTCCTGCTCTCAATCAGATCCACCTCCCTTCTCTAACTCATAGAATCCCCAACCAACCTTTGCACTCCAGATCTGCAAGTTCACACCTATTCCCTTCCCCAGCACCCAGCCTGATGGCCATTTCCTTATTTCATATTCCCTACACACCCCCTTGATTCAACGTATTTGCTCAGACAGTTGCATTTTTCTCTTCTTCCTGTTTGATTTCCCCCCCCCCATCCCTATCTTTCATCCTCCCAATTCTGATGCCAAACAGTTCTCACCTTCCCCTAGTTTTTCAGCCAGCCACAATCCCATACCTGCTGTGTTCCCTTCTGCAGCTCCCAGGCTGGACAGCCTTTCCTAGCCAATTTCAATTCCATCCTTAAAAAACACTGGACTGTGTTGCTTCATCCTTACTCCAGTCCTGGCAGGCCTGCCACCCAGTTTCCGGTTGTGGCTGCTATGCACTTTTCTCCTGGAAATTAAAGTTAAATGTCAGTACAAAATGCTCACAAGCTTTAAAACTATCTTCCTCTTAAAACGCATTTTGACAGAATTAAAATATTTGTAGCCTTAACTTAGTATCAACAGTACATTTGGTGCAGATTTAAATGTATCCCTAAATAATAATCTACATGAAAGATGAAAATACACATTTGCTGGTTTTTCCTAGGAAGCTACTAGGGGCATCAATCATTGGCGTTTGTTAAGGAAAGCACAAGTCACCTAAAAACCTCAAAATGAGTTACAGCAATTTTGTCTCTGTGTAAATAGCTTTCTATTAGTATTTGTTTTGAAGGTTTCTATGTCATGGATTTGTAGACCACAGAAGTTACAGCACTGTAACAGCAGCCATTGTAATGCACAGTTGTTTGATATGCTGGATTGCTGTCTTGGGGTGACATGACAATTGCCTATCACACAGGACACATTTCTATCCTTTGGAATATTTATATTCTCTGTCAATACAGACACCAAAAATACACTGGCCAGAACTAGCAGCTGTGTAGTACACCTATCTTTCCTACTGGAAATACAGATAAGAAGAAGTTGTGTAGTAGCAGTAGTAGTAGATACAGCTTTTTCCTCACTTTTATCATGTCAAAAGACTTTTATCATGTCTTTTAGTAGGGTCTTTTGCCTTTTGCAGTTCTCTGAAATGCTTCACATATATCAGACATTATGGCCCCACTGTTCAAGGAAAACTTTCACACGTGTTTACTTTTAAGCAGCTCTCAGGCTCCACAGATTACTATAGAGGATTCATAGTTTTTAATTTATGCCCATGCTAAAGTGTATCCCTGAAAACTGAGCCCAGAGGAAAGTCCCCCTGTTTAAATAACAATGAAAGTGTACATGTGTCACATGAAAAAAAATATTGGAATTCCTGGGTTCTTCAGGAAAGCTTAAAAGACATAGCGACCGTAAAATGCAAAATTACCAGTCCTGACAAAGGTACTTCTTTTTGCACTTTGAGCATCATTTGAGCATATGTGCAGGGGATTCAGGACAACCTATTTTGGAGACATTTTTCCAATGTCTCATAACCCAAAAGCAGTAAATCTGGGTTTTTTCTCCAAACTTTTTTTTTGTTAATTAACACTGTTTCAATGAAAAGTTTTTCCCAAAAGGTATTTCAAGGACAAAGTTCTAAGAGAATGAAAATAAGCCTACAATAGCTCAGAGAATATGATTCAGGACTCCTGGATTTTGCTTCTCTTTTTGGATTACCACTAATTTTTAGGAGGCTTGACGAGTTTGACTCACCTTTGTGCATCCTCTCCTACAAAGACTTACCAAGCTCCTAGTTTCACTGAGTGTATGCCTGCTTTATATAGGGACTCCTGGCTCTAATTCCTTATGTATCACCCAGGATTCTCTTATTATAATCTCATTTGTATGGCCTATTATTAACACACATGCACTGCTGGAACTCATCTCTCATCCTTCTAATGAGGTCCCACAGAACATGAAAGAGTAAATAACATTATATAAAATAGCATTAATTCTTCCTTTTCCATGGTCTAGTGAGTTTCTTCTGGTGGAAAGAGTCATAAAAATCCTGTACGAGCACCCTATAATGACATCCTGAAACTCCATTCCTATTCCTATCATGTTTGCTTATTTGTTTGTTCATAATAGCCTTTTAGATATGCTTAATATTTTAGTATACTTTCTAACAGAAAGTAAAAAAAAAGTCCATTACCTTTTGAAGACTGGAAGTTAAAAATATCTTTAATTGCCTGATACAGAGCTATGAACAGTTCCAGGTACATACAATGCATTGTAGCTGTAACCACCGTCTTCATTTTTTCTTATCAGCTTTGAGGGACTGGAATGCAACAGTTCAGTATCTTAAGGTGGAAGCAGGACTTGCAATATCACACCAAAAAAGCTGTATTCCTATTACACTGGCACTACTGAAATCCTAAAAAGGAACTCCTCGTCAGGAGAACTTCAGCCTCTTATTGACTTCTCTAAGCTTACACTCTAACTTCTTCCATTTCTCTGGACATTGTTATGTTTTTTTCTTAGATACTGACAGTTTGGAGCGCACTAAAGGGTTAACTGAAACAGAAACCAAGTCCTAGCACCCAGTAGGGAATAGGGCACAACAGATAATTGTGAGGTTATTGTACAGCCCTGCCAAAGACTAGAAATTGTATGCTATGACAAGGAGTATCTGTGATGTTTTAGATAAAGTACGATCAAATGTCATCACATATTTCAGAGATATGATGTGAAATTTAATTATAGAAATATGTTAAAGGCATTGGGTGAAAGGAGTGGTGGACACCTAAAAAGAAAAGGGAGTTTATTCTCTGTGAATAAACTGTGACAGTGACAGTGACAAAAAAGTGACAGTGCAAGAATCTGGAATTTACTGTACCTGCCTGAGTTAGTTTGCATTGACAGACACATTTCAAGTGGGTTTTTGCAGGATTTTCTGCAGAAAAGGGAAGAACAATTGTTCTGGGGAACATTTCTTCCCAACATTACAGCACAATAAAATTATTTAACTCATTTTAGCTCTCCTGGTTCTTCACACATGACTAAGTTACGATAACAACCTTTGCTGTCTTTTGAAGCATTGTATTGTACTGTGGAAGGAACTGGGTAGGCCATGATTTTCTAACAGAGACTGCTGCAAAATCTTATCTTTCCAGTACTTCTGTGTTATGAGTTCATTAAAGCTGCCACGGAGAAACAACCAACACAAGCTCTAATTGGTTCCCAAATAAGATCCCTACTACTACTACTACACTGATTTACTAGGAGCTTCTGTTGTAGAAGGATTCCAGCAGGCTGATTTGCCCCAAGGCTCACACCTGCTGGAAAATAACCCCCTGCAGGCATGCATTAGGGAGGGGAAAAGAAGGCTCACTCTTTTCCACCACCCATTAGGCTCATGTTGGCTTCATTCTGCAGTGTTGATCTTGTAAAGGATGCCTCTTTACACACTGATGCAGGATCCAGCCCGTGCTGACACTGCCTTGAAAGGCTCTGAGAGCTACTATACTTGACAGAACTAAAAGATAATATTATTTATTTCATTTCTTTGCTCAGTGGGGTAATCTCATGAGATACGAATCTCTTCTTCATGAGGGCCCTGGGGATAGCAGGCAGAATGAAACTCAGCCACTCTTTAGTGCAATGCAAACAGCACAGACCAAAGTACTCAGGCTCCAACAGCAAAGAGCAGACCAAAATACCAGCTATGACACCCTATATCTTAATTTATTTGGAACATTATTCTGTAGGCTGGTTGCTTTCAAAATAGATCTGCTTGCTCCTCGTAAAAATATAAGACTGTCTTGAAAAGGCATTGGTGCTTCATAAGCCTCATTTGTGATGCTTCCTCAAGCCTCAGATGAGGAAGGGTCCCAAAAATGAAAATACACATCTGGGGTCTGGCTCTAAGACAGTTGAGAAGTGTTCTGATGTGTCCCATCTTTCTTAGCAAGTATTCCCAAATCTCAAAACCCACTTCTGGAGAAAGTGGTCTCCTGAGAGCAGAAAAGAGAGAGGGAAGATGGAGTAGCAGACATTATATCTTAAAGCATCAGCAAAGAACATGAAGTTATTTTCAGTCTTATGAGACTACAGAGCTTTGGGGGTTTTTAAAGAAATGAAAGCTTCCTATTTTTCCAACATTCTTTGTAAGTTACACACTCTGTAGACTCTACTTTTCTGTACCATATTTTTAGATTATTTTTCTTCATTTCTCCTCCTCTTCTTCTCAAATTCACATCTCACAAGGCATCATGGTATGAAAACTGCAGTTGCTGTTGAGAATAGCACTTTATAGTAGCACTACTCATTAGTTTCCTAATGCTTAGAAACTTCTGCAACACAATTCGTGTTCAAGCCTAATAAAGAATAATTTGCCCTGACTACTCAATGTTCAGTATCCACAATTCCAGCTGAGAATAAAAGGATGCACAGACATTCACTTCTGAAAATGAGGCCTAGTGTGCCTCTGACTACATACCCAGGTGTGGGCAGCCTAATTAGAGGCTATTTTTCAAAAACTCCTTTAAAATGTCCATTTAGCTGCTTTCACACCACAAGGGAGAAAGTGCTAGAGCCAGAATTAGAAGTTCCTGTCTCCCAAACACGCTCTGACCACACATCTCTTGTGTCAGAGAAGGGGGTCGGAAGTGAGGGTGCACAGGAATGGTGTGGCAATAGGTGGTTCCTTCTGACCAAACAGTGCCTGTCAAGCCTCACTTGCTTTGTGAGTGCCACAAAGCTGCTTTCATGCACCCCAGCTGCCTTACGGGAGTCCAGGGATCATTGGTGTACAAGAAGGATTTGTCAGGCAGCACCAGTTCATCATATATGATTCATATGTCTCAGTCAGCTGCTGACAAAATTCCCTCTTAAGTTTTACAGTGAGATCGGGGAGTTTTACTAAAAGTCTTACATCCCTGCAAACAGGTGATAACAGCAAAATCTCATCTTTTGTTTTTGAATTCTAAAGAAAGTGTCAGACAGTTGTACTTACAGGCACAAGCTTGATACCCTAACAACTCCAAACTCATCAAAACAAACAAGCAACAGAAGGTAAATGAGAATGCACAAATTTAGCATGTGCTAACATTGCATGATTCTGGCAAATCTTACATTCTATGGGGACTCACTACAATTCTTGCATGCTAAGTCTTGGCACTACAGCTTACAGTGTACAAGGGATGTTAAAATACAAGCCACAGCCTGGGCAACTGGAGAACATCAGTTGGATTAAACATGGACTACAGGGCATGGATCTCAGCATAGAGGAAGAGAAGCAGCACCACTTGAAACCTCAGCAACAAAGAACCACAGGAAAGGCTGCCAGCCTGTTTCCCCTGGGCTACGAGGCTTCCAGGCACAGCTTCCACTGGCACTGTGTCCCACAGACAGCAGAGGGACTGTGCTTATGCAGGATAAACCCCCACTGTGAGAGGGAGTAATTTATCAGATGCTACTGAAGTTGACATTACACACTTCATTCCATCTTGAAGTTACACCCTTTGGCCTAGCCCTGACCCACAATGGACAGCGAGCATTCCTGGGAGTCACTGTCACTTCCCCCCTGCTAAAAGCACACAGCACCCTTCTCCCTTGCGGCACTGTCTGGCAGTCCTGAATTTTGGGATATGGCTCAGAGGGCCAGGAAGATTGCTCGTACCACATCTGCAATATTTAAGGTTCTTGGTTCTGAGAACCACAAGGTCACCTGTAGAACCTTTACAGGCAAAGGGCCATCTGCACAAACCAGGAGTGATCACATACTGGAGCCATGCCTGGGTCTGCAGATGTGAGGGGGGTACGAGTGGCATGAAGGCTTCTCCTGACAAACTGTTCCTGTAACTTCCTGATACAAAAGAACACGAGGGAGAAAAAAAAACCAAACCAACAAAACAACCGTAATCAACAAGATTTTCCAACTGTGACTTTCACACACTGGCAAGACTTCTTCACGGCCCTGCTTTGAGAAACAACCAATCTGGCATATTCTGACACCGACATCACTTCTAGGCCAGAGCCCAAGTCAGACAGGAACACGAAGGAACAAAGGCACAGCTGTATCATCATCGTGTTCCTAATATTGAAATACAGCCATGTGAGGACAGGATTTTTCCAGGCCTCACATACATATGACTTAAGAAAGGTCCTCAAGGGGCATAGTGAGCTGTATTGCAAATTCCTCATAGATGACACATAATTACTTCTGTTTTGGAAAGGATTAGAAGAAACACTGGAGGGGAGTCCAACCAGTGGTATTCCCTGAACATCACACTAACAATTTAATTTCAATTGCATGGAT
Organism: Dicrurus megarhynchus; assembly: GCA_013399195.1. NCBI lineage: Eukaryota > Metazoa > Chordata > Aves > Passeriformes > Dicruridae > Dicrurus > Dicrurus megarhynchus. The sequence goes on from VXAD01008594.1 coordinate 123,372, forward strand.
GCAAAAAGATATTGTGTAAAGAAAATGGCAAATTATTACAATATCGAATCAACAAGTTACACATGTCTGTAATCCTATAATGTCAGTATTCTCCAACTCAAATTTATGGTATAAAACAACAACAACAACAACAACAACAAACTCCCACATATTTTCCCTAAGTCAGTATTTGTATGTTTTTTTTCCAAGAGAAACAAATACAAATCTGCATCTGTTATTATTATTCACTTGTAGGTCCTCAGCAAGCTAGCAGAACATTCCCTACACAAGGAGATAAATATTACTACTACAAGAATGTTGTCTGAGTGAGGCTTGTATGATCCAGTCAAAAGGCAACCATGTCAAGCTCAGCACCCAAAGAATGAAGTCTCCCTACAATACAGACTGGATCCTTAACTTGGGGCATTTCTCCCTCAAGCCAATGGACCTTTGAGAATTTACACTAGCTGAGGATCAAAGGTCGAATGATCAGTGAATGATCTGCTTTAAACAGGATTTATGAACACCACCATGCCACAGACTGCCGAGCATAACCCAAAATGAGGGCTTACCCACTTGAGGCACTCTGCTTGAAATTTCTGTCTTCTTAGACCTGTCCTGTGTGCTCTCCCTTTTGTTGCTGTCCTCCTTTTCTCTTTCAGTTCCTTTGTAATGTCTCCTCAGGTAAACCAAAAGCAGGCAGACGTGGGTGGGGTAGTATAATTTGGGAGCTCCTCCCAACTAATGGAAATGGAACTTCAGTTCTAGCAAGGAACATTTCCAAATCAGTTTTCACCTCAGTTGAAAAACAAATGAGGATACCTGATGGTTTTGGTTTTTTTTTTTTTCCTTTAGCTGATCATTTCAAGAGGAGTGTCACTTTGGTCTAGGAGCTCCAAATTATTGCAGACAGTGTCATGATGGGATGAAAAGTCCACATTGCAAAGCCATACAATGTTCTCTCTCTCTCTCCTGTTTCTTAAAAATTTTAAGGCATAGGGGTCTGACAGACAATAGAGATCTACCTTGTATATAATATACATATTTCATATCTTATGGTCACTCTTAGCTTTGGATTTTTTTTGAAGTTGTCAAACATACAGATGCCAATTAGGAAACTAGAATCCAGTCCCTACACAAAGATTTGGTAATTAAGCACAGTGTCTCTGCAAGCTGTAATTAAAAGTTTCATTAGAGGGAGAGCAAAAGTAGAGAGGCAGAGACCTCTTTTTGGTGTTGTTTTCCTATAAAATATACTGTTCACTACAAGTGACCCATTCAGCACTCTCCAGCTGTACCTGGTTAAAATTAACCAGAACAGACACCAAATCTAGGCATTCAGATTAGCAAAGCAGAGGAAACACAAGGTTAAGGAATTCTTAGAACGTGAAGTGTTACCTTCTACAATATTACCTGGGAGTCTAATTAGCCAGTTCATTTCAAATTACTGCTGCCAAATTTCGAATTACTATTAACAACACTAACAAGACTGACTGTGCTGAAGATACTTATGGCCAAACAAAGAGGGGCCTTGGTTTCTCAGGTTCTTCACATATATTTGTGCAGACCAGTGCATGTTCCACCCCTGAAAGAACTCACACTTTAAATATCTCTGCATAGGATGGAGACAAAGGTATTAAGCACAACAAAGGGACCAATGCGAGGGTAACATTTGGTTTAGGATTATCTTAAAATCTTGATTATCTCTAAATATCTGCACTAGTAACAACTATGGGCTATAAGAATAAAGAAATCCAGCTACTCGCCACAGACTTGTTCAGAGATTGATATCTAGGCATTCCCCGTGAGACAATAAGTACATTAAACAGTAGCTATTGCATTCATACAATGTATAAGTAACATTTCTATTTCTCCCCCACCTGCTCCCAGCCCAGTATCAGGTATCTTAACACCCTGTCTCTCCCCATTTCACCGATGACACAGAAACTGAAGCAGATGACTATTGACATTTGGCAGGAAACTGCACTTGCAAATATCAACTTAGATTCATTAAAGTTAATTACATTTTTGTCAAACAATATGATGTAATAGTGTCTGAAGCCACATATGTTCCCTCATGTCATACAGCTTCTTAGTTGTTGTCCTAAGAACATGCACACACAGGTTTCTTTTCATCCTGTCCTGATCCTCCATACAAAAATAATCTGAAAGTATGTAACACATTTAATTGCAAATAAATTATGTGGAATTTACCCTTTGGGATACCATTAAAATGTAAAAGAAAACATATCCAGATGATCCAGTTCCATATATTTATGATAGTGCATGACTGACTGCCTAGCAGACAAACTCCTCACTCTTAAAGGACATATTTTCAAATTTTGGAAGTGACCTCAGTGGACAAAATTCACCTTTGTTAATATCTCTGCACATTTAGAATATTCTAAAAGGAACATACACGTCTGTTTCATACTTTTAGTGAAGTCTTTCATCCTTTCTCTTACCTGCGTCTAGGAGCATTTTTAGAAGTGAGAAACACCGAATTCTTATCAGAACAACTTTTGACCGATCCTTTGCTAATCTGGGCACCTCATGAACAACTGGGTTTGTGTTCTTCACTCCCACAGGCATCTTTCAGGTGTCATCAGAAGACAAGGGCCAGCGAGTACCTTACTCTTTCCTCATTACAGTCTTGCATAATGTGATCCTGGTCTTGACAGACCGTTAAAACACTGGGAAGCACTGATACTACCATTGAAATGGAACATACTGGAGGAAACAATGAGGGTGAATGAATGAACAAGTGAAGGAATAGCAGTGCTATGACAGTTACACGTCTGATGGTTCCAGATAGACCGAAAAATCTGTGTTCCATGTTAAATGAAGTAATAGATTTGAAGCAGATCACAGCCTGGTCTCCCACGCTGCATCCTGCAGGCCACAGAACCCCACCCACTATGTCAGGCATCACACACATGGATATCAGGATGAAATATGAAACGGATGGGTGGTCTCATCTCTTAAATTATGTTTTAGGAAGTTTTAAATTCTAGGCTTGATCCTTTGACTGACTAGAGAAGGTAGTACAACCAGTTTGCCTGAGTGTCACCATTCAAATAGTCAGAGTACTTACTTATCCCACAAGGATACTGTCAGGTTTAATTAATTATGTCTGTGAAATCCTTTCTAAATGAAAAGTGGCAAGCGTGATTTAGTAACTAAGTCTAAAGCACCACTGCAGAATCAGAGAGTGTTCACTGTTTTACCAAGAGAATAACATTTCTCATAAAATACATTTCAAATGGGAAATTATAATAACAGCCCTTTTGACTTATTTAGACTTTTCTGTGAGGAGCAAGGCAATAGACTTTTGATGAGTTCTAGGAATAGAAGCATAATCAAGAACAAGAGACACAGGAACACTCGCCCACTGACATGAACGTGGTACCAGCTAAACGACATTGCATAAATCCTGAGAGCGGGGCCTGCTGTAGGGCTGAGCTGAAAGAAAACCACTCCTCTGCCTGCTAAATGCTGCTTGCTTGCAGCATGACTATGTGCAAGGATCTGGGCAAGTCTCAGAGATGCAATCACCCAAACACAGACCCCAGCACTGGACAAAGAATGGCATCAGCAGCCCAAAACCACCTGTAAGGTGCTGATGTATGATCTGCAAAGGGCCTGACCTATGTCAGTATGACTCCACTGCTCTCCTGCTCTCAGGGTACCACAGCTCTAACCTGCAGGCAGAATCCGGGTGTCAGAGTTAGGAATGACAGGTTGCTCTCGTGGATGGACATCTCTCAGGATGCAGTGGGGCCTCTTTTCACTATGATGACATAAAACCCCAGAGATAAAAGAGGAGATTCTAACATTCAGAAAAGCCACGTCTCAAACAACCTGTGAATTACACTGATTCAGAACATCCACAGGGCAGTTCTGTGGCCCAACTCTTTCCTGGACAACTCCACCTATTTGGCCTGTACTGGCAAGCTCCACACCCTCCATGCCAAGAACAGGAGTTTCAGAGGAGGAAATGATTCATGCCCTCAGAACGCAAGTGAAATCCCACAGATCTAAGAAAATACTTATTCATCTGCATATGTATACATGTGTACCTCACATTCGCCAATTACGTTTCAATCAGGTACTGCAAATGAATAAAAATACCCCAGATCTAGTGGAATTTAACATCAGGTGGCATGCCACAGATATGGCACGCGATTATAAGTGAAACAAGCAGTACCACGTGACTCAAAATACAATGTCAACTGAATTTGGGCCTGATCCAGCAAAAAATAACCACAGCTTTTGCAGGCTACAGACACATAGGGCTTGAATGGCTCCACTGTGTCAACATGACACATAATTCAGAAGTATCAACTTGTTACAGCAAATGAAGACAGTAAGGGATTGTCTGGACTGGGTCAGAACCCTTTACAAAAATATTTTAGCTAAAATTATAGCATAAGAAATGGTGGGTGATGTTTGATTTGCGAGCTGGCCAAGACAAACCCATCGGGAGATCCCCTTAATTAAGTTATTACTCATTTGTTTACGTTTTGAAGTCTCCAAGTCATCTCTCTGTCTCTTTGTTTCCCAGCTTCCTCCTTCTTTATCATATCAGCTTAAGACAGCCAGGCATGAGAGCCACTTGTGCATGCTGGCACAGGCCTGGCCAGGCAGCACAGCTCTTCAGCAAGCTGAAAAGGTGGGACAGCCACATCACCAAACTTTTGGGAAATAGCCAAGCAGCTCAGACACAACTCCCATCTTCCTAAAACAGCACCATGCTTAAGAGCTGAATTCAGCTGCAGGCTCCAGCACAGAAGCCCATCTCACTTGCTAACAGGGATTTTTAGGGTGCTAGGTGCCACCCTGGCAGGGAAGCCCCCACCTAGGGTGGGAACACACCTGAAGTGGGCAGATGACACCATGAGCAATAGTCCTTGCCCATGCTGCTATTAAACAAAAAGGCACTGCAGGTAACATTGCTATTTGGAAATAAAGTGACAGGTGTGTCACACCACAGATCTCAGGGCAGTCCAACCACATCTTTGCTAGTGTTTGAAACAATTCCCACCAGAGACATCTGGGAGCAACCTGACTTCAAATATCCTCTAGCTAGATGGTTGTAGTGAAGACATGGAGGAGATGCGAAACCACCAAAGAGTACAACAGTTGCACTGCCTGGATCACCATCATACCTCTGAAAACAAACTTTCCTGAACAGGTAGAGGTGGGATTTTTTTTCCTAACCAATTCTTCAGTTTGCTGCTTACAGATAGTTACCATGTCATGAAGAGCTGACTGTGGAGTCCTGCTCCAGATCAACTTTCACTCTGATTTAAACACATTTTATGTAACTACATAATCAAATCATAGAATCATAGAAAGGCTTGAGTTGGAAGGGACCTTAAAGAGCATCTCCTTCCAGCCCCCTGCCGTGGGCAGGGATGCCACCTAGTAGACCAGGTTGCTCAGAGCCCCATCCAACCTGGCCTTGAACACTTCCAGGGATGGGGCAGCCACAGCTTCTCTGGGCAACCTGCGCCAGTGCCTCACCACCCTCTGTGTATAGAACTCCTTCCTAATAGCTAATCTAAATCTTTGCTCTGTTAGTTTAAAACCATTCCCCCTTGTCCTTTCACTATCTGCCTCTGCCGCTTTTCTATAAGCCTCTTTTAAGTCCTGGAAGGCTGCAATGAGGCTTTCCCAGAGCCTGCTCTTCTCCAGGCCGAACTACCCCAGCTCTCTCAGCCTGTCTTCATAGCAGAGGTGCTCCTCCTCCACTGAGCATCTTCCTGGCCCTCCTCTGGATCCACTCCAACAGGCTGCCCTTCTTGTGCTGAGGATGAGCCGGGCACAGCCCTTCAGGTGGGGTGTCATGAGGGGAATGGGGGTGAAACACCTCCCTTGACCCGCCAGCTGTGCTTCTGTTGCAGCCCAGGATGTCTTTGGGTTTGTGGACTGGAAGTACACACTGCTGGCTCAAGTCCAGCTTTTCAGCCACAAGAACCCCCAAGTCCTTCTCCGCAGGGCAGCTCCCAATGAATTTAGCTCCCAGTCTGTCCTCATGCCTGGGATTGCCCCGACCCAGGCGCATCGCCCCTAGGATACCAGAGTTCTGCGCCTGTCCCCATCCCTATGCAAAACCGCATGTGGGAGTAAACAAGGCGAAGAACCCACAGAGACGGATTCCATCACCCTGCAAATCCTCGCGTGAAATTCGCACCGTGTTTGACCGGACAAGGCAGGGCTGCTCATCTCCGCTGCATTTCCTACGCCTGCGGAGGGCGGCGGTGCCGCCACGGCCCCGTCCTCCCCTGAGGGGGCACGAGCGCTCCCGTTCCCGCTCCCGCTCCCGTTCCCGCTCTGCCGCTCCCGCTGCCGCCGCCAGCGGGAGCCACGGCGCGCGCTTCCCGGTGCTCCGTCGGTGACGGGCTGTGGAAGGGCTTTACAACCTGGCGGGCTGCACGAATCCCGCGGATTGGAACGGCTCCCTGGATTCGCCTTCAACCGTTTACATAAAAAAACCCCAAACCATAAAATGAAATAAAAAAAGAGCCGAGAGGCGCCGGGCGGGGGCGGGGCGGGGCTGAGG
>VXAD01008594.1:129942-240651 GCA_013399195.1 Dicrurus megarhynchus
TGGGGCCGGGCTCGCTGTGGGTGCGGGACCCGCTGGGCCCGCGGGTGCGGCCGCTGCCGCTGCCCCCCGGGGGCGGCTCCGTGCTCTGCCTCCGCCGCGATCGCGCCCGGGAGCTGGTGAGTGCCGGGGGAGTGGAGGGCCGGAGGCGGGTGTGGGGCCCTCCGGCCTCGGGAGGCGCTGCGTTTCCGCTGTCGGCGGCTCTGCGCAGGCCGCCCGCGGCCCGTGCCCGCCCGCCGTGAGGCCGCTCCGGCACCCACTGACGGGCGGTCGCGATGCCCAGCTGTGCGCACCTTGCTTTTCCTTGCTGTCGCTTAGCTGAGCAGGAGGGTTTGCTTTAAGAGAGCTCTGTAGCCTCTTATCTACATTATATATATGTGTGTGTGTATATATATACGTACATATTGTGGTGGGTTGGCCCTGGCAGGACGCCAGACGCCCACCAAAGCCGTTCTCTCATTCCTCTCCTCAGCTGGACAGGGGAGAGGAAATTTAATAAAAAGGGTCAAAGGTCGCGGTAAGGGCGGGGAGATCTCTCAGCAGTCACCATCACGGGCAAAACAGACTTGACTTGGGGAAATGAGCTTAGTTTATTACCAGTCAAAATCAGAATAGGATTATGAGAAGTAAAAGAAATCCTAAAAACACTTTCCCTTCTCCCTTCCCTCTTGCCCAGGCTCTATCTCCTTCCCACCAGCGGCACTGGAGGACAGGGAATGAAGGTTATGGTCAGTTCATCACAAGTGCTCCTTCCAATTTTTCCCATAGTACAGCTTTTCCCTGTTCATGTTTACAAGCTGATTTAGACTGTGTTCAATCCTTTGGTAACCAGGAATTAAAACAAGCAACATAGAGAGTGTTCATGCTTTTCAGATTGTCTGATTTTTGCTTCCCTCTGGAAGGAAGAAAACACGACTGCTTAACAATTTTCTATGTTAGAATGTTTCATTTTCTCTGCCTCAATGATCTGACTCAATTTTGCTGCTTCTTTAGAACATCCCAGAAGAAAGCTTGTACGTGAAGTGTAACGGGCAACTGGCCAACGATGAAGATGAGTTGCAGAGTGGAGTTGTTTATAGCCTGGAGCCAAGGCTTTGTGGTGGAAAAGGAGGTTTGTTGTTTAAACTGTTTGTCAGTCATTAGATTCTTAGGTTAAAAAACTTCTGCTGTGCCATAGTCTATACTGATAGCAGGACTCCTCAGGTTTTGGCAGATCTCTTGTGTGTGTGACTGATACAAAGTCTCTGAGCTGAAACCAAAGTGTACCTGCAAAGCTGAGGATTGACCAGGGAAGCTGCAGTCTAGATCTTCCTCACATCCCTTTTCAGCTTGTCTCTATTAGTAGAAATCTGTAACATGCACCAAAGTGACTCCAGAGTTGAAATTGTGTTGAAAAGGACCTGTCATCTTAGGCTCTTAAGTTTCATTCTTGGTACTTAGGACAAGTATTTCAGGTACAGATAGTCTGTGATTTGAGTGTGTTATGTGACCTAATTGACTTTATCTTCTCTTACTTTAAAAAAACATCTAAAGGCCAAGATCTCAGTAGCCAAAGAACTAAAGAATTCAACCTAAGCTGTACTCCTTACACTGATGAGGTATTTTAACTGTGTTACTGACGGTGTTTATTAGCTGAACACAATACATTTTTTTGCCTCACGGTACAGTAGGCTGTCTGGCCTGTTTATAGCACTCCCTAAATATCCTTTTAGGGCACTGAAAAGTACAGACTTTTTCAGTTTCCAGTTCAAAAACAGTGCTTGGCACTTTGCAGTTGCATGAAGAATTCTGTTGCTATTAATCCCCACTTTGAGCTTGTTAGATGAGGGTCTTTCTTCAGCTGGAGACAGCATAAGGTGGGACTGAGTGAGAGAAATTAACAGTCTTGCCATGAGTAATTAGTGGCTGAGGAATGTATAGAAATCTGTTTTGGGGGCCTCTCTAGCATAACACTGTGCAGCTTTTAACTTTCCCTTTACTTCAGTTACATTGAGGGAAAATGTTGAATTCTGTGTATTCTTTTTCCGTAATTATTCTTCTGTTGTGTGCCAACTCATCTCCTTTTGTTTCTGTTTAGCTAATTCCTGATTACTTTCTTTCTCTGAAAGGGTTTGGGTCGATGCTGCGAGCCCTTGGTGCTCAGATTGAGAAGACAACAAACAGAGAGGCGTGTCGAGATCTCAGTGGAAGGAGACTGCGGGATGTCAACCACGAAAAAGCGTAAGGCATTTTCTCAGAAGCTGAAATGATAAAATAACCTGATCCTGTAGATCACTGTTAACAAAAGAGGCCGAATGACAGCCTGTTGTAGCAATGGAATGGTATTTTGAATACTAAAAAGAGCAAAAGTGAAATCTTAAGTGCAGGTGGACTGGAAGCCAAGAGGGCTCTCCTGACTGTAATTCTATTATTGCAAAAATAGATGTGATTTTACTGTGGCCTGCGTCTGAGAGACTGTTCTGCACCTCTTGGATTCCTCAACTGGAATTCTCACAGTTCTCTCTGAAGCTGCAAGACCACAGTCTTGGGGATGTGTGAGCTTAACTGCTGTTTCTGGCTTTCAAAATAAACTCTACTCCCTTCTCTGTAGCAGAATCTTTGTCTGTTCCCTCGGTAATTCCCCCTGGGTGCTGTTGTCTTTTCCCATTGTCTCCCATGCTAGCAGGTGGTGGAAGCATTCTGTAATTGCAAAGCAGCGAACTGCTATTACACCAGGTGCTGGAAACACTCATTGTGGTGGTTCTGTCGTGTGCAGGATGGCTGAGTGGGTGAAGAAGCAGGCGGAGCGGGAGGCGGAGAAGGAGCAGAGGCGCCTGGAGAGGCTGCAGCGGAAGCTGGCGGAGCCGCGGCACACGTTCACCGACCCCGAGTACGAGCGGCAGTACCGCGAGATGGCCGAGCGGCAGGAGGAGTCCCTCCGCATCGGTACTGCAGCCCGGCCTCGCCCTGTCCTCACAGCACACAGCAGATTAAAAGCCTCTCTAGCCTCACTCCACCAGGAAAATTTACAAAAAAATGGCTTTCTTTCAATTGACTGAAATTTTAAGTTCCAGTGAAATTTGTTTGATTTAATTTTTCCTCTTTTTCTGAAGTGTGTGTTAAATTATATTGAACAGTGTGACACAATACAAGTGATGCTTCACCTTGCTTTGCTAGGTCACCTCATAATAGCCAAATTCTGTGAAGGTGATGTTGCTAGTTGAGCTGTAAGAATTACACAGTGAAACTATAAGGGGTTTTACATAAAAACTTGACATTGGATCCAAATACAGAATACCTTGTTTCACTTCCTGGTCTTTGTAGTTGCTTTATTTATCCCCATACTGTTCCCTTGCTGTCAGCTAGATAGTGAAACTTGAGGCTGAATGGGTTGAAGAACCTGATAGTTCAGTTCGGGAATCCAATTTTAATTGACTCTGTGCCTTAGTAAATCCATGCAGGAAAGCTTTTGCTGTTACTGAGTTTATGTTCAGGCTTTGAGTCTATATCAGCAATAGCGATTCTTTCAATTAGTGTTTTAAGTTGCATCTGAAGTGAACAGATAAGCAGAATTTACTACGTGTATGAATTGTGTACTGATGAAGTTCACTTTCAAATTTGTTTTGAAGGCTTGCAGGTTATTGCCAGCAAAGCAGTGTCGTCAGAAAGTGGCAAGAGTCGGAAGCGTGCCGGGGAGCCTGGAAAGAATGAAACAAAGTCTGAAAAAAGAAAATGTCCTTGGTAAGAGTTATACCTTATATAAGTTTTTATACTCAAGTCTTAAGCCTTGAACAGGATGAAAATTTAGATATATCCAAGTAAGCAGAATCTAGTCTGACATGTAGACTGAAATGGAAATAAGAAAATTGAACTGATTAAATCAAAGAAGTAAAAGTAAACATTTCTGCACTCCTGTAATTCTGTCCCAGATGGAGCGGAGAAACTTCATTTGCAAAACAGACACTTTCTTCTCCCACCCCTTATAAGTGATTATGTTCTACAACTTCCCATTGTCATTTTCTTCATTAATGAATTATATTTACAATGAAATTTAAAAGATTATTTTTCTCCCCTGGCATCTTTCAGCTAATGTAACATGAAAGAGAAGTCAAGGATTCCAGTCATTGCTGTATTGAGAATGCTGTAATACCTGTTTGGGGGTTTGTAGGTCCTGTTCAATATCGACAGCTCTTCCATTAACTGAACTAACCTAAATAGCTGTTAGAGTAGGTCCTCAGGTCTCTCTGAAGTGGGTTTTGGAAAGAGAAATGTGGCAATTAAAAAATTATTTAAGAGAAAAAAAGTTAAAATAGATGCATGTTAATTTGTAACATATTCCCTGTACCAGGCCAGGATTGGATGAGGCCACAGGCTCAGGCTGTGAGGATGACAATAAGGATGACTCCCCTTGTCCATCAGGCAGCAGATCCAATGAAAGTGTTGGAAATTCAGATGAGTGTTCAAGCAGCTCTGTGGCTTCAGCAGAGGACAGTCCATCTACCAGTGCAAGTGAGAAACCACTGGAGCAGCCAGAACGTCCTGGAAGAGATCTGCAAGGAGAGGTGTGCACAGGGCAGGCTGAAATTCCGGCTGAAGAAAACAGTAAAATGACAGAGCCCCCGAAAGAAGAGGCCCAAGGAACGGAGGGAGTGACACAAGCTCGGAAAGAAGAGCAAGAAAATGTTCCTGCTAAGGCTCAGGAAACAAACCAGTCACAGAGCACAGTAAGTATGAAGCAGTACAAAATGTGGTGTGTCTTCAGCTGCTTTTAGAGCTGAAGAAGCAAGCAAGCTCCAGCAATGTAGCTTTTCCCACTGGATTGAGGAAAGCCCAACTGATACTTGGCAGCAAGGGGTGCCAATATTTGTGCTTTATGGGTTCTTGCATGATATTACTGTTAAAGATTTGTGGGGGTAATGAATCTGGGCTTACTCTAGCAATAAAATGAAGTGTAGCTCTTTTTTTCAGGCTAGGGAGTTACTGGGATTTTCTGCTTTTTTTCACCTTGGGTGGAAAATCTGCCACTGACAGCGACTGAACTCTGATGTGTGAAAGTTTATTACAGTTCAGTGGGAAAAAGACTCAAGATGTAATCTGATCAATTAGAACCTTGTCATCTACTGTACTATTAGAGCTGGCAAATTTTGAACAGGATGTTTACCATTCTTCACTGTTTACCTTTTGCTCAGTATTTGCGAGACTTTCTATTCCTAGAACAGGAAACTCCACCAATGCTGTGGCAGATTGTTATTGCAGGTGGAAATATTTTTATAGGAGTCCTTGATGAATATTTTTTTTTTTTAGAAGTAGGGTGAGAATAATGAGGCAACCAGTTGGGTTTTTGTATGCTTAGCAGGACAAAGGTTCTGATTCTGCTGGCAAGAATTGTTTTTGCTGAGTGCGTAATGGGGTACACTCATTCCCGCTGCTGTTATTACTTGCTCTGAAGTCTCTCTGGTACAGACTATAAGACCCATATGTGCATTTAAATATTGAACAACATGGGCTTAGATTTTGGTGTCCTTTTCAGTGTTAGTAAATTCCAGCGTTTGAATCATCCCATCCATTCCATGTTCTTTTGTGGACAAGGCCCTGGGCTTGGACTAGACAATCTGTAGAGGTCCCTTTTACCCTCAATCAATTTGCAAATATACCCAATTCCCTTTCCAGATGAAATTTTAGTCCAGATTTTCTTTTTGCAGCAGAATGAGATGTGAACTTCAGAACTTCCCTGGGTTAATCTTACTGAAAAAGTGGTGCTTTTTTATCTATTTCTTTAATTACAGTGTAACTGAATTAGAAAAACCTTTTCATCCTCCTTCCTGCTCCTGCTGGAGATATATTGGTTATATTCTGCATCAGGCTAAAAAGGGGCTGTCAGCTTTGCTGTGCCTCTGGAAGCAGAGGTTAAGCTACTGAACTGCTGGGCATGATGGTGAACTGTTGTTTTTAATTCAGTTTTCTTGGGAGTATTGAACTTTCCTGGGGATAATCATAGAATCTTCTGAGGTATAAGGGACTCAAAGGGATCAAAGTCCAACTCCTGATCCTGCAAAGGACAGCCCCAAGAATCACACCATGTGCCTGAGAGCATTGTCCAGAAGCTTTTTGAACTCCTGTTTTTCTTGAATGTCTTTCTCAAATGTTTTTTCTCTTTTCAGGAGGTAGAACCGATAGACCTGCTGGCGTTCAACTCTGCTGCAGAACTGGAAGCCCTGGGTTTAGAGAAGCTGAAGATGGGATTGATGTCTTTGGGACTGAAATGTGGAGGCACTTTGAAGGAAAGAGCAGCAAGGCTATTTTCAGTGAGAGGTCTGTCTAGAGACCAGATCAAGCCATCCTTATTTGCAAAGCCCCCTAAAGGGAAAACCTCTGCTTAGATTTGAGAATATTTACCTTTTTTGCATGTGTATTGGATGTCATTAAATAAAAGCTCTTGGTATCCTTTCAACTGGGTATCCCCAGCTTCTAAATTCACATCCACATGCTTTGTTAGCATCCCAAGGAGTTATGGAAAGGATGGACAGGTGGTAAGGATATCATCATAGACACAGTGCTTGGGGATCTGTTCCACAGTGTTCTGGAGGGAGGAGAGAAACATTGAGTCTCTGCAAATCACATCTCGTGGAGCTTGTGACAGGACAAGTGGACTCTGTGTAGAAAGGAAATGGCTGTGTTTACTGAATGTTTCATTAGGAAACTGGGATGGAGAGTGCTTGGGAGACCACCTTAGCATGATGAAGTTTTGCTGGTGTAAATCCATTGGCTGGGGATGTTAGATGCTGGCAGTCCCTGCCTGGGTGGCAGACCTTTGATGCCACCAGCTCTCTGAGAGGCAGGGACAGTGTGAGAGAGGAGAGCCTTTAGCTCTGAGCACACTGAAACTCCTCTAGTATGGGAAGGGTAGTGTGGGACAAAAGTGAATTGACCATGTTAATGATGTGTTGGGGCAACAACCCTTACCCGAGTTATTTCCCCTCCCTGCAGTTGCTCTCTTGCTTCAGTTGCCCTGATGCAGCCACATCCAAGCCTACCCTGTGTGTCACCCACTCGCCTTTGGTGTTTTGGTTTCCTTGTGAGACCAGATCAGTTCCCTGATGTGGCTCTAACAGTTTTGTGCCAGCACAATGGAAGCAGGATTACATAAAAACACTGGTTGGTGAAGAGGGATCAGAATATTTTAAACCACCAGTAGCACCAAACACTTTATTGATGATCTCCATCTTCAGTAGTGCCAAAATTGAAAGAAGTGCCCTACATCTGTTTTGGAGGACAAGAGCTGTACCTTGAACCAGCTCCACATTAGGCCAATTTATCTGGGAATTGTTTAGCTTCTGCTGAGTTAAAAAGGAACAAGCTCTTGCTCTGGGATATTCCCACATCGAAGGTTACCCTACAACATTATTGTGTCTGGAGAGCCAGAGGGGTGCTCAGTGACAATTCAGGACTTTCACATTCTCAAAGGGTATCCTTTTGAAAAGAGCTGGATAACAACAGGACTTGGACTGATCCTTAAACAGAAGAGAAACAAGTAGGTGAAGTGCTTGAAGCTTTCTAAGAATTTGGACAAGAACAAAAAAGTCAACAGTTGAAAGAAAAATATATGTAAACTGACACAGTTCCAGTGTTACATGGGCTATTTCTGTAGGACAGAGTGGCCTCAGAATAGAGGTGATCTTACTCGTCCAGGGCCAGAGGATAATGCAGTTTGCAGCCTGTGTCTATCTTTTCCTGAGTATGTAGCTTTGGGTTTCAAAGATGTTTCTGGTTGTAAACGCAGCAAAACTGTGAATAGCTTCCCAGAGAAAAGGTTCATTCTCCCACGGAATCACTTCCCCAAAAAGCAAGTGGTGCGACTTAGAGAAGTCACACTTCTGAAGTGTCATTTTAAATGCGTTTATTTCAAACACCTAAGCACTGCCTCGTGTTTCACTGGCATTTCAGAGTTACTGACTGAGAAAAAGTAATCAGTGAAAACACTGGCACAAGCCCGAGGGAGGGCTTTTCCTCACTTCGTATGGATCCGTTTCTTCCCTGGAAAGAAAGAGAAGTCCATCTGATACACAGACCAGCAGGGAGCAGGGCAGGTCACAGAGGGAAGGAACTGGTGGAGGTTTAGGAATATCGCCACCAGCTGACACAACACCAGCTGCTGGCCTTCGACCAAAAGGTTCCATTCCATTGCCCTCACCTCCACGGTGCTAATACACAAGTTGCTCAAAAGCCACTCCTGTGAACACCCCTTTTGCTGGAGCGTGCAGGAATTGCTTCCATTGGTTTGCCGAGTGCTGCAGCTTCTGCTCTCGCTGCTGTAGGTGGCACTGGGCTGACGCGGAGGATGTGTCCGGCTCCAGCAGCGCTGGCAAAGCCTCGCCCCTCGGCACAGGGCACCTGGCCCGAGTGCCACGGGTGCAGGCACACGGTGCTGCTGCGGAGCAGGGACACCGGGTCACCTTTACACCGTTCTGCCTGCTCCTGAAACGTCACAATCAATCCTTCTGATCCCCCCCCCAAGTCATTCTTATCCAAGATTTTGCTTTCTGGAGAAGGTTGGCATTTGAAAGGTTTATTTGTAGCAGTGCCTATTCTCAGGAAGGTGCTATTTTTAAATCCTAAGGCTTCCTCCAAGACATTTAACTGGAAATGGTAATGCCTGCACCCCTGTTAGTTAGCACTGCCATCTCAGCTGGCTTGGCTTTGACTGTAGCTGAGCAATTAGAGTGGCTTTGCAGATTAACATGCCTAATGACACCTGAAGGGAGGGAGGTGACAACTCTGACCTCACCCAGCTGTAGAGAAGGGGCTGGGCAGGCACTGCTGCTTTCCAGCACTGCTAGAGGCTGGGCTAGTCCAGGACAGTTAGTCTGGGTTTAGAGCCAGCAGCTGTGCCTGCTTGGAAAGTGTCCCGGTGGCCTGAAAGCAGGAGCTGCCTGTCCTGCTTCTCCCTGCTGCCTTCACTGGGTGCCTCTAACCAGGCACAAGGAATCAGGAATTTGCACAAAACTTGCAGGGCAGAAAGGAGCAAGGAGCTCTTGAAGGACCTGCTGGGGCTGTATGGAAAGAAAAGGAGTGTTTATAAGGAGCCAGCCAGCTTGTGAAACATCTGCTGGGAACATTACACATCTCAGTGAAAACATGAACTGGCTGCCCAGGTTGAATCACCATCCCTGGAGGTACTTCAAAGCTGGGTAGATGTGGGCCACGGTTTAGTGGTGGGCTTGGCAATGCTGGGTTAGTTGTTGGACTCGATGATCCTGGGAGTGTTTTCCAACCTAAACAATTCTCTGAGCTCTGGTGGTTATAGATGGCACCTTATGGCCAGTGAGATGCTGTATCCATCACACAGTAACCAGCTGAGACCTCATAAGGGTGACAGAGCTATTGGCCACTGGGCTGGAGGTTGGCAGTCACTCACCTGGGAGGTAACGATTATGAACTGATTGCATTCATTTTCAGCAAACAGAAAACAGACTTTCAAAGGGGATACAGGCACCCCAGGCTTTCAAAGAGGCAGATTTGTCATAACTGAGAAAATTAGAAGGAAAAATGCAAGCAGAAATAACCCACACACAAATAAAAATCAGGAGGATCTTTAAAACAAAATTGTGAAATAGGTTTGAAAAAAAACCCAAACAAAAATATCCCCAAAAAATTTTAGCAATTGTCAAAAAAGGATGCTGAGAGCTGTGGATTGTTGACATGACTTTCCAGTGCCCAGTATCTCCAGATAATTTATTATCTCCATGATTAAAAAGTGTTTCTTGGCCATTCTGCATCTGCTGGTTTAACCATAGGAAACCAAGGCACCTCAGCAGCTCTGGAGTGCCCAAGCATTTCCAGAGCACAGGCCAGAGGCAGCAGTCATGATGAGCTTTTTATTCTGTTTTATTCTGAAATGTGCTGATGTTGTTCACACTGCTCTCCTGCACCTGCTCCAGGAGTGGACAGAGGAGCTCAAGTCCTCTAAAAACATCAAAGTCCTGCAGGATCTCTGTCACACTCCCTGCCACTCCCGTCACCTCCCCACCTTCCCCCCTCCCTTTTGCCCTGGCTTCCCCTTTCCCAGACTCCAGCTGTTGCCAGCCAAAGCCAGAGGAGCTCCCTGATTATCACCTTTGCTGGGATGTGGATTGGGCACCTGACTTTCCACTTACATAGGCAATTAGAAGGCCGCCCTGAAAGGCAAAGTGTCAGACACCCTTGGCAGGAGTCTGTGAAGTGCAAAAAGGAAAAAGCAAGAGAGGGAGAGGAAATAAGGTCTCACCAGCCAGGAAAAGCTGCAACTTCTCACAGATTTTGAAAGAAAATGGGAAAGCAGCCTTGGTTTAAATGAAACTGTGGAAAGACCACACAGGGTAATGTAGCCCAGCTAGCAGTGGCATTTAATGTGGCTTGAGACTGTTTTCTCTCCCCTAGAATGGAGACAATGGGTAGAGATAATGGAGAGAGAACGTGCTGCTGGGCATGCCCAAGCTTCTCTCGTAAGGAAAGCTTTCCTGGGATTGACAGGACCAGCTCCAGACCCCATGTCCAGCTCCATCAACTACAGCAGGCCCTTAAAGGTCACCCTGTGAGCAGTGCCATGAGGGCCAGCCAGAGCTCACACTCCTGATAAGCTCACGCTTCCGATAAGATTTAGTTCAGGCACTGCCACGCGAACACACACAAGAGGCTAACCTGGAGTGTGGGAGTAACAGAGCTGTTGAAGCCCTCCACATGAAGAGCACACACCTCCTGCTCCTTGAGCAGCACCTGGGTGCTCTGTGCTTTCAGCAGTGCAGGAGGATGCCCGATGGTTTAACGCTTGTTTTGCCTTAAATCACCTTTCCATTTTTTAAAACAGTTTCTGGCTTTATGTGGCTCATTGCGCCCCTGCATTGCTCTTCCTTTTTATTTTATTACAGCACAGCATCAATGACAATGCTGAACCACGCTGCTGCCAGGTACGTGAGATGTTCTGCCTTTCCTTGGAGACCGTGGTGCTGCTCAGATGGAACGGAGAACATGACAGCTTGGCAGCCTTTTTGTGCATTACACGTTGTACCCATGCAAGCAGCACACAGAAAGTGTCACAGCAAATGCAGCCTGGATTGAAGACGACAGGCCGGGAGATAATTTTCTGGAGCACGGGCTGATATCTGAAAAAGCCCTGGGTGTGGCAGTATTTCATCCACAGCCTTCTGTCCAGGAGTTTGCAGTGTAGAAGTCTCTGGAGCCTTCTCCACATCAGCTCAGCCTCCAAGTCCGCAACATTTTCATTGCAAAGGCAGCTGGAGTTTAGAGGAGTAGTGTCCTGTCTCCCCAAAAGTGGGGAGCTTCAATCCAAATGTGAGCTCAAAACCAGCCCCAGCAGAGATGCTGGGACATCTGTGCAGCTCCCCTAGCAATAAATCCAAGTGTCCATGCCGACAGCAGAGCTGTATAGCTCCCAGATCTGCACGCTGTCCCTGCCCTGCAATACCCACAGTCCTCCCCACAGTAACACCAGGTCTCCTTGGCCACCGCCTCCCCCTCCCCACCCTCCAGGTATCACACACACGCACACAGACCCACCGCTCGCTTCTGTGTACCTCGTGTCCACAGGACACCCGAGCAAAGGCAGCCAGACGCGGGGCAAGGGGCGCCGGACACAGCACAGGATCCTGGTGGAGGGGAGGAGCCTCGTCCACCCCGCTGCTCCTGCGATGCTCTGCTCCCCATTTCCCACGGCAGCTGCCCCAATTGCACTGCATGGAATTTCTCCTCGGATGGAGGATGAATGGTGCCTGAAGTGCAAGTGCTGGAGGGAAGCCAGGGTTAATGCTCTTCATTCTCAGGCAGCAGCTCAAAAACTTTCTTCCCTAGGTGCAGTGTGTGGCTAAACCATCGGCTTTGTTCTTCGAGGTGATAGCTGAGCTCCTGGCCTTCAGGCTGTGCCCTGCCCCGAGCTGGGTGGGGAGGACCTGGGGCTGGATGCCAATGCCATTAAGATAGATGCTACATAGTCATGAGAAGGAAATGGCCAGAGGTCATTCGGGCTCATCCAACTCTGACTCCAGCCACCCACGGTGCTGTAGCCCAGTGCTGGTGAATGGTGAGTCTGTGCTTTTGCGATTTTCTCTCCCCTTAAAGCTCTTTTGCCACAGGTGTTTACACAAGTGAGAAGTGCCAGCCTACCCACGAGGTGATGGCGGAGATGTCTGGGTGACCTCAGACTTGGGGTCCTGCAGGGCAGCAGGAACACTCACATTTTCCTAATGAATGACACAGCCACTGCAGAGTCCAACAGGTCCCTCTTTTCCCCTGGTCCATGGTCACCCTATCTAGCCAGACAAACACATTTCAGAGTCCTTGCACCAGCAGCAGCTTCAACCAGAGCCTCAGGGACCACATCCAAGAGAGATGGTCAGCAGCAAACCTTTCATCCCCAGAGCCGCTGCTGTCTCAGTGGGTTATGAACCAAGGAGAGGAGTCTGACATGAAGGTGGAAATCATTAGCATGGGTGACACCCTGGCCAGCAGTTCAGAACAGTTCACAAAGGGATTAAACCATATTACCATGTCATTTCTCCAGGGGATGTGGCGGTCAGATGTCCAACAGGAAGGGTCAGGGTTAAAACGCTTCACCTGCGGACGAAGCTCCTCCCTTTCTGCACTACAGCTGCAGCTGACCCCTGCGGGTTCTGTCACCGCTGCAGCTCATGAGGAGAGCGTCACCTCCTGCTGGCTGATAAGATTCTAGGTTTTCTGTTTAGGAAAGTGTTGGCTTAAACTCTGCAGCAGCTCAGGATGAAGCGCTGGCAGTTTAGGCTCTGCTCTGCCTGCTGATTCAGCTCAATCCCTGGCTCGTTGGGGAAGCAGATAAGCTTCACCAGGAGCAGGTGGGATCACACAGGTAGCTGGGAAGAGCTGTTACTGTGTGTATGTTTATAGGAGCTGGGCACTGGATACTCTCAGAAGTAGGACAGATCTTTTCCCCTCCACTTTTAAATCTAAGAATAAATATAAGCGAACACGTGGCTACTCTAATACTTGTATTTTATTGTTTCCTTGATTTTGAAAGCACACACAACTTCAAAAGTATCCCGAAACTGAAATAACTGTAATACAGAATCAGAAAAACAAACTATTATTCATGCAAGCAAACCTAAGTCCTAATGTTCCTGTTGATTCCAGGACTCTAAATTCTGCCTAAAACTGTGTTAAGCCCGTGGGGCCAAAAATATAAACCCTTGTGTTTCAGATAATGTTATATGTACACGTAGATATGTATATGTACATTCAGTACATCTGTTTCTTTGAGCTTTAGGCAATATTTTATGTACATATATATGTTTGTAGTCAATATGTATGTATCCAGTGTGTAGACAATACGTTCATATACTCTGTACATGTGTGCACGTGTGTGTGCATAGATTTATATACACGTATTATATACATAAACAAGTGCTTCTGCTCTCCAGCTCACCGTAAATATCGCTTGGGCAGACAAGGACCAAACCCAGCAGCCTAAGAATGAACAGCTGAGCCCATGCATTCGTTCTTCACCTGGTGATGGGCACTCTTCTTCTGCCTGGAGCTGTTTGCAATACTCCAGGTTGGGGACTGAAATAAATTCAGTGAAATTTAGCTGGCATCAAGGGGGCCCCGAGAAGCACTAGGCTCCTTCACATATGTGAAATGCACGCTCCTCTGAGCCCATCTACACGGACAGTGCCTCTAAGTGCACCCTCTCTGCAGGGCAGCAGGGCACGGGGGAGCCCCAGCCCCAGCTGCTGCTGACCCTTGCAGGCAGGACCCCCCCAGCGCCTTCACCACAGGCCCCGGGGCTGGGGGCCGGGCTGGCTCTTGGCAGGGCTGGGGGGAGTGGGTGACACCGCAGGCCACCCATCTGTCACACCAGCGCCACGCCATCCGTGACACAGCTGCATCTCTCCACGATCATGTCGGGGAACTCGGCCGCCTCAATCTCGGTGCGGTTGCCCCTCTTGACGAGGTAGATGATGGGCAGCGCGGAGCTCCCGGCCGCGGCGCAGGAGCGCTGCCCGGAGCCCAGGCGGCGCAGGGCGCGGGGCGGCTGCAGGCAGCTCCCGGAGCAGCGGTACGCCTGGAACCCCGCCGGCTCCAGGATCCAGTGCTGCGCCCAGGACAGCTCGCGGAAGCTGATGTAGTGTTTCTGCCGGCAGCAGGTGGATTTCCCCATCGGCGCCTCCTCCCTGCAGTCCCCAGGGCTCCTGGACACCAAGGGAGAAAGAGGAATGGGTGCTGTAACTGGAAACTGGGAAGCGGGAGAAATAATCCCCGCTGCTAATAGCACAGGTGGGCTCTGAGACGTGAAACCTGGGCCGTGCTCAGGGTTGGTTTGAGCATTCAGACAACAGATATGGGAGGACAAGAGGTGTGATTAAGCAGCAATTTTCTAACTCCTCCATTCACAGCTGGTAAACATGCAAGGGTAAGAGCTTCTCCCTCCCCCCAAATAATTCAGGGACAAAATTACACCAGAGCCAGTAGAGATTCAGGCTTCATACATACCCATAGTCATCCAAGTTGAGGGTGTAAAGCACCAGCTCAGGCTTGCCTAGGGCTTTATCCTTGGGGTCCTGTGAGGTGAAGCGCACGGCTTTGGCCATTTCCGAGGCGTAGCTGCCCACCCTTTCCCCTTCGATCCACACCTCCAGGAACATCGGCTCCTGCCTCTTGTTTCGCAGCCAGTAATGCACGGCCTGGGTCACATCAAAGCTCTTCCAGCCCGACTCACGTATAGGAACCAGCCTGTGTGACGAGAGCTTGGCATTAGAAAAGCCCATCAGATAAATCCTGGGCTCGCAGCACTGTTATTGCAGCAAAATAATTTACTTCCTGTAGATTGTCACATGCCTTGATTACATGGTCATTTTTGCTCTGGGCAAGCACCCACAGCAGTTAATTGCCACCTCAAAGAGAAGCATGCAGATCTAACAGACACTGAAGGGCCAGGAAAAACCCTCTCTACATGCTCATACAAATAATTAGGTGGTGTAGGATCATGTGCAGCCTCAGGATTGATGACAACAACCTGGTGAACACCAGGCTCCCACCTGCTCCTGTCCGAGCTGCAGTAGGGCCATAAGTTCCTACCCACCCAGGAAATTGGTTTCATGTCTCATTCTGCCTTCAAGGGCCTTCAAGGGGCTACAGAATCAGATGCTTTTTGCATAATTTACCTATTTAAACCATATAATGAAATGGCCAGTGGAAAGAATACCAGCAACCAGTAATCTGCTTGAGTTAGTGACAGAGAATTGAACTAGGTGGGGGATTTTAGAGGGGAAGATGTAGCACTACATGGCATCATTTCATACATTATTTCAAAGAATCATCATATATTGCCGTTTTAGCATAATATCTGCTCGTACAAGCTCATTCTGGGTTTAGAGGCCATACAACCTGGTTGTACAGATGTAACCCCATTAGACTGAGCTGAGGCACAACCACATGACACCCAAATGCACCCCAGAGGATCCAAACTCTGTAACTAGAGTCCTGCCTCCAGCAGAAGCCCCTTTCTTACCTGGAATCTATCAGGGAGGTCCTGTTGGTACCATTGTGCTGCCGCTGCACCCAGTACACACTGACTCTGGCGTTGGAGACGGGCCTGTGAGACTGCTTGGCAGGCAGGATTGTTCTGTCCAGAGGCTTTTTGAAGAGTTTCAGTTCAGCCATCGTGACCTCGCTGTTTTTAGGTATTCTGCCCTCCATGTCAAACATCAGCTTCTGGCGTGTGATTGTGTCGGAGTAGAGGACTTCTCCAGTCATACCTGTGCAGTTGGGGACAGAAAAGATGGCCTGTCACTGCCATCCTGCTGAGCAAAGCCCCCACATTTCATGCACAATTATCATCCTCCATGCTCCCAGTCGAGCCCTAGTGGCAGAGACAGCCACCAAACACATCTTTTCTAATGCATACTTGAATCAGTGTCTTGCAAATGCCCTAATTCTTCTGTGTCTGAGTCCCTTCAACCTGGAAGAACGAGATCTCCGACAAAATATGACCCCAAATTGATCAGACCTCAAAAAGTGCATATCTCTGTGCCAGTGCTGGGCATGAAAGCAGGAAACTGCACCACTTGGAATGAAAAAGTATTTTCATTTGCTGCCCAGGGTGCTGTGTATGTCCTTTGAAAGCAAAATAAGCTCTAAGTGCCCTTGTACAGCCACCATTGTATCTGTATGGCTATTTTCCTTCTTGATAATTTTTCCTGTAAATGAAAATCTAAACAAAAAAGAGATGAGAGAGAGTGAAACATCCTCCAACGGGCGTGATTCCTATTAGAGGACTTGCTGTAGATTTGACCCAAAACCTGCCTGGCCTGCACTTTTTTGCCCCCCTCACCCACTCAGACTGCTTCCAGGCTTCTATGAAGCTCCAGCAGCATCCTGCCCTTTGAAAGGACTGCGGGACCCCCTCTCCAGGTGCAAAGAGTGCTTGTTAATCTTTAAGATGCTGTTGCATGCACCCCTTCTGCCCAGCTGAGCTTTGGAGCCAAACCCGACCCTCATTCCCCCTTCCCCCCGCGGGTTTGCCTCTGCCCATCCCGCGGCCGGCCGGGAGAGCCCTGGCAGATTCCCCTGGCGGCAGTAGGATGCTCGGGATGCTCCCAGCAGCAGAAACGTTACCTGTGTGTCCCGGGATCCCCCTGAGGATGCCAGCCAGGCTCGGCAGAGCTCGGCGCTTCACCCTCTGGCGCTTCAGCATGGACATGTACTTGTTCTTGACGTGCTCTGGGATAACCAGATCCACCAAGTCTCTCTTATGAAGTTTAGGGACCTCAGACAGCCCCAGCTGCTTCAGCACCACCTCCTTGAACCCTTCCTGGGTAAACGCTTGGACCGTGAGGATGAGGCAGAGCACGCAGAGCATCCCGGCACACCTCAGGTCCATCCTGCTCTGTTAGTGAAGCAGTTCCCTGCCCTGCAGAGATGAAGGGCGGGGGGATCTCCCTGGGGCTGCTCTCGGCAGAGATGTGCTGGCAGGCTGCCCGAGCTGGATGGAGGTCCCCAGTGCCGGGGTTTTATAGCCAGCCTCGTCCCACTGGCACAACAAATTTCACAAGTGGGGACGAAGCAAAGGACTTAAAAGGATCACTCCCCTGTTGGTAGACACATGCCAGTTTAACACCTTCATCCACTGCAAAGTTAATACAAGAAGGTTTAGGGGCTCCCAGATTCCTCCACAGGGAAGAAATTTCCATTGTTTTTTAATTCCCTGTAAATATTTGCCCAGAAGCCCCCTGAGCAATCAGTGTCCCCTGTTCAGCCTCGCTAGGGAGGAAGCACACCTGCAGAATACATTGCTTTATGTACTATGCCATATGAATCTTAAAGGAAGCATCAATCTTTACTGCAGAGAACTTGCTACCTAAAACAGCCAATATCAATCAGGAGAAGCTTCGGCTTTAGCTGGAAGTCCATTTTTATGGCAAGCATTGAAAAATCATTTAAATCTTTCGTGGGGGGTGTTAGGTTCCACTTTGAACTCTGAGTATTTGTATCAAGTGTATGAATTGGGGCAGTGAAACACAGCAGTTGAATGATTTATGGCCTTTTATGCTGCTTCTGAATCACAGAAGGTAGAAGATGTACGGGTGTGACATTTTCGAATAATATCCCATCACTGTTTATGGATTCCTGTGGATTTCAAAATAATCATGCTTAAGAGAAGAAGGCTTTATGTAAAGGCAGACCACTTCTCAGTGAACATGAGAAACCACTGCACTATTCCCCAACATGGATGAAGAATATCAGTATTTTGAATGCTGTTAACAGCCACAATAGAGTGCTGGCTCTGGAGAGTGAAGCTGACCTGAAGGCTGGGGTGGGGAAGGCTGGATGTTTACCTTGTAACATTTAAACTCAAAACTTACACCCTTTTCTTCCCTGGCCTTTGCTGTCACAAGATGCAGAAATCTATTTTTGGCACCATCCCAAGAGAATTGAATTGAAGATATAAAATGTGATTGATAAAAGCAGGAAGGAGCACGGCACTTGGGGCAGATTCCCATCCTCTCCAGCAGCCACAAACCTGAGCCTACATACAAATGTCTTCAGCATTAAAGGCCCTTTGGATTTTATATATAAATGATTTTAAATTGGTCCAGTTCCATCCGGTGCCCAGGCTGAATGGTGTGCCCTGAGGACCGTCTGGCCGGAGGATGCCATGTAATGAACTTGTACAAAATCTCTCCGTTGTGGCTCATCCCTCATTAAAAGCAGTGTCAGCCGAGGGAGGCAGCCTGTTTTGTACTCAGGGGAAGGCAATAAAGCCGTCTGAAAGAGTCCCACTCAACACTTCTGTTACTGCTCACTTTGTCTTTACAACCTCTTAAGAAACTTGTCTCCTTAAACATGACAAAGCCTCCGTTAGATGTTAAAAGGGCACCTTATTTAGCTAAATTGAGTTTTAAGACGAAAATGAAACGGACTACAAAGTAACAGCTTGTGCATGGCCCAAGGCAGTACATTCTTTAATCCTGCACTTTGTGTAGCATCTTTCTCTGGAGATGAATTTTAGACATGCATTTGTATATTAATTCAAAATACATCCATTCCCAAGACACAAACAGCAGTGGAAAATATCCACTTCACTGCTTCAACCTCTGCTCATGTCAAACACTCCTGCTCTTTTGAATAAGAGGGAAGGTTTTTTCCTGAAATCTTTGTGACTCCTCAGCCCTTCAGGAAAGCTCCATACATCCAGCTCTTCCCTCAGGACTGTCTCCCCAGCCAAATGGCACATTACTGATTCCCAAGGGCTGGGGCAAAGGAACTGGTCACACAATGAGCTGTGTCAGAGGCTTGGAAACTGCACTGTTCAGGAGGCTGACAAAGTTTTCTGCAGGTGGGCTCTCTAAGTGTTGGCCAGCTCAGTTCCAGCAGGGAATTTGTAATGTTTATATGGTCACCTGGATAAAACTGCAGTCCATGGATTTGTAATGGTCTCTCTCTTACGTTAGAAGACATGATCCCGTAATTATTTATCCATCCAGTTAGTCTTTGCTCCAGAGAGTGGTCCTACTCTGCAGCGAGTGTTCTTCAATAGACATGACAACGTGAAATGAAAATGTCTGATTGCTCCAGCAGCACCCAGCTTTCCTGTATCCGGATGTGATTTCTCCTGTGGCTGATGCCAAATCCACCAGGACCTTCCACTGTCCAATGTGTATTGGAAGGTGATTTATGGGCTTCACACCTAAAATAAAATTATTGACCAAACAGAGTTGAAGCTCAGCTAAGAAGAAAACAGAGGATGTGTATTGCAGGCTTTTCACAGGAGAGTGATTATCTGGTCCAATTGGAGGATTTGCCATTCCCCCTTTGTCGTGCAAACACGAAAAAGACAGGAATTTTATAATAGCTCTTTCTGTGTAATGTGTATTAGAACTTGCATGGCACTTTTGAAACATCAAACAGAGGATTCAAAGAGGCTGCAAGGGATGAAGTATGAACAACTCCCAGCTTTAATAAAAGCCAGTACTTAGTGGAGAGAGAATGTCTATATTTAAGCTTTTAATTTTGTTACAAGCAGTTCTGTAAGACATTTTCTGGGCACATCCCTGCAATGATTTTTGGTAGATAAATCCAGTGGGATCAAAGAGAAAGTGTGAAAGGCTTACCCTAATTATGTAGCTATTATCCTGGGAAACAAGAATGTTTGAAATGTATTTGCAGTATTGAGGGTCTGAATATTTAGCTTTTCAATATTTCAATTGCCATGGACATAACTTTTTTGTATTACAGCTGGGCCCATATTCAAACAGCTCTTGCTTGAGTGATGTGAAAGGCAACAATTTCTGTGTGCTCCAAGAAGTGCCCATGTCCGTGCAACATGTTTGTCCTATGGAGATGGCAGCACAACTCTATGTAGATTTTGGTCTGTTTTTCCCCAAAGTCAGGGCCTTCTGAATCTAGGAGTACCAAGTTAAAAAAGAACTCAAGTACATGTTCTGTTTCATATTCTTTTTCAGCCTCAAGCACACCAAGCTAACAAAACACTGCAGAAGAGGCTGGCATCTGAAGAGCTGGGTTAGAGGCTTCAAAATTGGATATAAACTGTAGGCTATGCATGAAGGCATGCCCCTCTCACTGCCTCACCTGTGCACCCACCAGCCACCCAACAGTGCTTCAAACTGAATATTCCCACCAGCAAACCCAGGCTACACACATTTAATTGGGATTTCACAGGAATCTTTAGCTTCTTTCTTGGCTGTCATGGCCTGTACTGGTGCTGGGGCCTCTATTCCTCCGCAGGGACTGGCCCTGAGTCAAACAGGTCTAGACAGAGAGCATGGAGCTCACCAAACCCTGCTCAAAGCCCTGTTCAACCTGGTCTTGAACACTTCCAGGGATGGGGCATCCACAACTTCTCTGGGCAACCTGTGCCAGTGCCTCAGCACCCTCATAGTAAAGAACCTCCTCCTAATACTGAATCTAAACCTTCCCTCTGTCACTTTGAAGCCATTCCCCCTTGTCCTATCACTACATGCCCTTGTAAAAAGTCCCTCTCCAGCTCCCTTTTAAGTCCCCTCTAGGTACTGGAAGGTGATCTAGGGTCTCCCAGGAGCTCTTCTCTTCTCCAGGCTGAACAGCCCCATCTCTCTCAGCCTTCATAGGAGAGCATGCATAGCTTGCTCAGTGTACAAAGACAGAATAGAAGCACCCAGGGCTTCTGTGGGCCCAGTACAGCTCACTGGAGTTTGCTCCCCTTGGACTCAGCTTGCTCTACAAGTATCTGGCATGGAAAAGTTTCCAGAAGGTAAGGCCTGATAACACAAGACATCTGGGTGTCTCCCAGGGCTAGACTGAAAACAGCAGAGCCACTCAAAGCAATGTGTTGATCATTCTGCTGGTTTTGATTTGTTGCAAAAATTTGGCCGCGTTAATATTTGTGCCAAAAGGCTTTGTGCTCTATCAGGTATCACCTGACTTACCTGCCTCCCATGCATTCCCTCCCCGCTTCCAGTGGGTATAAAGCCATAAAAGGGACTCTAGATCTGTGTTGTGAGCTCTGGCTAACACAATTCTGGGAAATAGAACTTCACGTCCCATGTCTGAGAGGAATTGTGGTTGCTCTGACCTGAGTGCACAGATCTCATTCCAAAGATGCTGCAACCACAGCCTCAGTCCTTAGTGTTTACTCTCCTGCTGAGGAGCCAGTTTCAGTAGCAACTTTTGTGGTCCAATCAATCACCTGTGTGAGCTGTACAGAAATTGTTCAGCTCATTTAAGCTGGCAGGGACATAAGATGGTTCTTCCTCACCACCAGTATTGGCCAGACTGAACTGGCCATCTCCAATGGAAATATCTGAAAGACCACATGCTGTTGGGTTCTTCTCACAAATGCTGGTGGTGAAGCCCCAGGCAGCAGTGGGGATAATGTTTCCTTACGCATTTATCCCACAGTGTATCCAGTATACTAAACTAAATTTTATCTGAGAGAGATATTGCAAACCTGGTTTGATCTTGAGCTGGGCTCATGTAACTTCTGGTGCTGTGTATCTCAGATTGCACTGACATAAGCACATCTTCCATAGGCAGCTTCTGCTTTTGCTCATGAGCTTGTTTTGGTCAGATGGCCAGGACAAAAGGCTGTCTGTCTGAGGAGGAATGGATAAAATGTCCAAAGTCCCCCCATGTCCTTGGTCAGCTGATGTCAGCTGGCTCGCTCGCAGGGTTTGTGTTGGCTGTGTTTGCAAAGTGCCAGTGTTCTGGCAGAAAGGAGATCTTCAAGATATTTTCTTTTTAACAGAAAAGCAAACACAACTGTTTAAATACAGCTTTTTCTATGCCTTCAGCAGTCTCCTCCCCAGTGCCCCAGTCTGTTCCTTGTTTATAGCTGGGGAAGCAGGACTTGTCACCACTCTGATGGCTGCAGCATAGGCTGCTGGCAAAAACACTGACATTTAGCTAATGCGGTTGAATTAGATAAATAAGCATACAGCCCTCAATTGCTTGCTTTACACCACAGTCCACTTCATTAAGGAATGTCCTAATTACTGAGAAATAGCTGAATTCTGTGGCAGCACCACTTAATTTCTAATCAGAGCCCATTTATCGGCCTAGTTAAAATGCTGCTTTTTCCTTGCAACTGTATTTTCACTGTAGAAGTTTGTCAGCTTCTTTTAAAAGTATGCTGCTTCTGCCTTAATGTTGTGAGTCCCCACCTCTGGGCTAGGCAGGGCTGGTGAGGCTCAGAGAGGCTGTCCAGGCTTGCCCTGCCCTTGCCAAGGAGCAACTTGCCCTGATGCCAAGCTGGGCTTTAACCAAAGTGCTCCAGCGAATGTCACTGTGAGGGCTCAGTGTGTGACCGATTTGTGGCACTCAGAGACATGGTTTAGTGATGGACATGGCAGGGTTGGGTTAATGGTTGAACTTGATTATCTTAGAGGTCATTTCTCACCTAAACAATTCAATGTCCCATAGCCCTCACTGATTCTGTGCCAAGTTTGTGTGGCAGTTGGCATTCCAAAAACTGAGTGATGTCCCCGTTTTCCTGTCATGCTAATACAGTTGGAATACTATTCATATTGCATCTGTGGCACTGAGCAACCTGGCTTAATTATGGATTGTATTTCCTCCCCTTAATTTTAGCTCTAATAACTTCACTGAACAGACTGTCCTCTTTTGCTAAGAAAGAGAGAAAATGAATCACTTTTCCCCAACTCAGATAGATAGAGAAAGAATAACGCTGTTTTCTAGCAGCTGTAATTTATTTATATTACCAGGAGAAGCTGTAAAGGCAGAAAGATTATGAAGTATGTGTTAATGCAAGTTGAATAATTTACATTACTAACTTTGCTGGAAGATATTTTTTGTCTAAAGGCCAAAAATAAGGATGAAAGGCCAGCATGAGTGAGACCTAAAAGCAACCTCTTCTGCTAAAAATGATGAGCTGTTGTGCAAAACAGTAATTTGTTAGTGGAGTGCAAAAAACCTCTAAAAAGGGCTGTTACTTGCACAGAAAATTACAAAACCCAATGCAAGATTGTAGAAGGCAAAATTAAGTGATAACACACACACAGATGACAGGACAGAATTGATAAATGGTTTAGACTTCTCTAATCTGGTACATCAGACAGAGTGAAGGGCAGCTGCCCAAAGGCTGCTGCTAGTCTTCACTGAGATATTTAAAATTAGCTTGGGCAGAGCCTTAGCAAACCTACTGATTGGCAAAAAGATACCTGCAACAACAGGAAAATGAGCTAAACTACTCACATGGTTGTTTTCCATCTGTAACATCTGCTGCTGAAGTGACTTTGGGGCTATTGCATGTCAGTGGGTTTTACACCATGAAACTTAGATGTATTCAGTTTCAAAAATAATTGCTTGCACATGGCTTTTGTCCTTGATGTTGACAGCACACGAGGGCTGTGATCAAAAGGATGGTGAGGTAGAGTTCTGAATGGGCCCAGCAACAACACCAGACCTGCCTGTCTGAGCTCTGGGTGAGCTGGGCTCTTACCGGGACAAGATGTCTGAGAGGCTTCCAGGGCAGGCAGGAGTTTCAAGAGATACTAAATGATGTTGGAAATTATGATCTGTATCAGACTATAATCCTGATGTTTAATGTTCATTCTTTTTAAACAGAAAGAGGCAGGCTTGCCTGGCTGTAAACTCTGCACTGAACTTTTGCAGGAAGCTTTTCTTTGTCTTCAGAGTGCTGATGCATCTTTGGGGAATGGTCTTAGAGGCCTGTAGCTTTTTTGAAATGCATGTTAAAAGATTTTAGATCTGTTAATAAAATTTCAAACCATTAACTCATTTTTAAAATCTAGTGAGCTGGTTACTATTAGTGGTGATTTATTATTTATCCTGTTCATTCATTCCCCTTCTGTCTGGATTGGGTACTTTGTTACACCTTTGAGAATTGCACAACAAAAACTATGAAAATAGCCCCCTAATTTTCTTTTGTTTTCAAATAATGCTGCAATGTTCTGAAAGGAGGGTGGGTGGATAGATTGCTCCTACTCAAGCAGTTACAAAAAAGCTGTTTTCATTTACATATTTATATTATCATGGTATTGATTTGTAACATTTTTTAATGTTATTACTCTTCAGTTAAAAAGAATTCAGCAGAAAAAAACTGAAGAAAACACCATTTTTTGTGTATTTGGCTCCAAAACAGAACAGAAAAAGGTATTTTACTTCATGAGACAGGTTAAATTATATAATTTCCTGCCATGCACTCATATCTACGTAAAGAAGGAGTATAAGGTCTCGGATATAACATTAAAAGCCCTTAAAAGAGCAAAAAATAAAAGCTCTGTGACCTGACTAGTTTTAATCCTTTTAGCATTCATACTGCAGCACCCTGGGAGATGCATCATGGTCACTTGATTTTAAAAGGGAATTTAGCCCCACTTGGCCAGGTCACTTGAAGCGTGAAACACAAACTTCAGTTGCTTGGGGTTTTTTTTTCTCCTTTTCTTACCTTACCATTTGCTTATTCAAAACCATTAATCCAGGAATGGCCAGCATTTCCACATAGCAACCAAATGCATTTCTGAACCTTAATTTTGGCTTTGACATGTGACTCTGCAGGAAATGCCATGCATTTGAAGCTGGCATCTGTCAGCTTTCCAGGCTGAGTAACTAAAGACATGGTGACTAAAATTTATTTTATCAGTGCAGCATAGCTCTTAGCTTCAGCAGCTGCCAGTTCAGAATTCAGGGTCTTTTGACAAATCATACACATAGAGAAGATTTTTCAAAGGTACTAGAAGGAATTTAGGGTCCATTTTTCATTGAGCAAAACCTGGGTGCTTAGTCCTTTTTCTCTGCTTTGATTCTAAAATAGAGCAAGGAGTATTTTACCCTGTGACAGCAAAACTAGAAATAATTACTACAATTTGAGCAGAGACATAGATGACATGAGAATTAATTTGAAATACTTGGTCATTTTGATCAGATCTGTTGGGACACCTCGGTGGCAGACTACACGAAAACAATGTTCTCAAGGAAGTTCAGTCTCTGCAAATCTGATAGAAGGAATCTGAAAATCATCATGTGAAGCAGACCCAGAAAATGGGCTCTTAAGACTCCTTGAAGGCTTCACTCTTTGTTTTTTTTTGCAGTCCCCTGTGGTAGGAAAGCTTACCTCTGGCCTTCACTGTGTTCCCAGGCTGGTAAACTGTTGAACACTTGCTGTCCTAAATGAGAAAATGCTGTGATTCATAATAGGACATGAAAATACACTATTGCTTGAGCTTGCCTTGAAACTGATCCAGAAACCACAGCAATAACAGAACACACTTGTCTTGTTTCCTAAGTGGACGGGAACTGGTTCCTTAACACAATTTCATGTCCTCTGAGAAATGCTCTCACAATGATAATTTGACTAATGAGTTCCAGGTCTTACATTGATGTATGAAACTCTTCTAATCTTCACAGGAACTACAGTGTAAAGGAATTACAATCAACCTGTTCACTGTTGCCCAGAACATTTGGCCTTAAACCTTAGATCTGCTCATGGCAGGGCTCTGCATGCAGCACCCACTCTCTTAGCTGTGGCTGTACAGTCCCAGGAATGGACCCAGACAGGGTGTAATAGAAAAGGTGCACCATATTGTGAAGGCAGGAATATTTTGCCTAGGCATTCGCATGTAACACTGACCCTTTCTTCCATCCTGGAGTTCACCTCATTCCAGAAACCGTGCCACTTTACTGGACCTGCTCTTAACTGCTCCCAGTTTAATTCTGACAACTCACTCTATCATAATCTGATATATAATCTGAATATATAAACATCTACTTCAGTGTATCTAAATATAAACATCTGCTTTACTGAAACTGTACATAATATCAGTAGGAAAGGAAAGCTGAAAACATCTGGGCTCTGTTCCCAGTTCTGTCCCTGACTCAGGATGATGACCTTGAGCAAATTGCCTTGGCCAAAATTTTCAAGTCCGTATTTAGACACCAAAATAAATAAGCTGATTTTCAAAGGCACCAGCCAACCACAGCTTCTATCAACAAAATTCTAATCACCTATAGACTCTAATGATTACTGTATGTAATCAAGCTAGTAAAACAAGCCATGTCCCTCTTGCCATCTGTTATAGGGAAAGAAGATCTCCATTGATCCATAGATCACCTGTGTGTTCAAGCTGCTCATCTTGCAGTGACTACTTTCCCTTTTTACACAGATTAGGCCACACTCCCACTCATGAGGCAAAGTCAAACATGCAAGTCCAGCTGGAAAAGATGTGAAGAAATACCTTTATATCCTTTGCATACATTTGAAAGGAGAAAGATCAAGAAGAAAGAAAAGAAAGTAAAAGGATCAAAGAAATGGAAACATGAGAAAGGATGAATGGGGGGAGCAAATAACATACTATAGAAAGAGGAAGGAAAGAGTGGAGAGAGAGTGACAAGAATGGGAAAATCAGAAAGTATGGTGATAATATGTCCAACATGTAATCACATTCTAAGGAATGGACAGATTTAGGCGACTCTGCTTCCCTAAAGTGGGGGTGCCAGAAAGCACACAGTGAGGATCCATGTGCCTGTGGTGTGCCTCCAGCAGCAGTCACGCACTTGGAACTGGTTGGATGCTGCTGCTCCCCACCATTTCCACTCACACTCTGTAAAAGCCAGGCCCCTGGGTTCAGGAGCTTCCTTGCTGGAAAAGGCCTCACTGCCCTTGGTTGTGGCTGTTTGCCATGGCCACAGCTCTTCACAGCTTCCTGCTTAAGCCACTTTGCATCCTGACACCAAGTCACCCCTGCCACTTGCCCCTTGCATCCCTGGCACCTGACCCCCTGCTTGGGCTCACCAGGATCATCCTGCTGTCATTAGGGGCCCCCTGTGCTCCCCCGCTCCATCTGCAAAGGAGCCAAGTCGCTGCTGCAGTG
This sequence comes from Dicrurus megarhynchus, assembly GCA_013399195.1. Lineage (NCBI taxonomy): Eukaryota > Metazoa > Chordata > Aves > Passeriformes > Dicruridae > Dicrurus > Dicrurus megarhynchus. The sequence continues at coordinate 156,789 of VXAD01008594.1, forward strand.
GAAATTGTAACACAGACCTTTCCAGCTCTTTGAAATCCTCACAGTTTGGACACTGAATTTTTTTCATCTGTAAATCCAGAAGCGGGAACGGGGAATTTTTGCCCAATAGAAAAAAAAATTACTACTTATTATAAAAGTCCTTAAAAAAACTATTTAATCTCTCAATTTATAAATGATCAAGCAGCATGTTTGATGATGACATTTTAAGGGAAATCAAGCCAGGGAACCAGGAAGAGCTGTCACCAAGGCCTTGGAACAGAGTTCTTATGTCCAAAAGCTGGGAATCTCACTGGATTGTCTGCAGATGGAGAATGGATACAGCAAACAAACCAGTTTAATGAGCAGTTTCTTCAAAGCTGTCAAACTGAGTAGTGTTTGGAAAGAAAAAAATAAAAAGGGAAAAACTAGTGTTCCTCTTCTGACCTATTTGGATCAAACCCAGGATTTCAGAGCTTGCTTCACAAAAATTTACTCTCAATCCAAGACTGCAGCAAACCCAGCTGAATTGACCCACCAATGGTTTAGACTGCAAGATTTCCTGGAGTGTTCTGTGTCTCCTGCACAAACCACTCGTCTTTGCGCTCCAGGGAAAGCAGAACCTAAGGCAAGGATGCTAAATTCTGTCCAGGGCTCACCTCAGTGCTGTTGAAACAGGAGTCACTATGTACAGTGAGGACACCTGTGGAGCACAGAGGCTCTCAAGGACACTGGAGTTCTTCCCTAAAACTAATGTATGCTGTACCTGGGAATGGGAAAACTTCACAAGCTCTGAGTGGTTTGATATTTCATACTGGTAAAAAGTACACCTGGTCCCTGGTAAATGGCTCATGTGGCCAGGTGCTCTTCTCTTCAGTGGGACAAACCAGATTGTGACAGATGGTTTCTCCATCTCCCTCTCTCTCTCAGGGAGCTGCCTTAATTATAGCTAGTGCTGTGCCACCTATGCATTAAGTCCCTTCAGCTTCTATACATGCGAGGTTAATGCACGGATGAGCATTAAGATAATGTGTACGTTCAGGAAACAATAAAGTCACCCACGTTGTAGGCCACCTTGCCCTCGTTTTGTACCAAAATGTGTCACACCAGCAACAGTTGCATTGTGACATGCTAGCAATAAACCTAACAATCCCATGTAACAGCAAGAGATTTTCCACACCTGCAACTACCCCAAAAAAACAAGGTTTAAAACCTCACCCTGCCCAGAGGTGAATGATGAGGAAGCTCATGGATTCATCATTTCATAGATCAAGTTTATGCAAAATCTGTTGCAATAAGCCTACTTTTTCCTCCTGTACTTTTCAGCATTGTTATTTTAGATTGCATTTTCCTGTGTATTTTAATAAAATTCCAGTTTTCGTCCAAGTATAACTTGATGGAGATGACAAGAAAAATGAATCATGCTCAAGCATCAATACCAATGCTCCATTGACCATTTCCTATCTGACACAAAATGTAAAAGAAAAGCAAATTTCTATCTTCTATGGCTAGATATATTAGGTTAAATATTTTGTATAATAGTTCTATTGATTAGTAAAAATACATTCTAACTTTAATGTAAGGCTATTTCTACCTTGTAAATCAACATATTACCTACGAATGAGAAGCAGCATGACAAAAACAATTAAAAAGAATAGAGAGAAAAGAAGTGTAAACTGTCAATTTAAATCAAGACTTGCTGCTTGCTGATTTGTACTATGACATTTAAATCTGTCTATCTGTCTGGGTTTTTCTATTTGTTTGTTTATATTATGAACATATTAATGCTCAGACCTTTCAAAGGAAAACCCCATAATGCCCACACTGAGTCCTGTGGTGTATTGAGGCTCGTAAACAGATTTCCAGATGAAGGCAAAGATTAGAAGATAGCAAAGGGCTGCCAGGCTGGAAGCCTGAATTAAATCCATTAAGGTATATTTGAATAGGCAGATAAGTAAGGAACAGCAAGCTGGGCTGATGAGTTTCTTCAGAGAGAAGAAACCACGGCGAGAGTTGCCACGCATGGCAAAGCATAGGCCACCTGCTACTCACCTCCAGAGACTATTGAAGTCCTGTTGGGGAGTTCACCCATCAAGGGATGTCCTGCTGTGATAAATCAAACTAAAGTGACAAGGGAGTTCTTCAGCCATAAGGTCATTTAATAAAATAAGGGAAGAGTCACACATGGAAGTGTAAATACGCTGCACACTTGTTCAACCTGGTGCTAAAGAGCTGTTGAAGTGGATATGGAGGATGCAAAATAAAAGAAAGATGGAAGGATTTCAGATTCTATTGACCTGCTCCCTAGGTCCTGAGGGTGGTTTTCCATCTGCTCTAGGCAACATAATTAAACGTTTGTGAACTAATGACAGTATGTGGCTTTTGTCACCAAAAGAACAGACAGTGGTAAACAAAACCCTATTTACAAGAGGTAGGGAGGAGGGAAATGTGACTCTGCTGTTGAAATTAGAGATAAACAAAATCACACCACTAAGCTAAAGAGCCTGTCTAGACAGAGGAAGAACAAAAACAAATGACAAAAGCTTGATGTTATTCTTGTGAGAAAGAGAGGGAAAAATTATTTTGTAGCTAGGCAAAAGTCATCACACTGAAGAATGTCAAGACTACAATGTTGAGCTCACTGAATACCACATATTTCACACTACAGAGCAAGATAATCTAGCCAGAGCAAGGCCTTCTTAATTTTGGAAAACCTGGCAAGAATCAAGAGTATGAACAGCTTAGGAAATCAGTGAGAAAACCAACCAAACAGATTTTGGTCCTAGAAGTGCAAGAGCTGCAAGCATACACTGAGGCTTCACCTACATGGTAGATCTACTCTGCTGCACCTAGCTCAGTAAAATTTAATTTCAAAGAAATAGATTATAATTATTCCACTCTGAAATGCTGTTTTGAAGTAAGTTGTCCACAGGAAGAGTTGTCCCAGAAAAGGCAGGATGGAACAATAACTCTACTACACTGATGCCAAATAACTTTTGCACCAACATGGCCCTAGAGAGGAGAGCGTTTAAAGGTAAAACCATTATCATCCTTCAGAAACAGTGGGATTTCTTTATTCCAGCAGTGAATCTGAACCACACTGAGCTGAGAACTTCCATGTCATTTTCTAACTCGCATAATTGTTACAATCAATTTAAAATCACAGATTATCTACAATGCATCTGCTAGGTAAATCAGGAAATTCTGTCTGGAAATGCCTTGCAGTGACTGTAGATTATCAGGACTTTTCTCTTCTTGTGGGATGAAGTGGGAGAAGGCAGATAGCACACGTACAGCCAGATACTGCTCTCCACTGAGCAGACATTCCTGAAAAGTGAAACAAAGATTTGGCAGAGCAAAAAAAATGTGGATTAATAAAATGGCAGGGAGCAGGACAGCAGCTATGCGTGCAGGGCCCTAAGGAATCCACAGAGTCTGAATACACAGGGACACAAGGAGTTAAAGTTGGAGAGGCAGGATCAAATGGAGCAGATAGTGGCTTCTTGGCAGCTGGGACATTGATTCCTTTTAAACATAAAAGTCAACAGATAACTGAGGTTTTGATCAATGTAACATCAGACTGAACCTTGTAATGTCGTAATTATTTTTGGTTGGTTTTAGAGTAGGTTGCTGTTCTAAGACACTGCTGCTGCTTCATCCATGAGACTGCAAGTAGGGGTGCAAACCTTTGAAGGCAAGTGGTCCATGGTTCCCTCTGAACAGTTGCATTTTCATCATTACCACAATCTTCTTCTTCCTCATATGCCTGCTGCTCATTGAGGTCAGTCATGCCAGTCAGGGGCAAAGGATGAAGACGCAGGAGGGTGAGGGTGGTTGGCAATGCTGGGTATCAAATGGCTGTTGAGGGAACTCTAAAATAAAGAGTAGAGAAGAGGTGGACAGCAGGACCTGCTCTACGGTGTTGTCTGGAAGCAATTAACCCCTGTAAAGGTTGTCTTAGTATTGGTCTCATCCCAGCTCTGTCATAGACTCATTCACTTAAACTGCTTAGGTCTTGGGTTTTTTCCAATTCATGATGTATGAATAGGTGTGTGGAGACAAGGGACTATGCATATTTCATTGAACATTCATGCTACTACCATTAATTTTTGAATTTATTTCAGAGATACCTGTCAAAAGAGGTGTGACCAGCAGGTCAAAGAAGGTGATTCTCCCCCTCTACTCTGCCCTTGTGAGACCCCACCCGAAGTGCTGAGTCTGGCTCTGGGGCTCCCAGCACAAGAAAGATGTGGACCTGTTGGAGTAAGTCCAGAGGAGACCACGAAGATGCTCAAAAGGCTGGAGCACCTCTCCTACAAATACAGGCTGCCAGAGCTGGGATTGTTCAGCCTGGAGAAGAGAAAAGCTCCTGGGAGACCTTAGAACACCTTCCAGTACCTGAAGGGGGCTACAGGAGAGCTGGGGAGGGACTTTTTACACAGGCAGGGGAGGGACTTTTACAGGGGCGTGTAGTGATAGGACAAGGGGGAATGGATTCAAACTGAAAGAGGGTAGGTTTAGATTAGATAATAGGAAGAAATTCTTCACTATGGGGGTGCTGGGGCACTGGCACAGGTTGCCCAGAGCAGCTGTGGATGCCCCATCCCTGGAAGTGTTCAAGGCCAGGTTGGATGGGGCTCTGAGCAACCTGGTCTAGTGGAAGGTGTCCCTGCCTATGGCAGGGGGTTGGAAATGGATGATATTCAAGGTCCCTTCCAAACCACCCTATTTCATGATTCTATGATCTTAGTGTATGGCCTGCTCCACTTCCACCTGCGTGCCTGCCCACTTCACCAGACCTGAAACTCTGAAACCTCTCTGGAAATCATATGTCACATTTCTCGGGGATTTTTTTTCTGTGCTATGAAACGCTCTGTTTGGTTCTGGTTTTAGGCACTGGTAGGCGCTATCAGGTCTCCCCGGAGCCTTCTCTTCTCCACGGTGAACAGCAACAGCAGCTTTCCCTCGGTTATTTGAGGGTCCGTTCCGTGAGGGAGGCGCGGGGGCGGCCCTGTCCTGGCCGGAGGGGGGTGGCACTGTCCTGACGGGGATGGCACTGTCCCGGCCGGAGGGGCACTGTCCTGACGGGGGAGACACTATCCCGACGAGCGTGGCACTGTCCCGGCCGGAGGGGCACTATCCCGGCCGGAGGGGCACTATCCCGGCCGGAGGGGCACTGTCCCGGCAGGGCCGGCCTGTGGGGCCGCGCCGCCGCGGGAAGCGGGGAGCGCGCTCCGGGGGCGGGGGAGCGCTGACCGCGGGCCAGGCACGCATGCGCAGACCCGGCACTTGTTGCCGGCGCTCGTTAACTCCGGGGCCGGGACCGCTCCTGAGGTGACGGGGCGGGAGGGCAGGGAAGGGAAAGGCAGAGAAGGGAAGGGAGGGGATAGCAGAGCCCGCTCCGGAGCAGGTAAGCGAGGGCGGGAGCGGCGCTGTGGGGGGCCGCGGGGAGGGGAGCGGGCGAGACGAGCGCGGCCCCTCCTCAGCGGGACCCCCGCAGCGGCGTCGGGGCGGGCAGCGCCGGGAGCAGCGTCCCCTCCCCGCGGGGGGCTGAGCCAGCCCACCCCGCTCTGGAGCGGAGGGACTCGCTCCCTGCGCCAGAGACGAGCCTGGCGCTTTCCAATGTGCTCCGGGGGAAGCCGGCCCCGCCCGCCGCGGCTCCACGTCCCTGCCGGAGCCGAGAGCGCGGCCGGGCTCCCAGCGCCACACGGGAGCCGGCTCCCGATTCTGGAGCCCGTGCCTGTGCTCGCTGAGTTCCTGCGGCGCAGCCCCACCCGTGGGAGCTCTTCCCTTGCCCTTTATCTTCCTGGCAGCTGGCTTGTTTAAAAAGAACAGCTTTCGAGAATTGGAAGCCGCGTCTAATAAACTCCAGTGTGTTACTCAGAGTTTAGCATGCAGGCTTGTGCTGGAGATACCCGAAGGCTCTTCAAAAATACTTTCTTTCCCGTCAGCACTAAATTTCAGTCCTTAGAAATCAAGTATAGAGTCACGGCACAACTTTTGTGGGCGTTGCTGGAGGTTTTTTGGTTCTCTTTTTTTTTTTTTCCTGTGATGAAACACATCAGCTGAGACAAAATTTCTTTCTCACTGTGTCACACTGTCCAACATTAAACAAATGCTGCGTTGGGAGGAGTATTCTCCATGCTGTTTTCCTGCTGTTTAAAAGGAGAATTTGTGGTTATCTGTACTCTTTATTTTGTTTCCTTTTCAGCATCCAGAATAGTGCTGTCGTCAGGGACATGTGCATTGTTCTTAGAGGCACGACATCCCAAAAGTAGTGTCCCTGGACCTGTGTGATGAGGACCTACCATATTTGCTTTTAAAGGATTAAGTTTTTATTCGGGGAATGGTTTCTTTGTGAATTGATCAGTCAGAAGTGTGTTCTGCATGAAGCAGTAGTTGGGAATCAGCAAGTTAATAAGATCCAAGAAAGGAAATGTTTGAAGTGGAAAGCCCCAAGATAAACGAGCAATTGCCTGCACTGATAAAAAGAACTTTGTATCAATAACCAAATCTCGTGCATTCTTGTATGTTACCACGTTATCTGATCAGGTTAGTTGACTAAAATTAGGTGATGGCTCTTCTCTGAGAAATACTTTGTTCTTTCTTGTTTGTAACATACTGTAATTACTGTGCTGTCCTTTCAGTTGAATTATTTTGAAAAAGGAAAACCACACAATATTCCAAGAACAGAAAGGAGCATATGTATTTGTGTAGTAGTTCTTTTCTGTGGAATTAGTGGTGAATTTGTTAATGATCTCAAGGTGTTGACATTTAAATACAAAGTTCACAAGCTGGTGCATTCACACATGCTCATCAACTAGGAACAAAATCTTCAAACTGCTGTTGTTGGAATATGTAATGCCCTGTGTGATTCCTAGAATCACAGTCCAGGCTGGAACAAGTAGTTTGATGACATAGATTAAATGATAGGGAGGTTTTTTGGGGGAGGGGTCTTCTGCTGTTGTGCTCGGATGTCTATAGAGTATGTGGTTTGTTAGAGGTCTGGAATTCTTGTCTGAGCACTGCTGGTAGCTGAACCTGCCAGTTATTGCAAAATATTTCACATGTGAAGGGAAGAGATTGTCAAAGGAGGCACCTTCTTTTCCAGTGTAGTTTTCTGGTTCTATCTTCCTGCACTTTTTATACTTGTAATATTAGTATATCTCACAAATACCAACCAGGCTTTTCACAAGTTGGTTTTACCTGTTCTTTTTTTTCCTTTTTTTGTCTTTTAAAGGGATAGACAAAATGAACCCTTTCTATTTTCTGGGTTTTGGACATTCTCATCTAGGCTTCTTCGGGAATAGGAGTGAACCTTTCAACAGAACAAATGAGACTTACTGCTACAGCACTGCCCAGGGCAGCACGGTGCTCCAAGGAGTAACTTTTGGTGGAATCCCAACTGTCCTGCTGCTTGACGTAACCTTCTTTTTTGTAAGCCCAGTTTTCTGTTTCTTGTATTCAAAGTACTTCTGGCCTTCTCAAAAGTCAGATTGTTCAGAATTCTCTTATTTATCGGGTCAGAGTTTGTTTTTAAGAATCTTCAGAATAAAAATTGAGTTGAGGCCATCCTGGGAATATCAAAGCACTTTTCAAATGTTGATAAATGTTTGCACACAGATGGGATGATGGTGTCACTGCATGTTGGATGTGTAGATGTAGGGAGAGTGCAGTGTTATAGGGTCTGTGTGTGGAGTCACAGTGAATTTTGTGGCTGTAGCTCAAATTTTCATGCTTTATCTTAACTTTAAGAACATTTGGGTTTAAGTACTGGGTACATTTTCAGGAAGGGGACACCATTACTTACTCGATTATGAAATGACAGATTTTCCATATTGTATTGCCTTTTGAAAGACAAACTTTTTAAAAATTAGATTTCCTGAAGCTGTAGATGAAGATGAAATAATTTACTGACCGGCTCAGTCCTGACAAAAAGTGGAATATGATTAATTGCTGTCTGGGGGCTCCAGGATAGGCCTGAGACTGCAATAAAACTTGTGGTTATGTCTGTAAGCTTGGTCTAGGTGGTCTTCAGCCACCAGAAACAGGGCTGCAGACCTGCAAACTGGCCTGAGCAGTGAGTCTGCGGTAGTAAAATAAGACTAAAGGGATGACATACTTTCTGAGTTCTAGAAATCTGCTGTAAAGAAACTTAGAGTACGCAAGGTCTGAGCTGGGTGTTCTGTAGGAATGTAGGGGATGTTCCTAAAGGTTATGTAGTGGCATTCTTTGCTGTTGATTTGGTGTATGCTACCATAAATCCATTTTCTGAGGATGTACAGCATTTACAGCTCTGTGTGACCAACAGCTCAGCATTTAATAAGATTTAGTTGAAGTGTTTGGAGGGACTTTTTTTTTTTTTTAAGCTGTGGCTCAGTTTTAAGACACTGGGTCTCTGCTTTTGAGTTCCTTGCTGTTGAACTGTACACTCAAACAGTGTTAGGTAGAGAGTTGGATGCAGTGCAGAAAGCTCCTCTGTTCTTCAAGTACTGCAAATTACTTATCAACTCCTGTATTCTTATTTTTGTGACATGTTTACTGCATATCCTTTTAGTAACTGTCAGTTGATGAGTTTCTGATATATTATTTCGAGGCTGGTTTCCAAAGGAAGTGAGGTTTATATATTTCATTGTCTTCCCAGTTTTAGCTGGCAGTCCTACCTAATAACTGTAGAATACTATAGCCAATTTCAACCAAAGTTGTCGAAGAATCTAGTTTAGTCAAGTTTAATGACCAGATGAAGGAGGAAGATCAAAATGAATTCTTCCTGCTGGGAAGAAGGCTCTCGTAAGAAGGTTATATTCATTGTGAAATGTGGAAATTAGCAGTGTAATCTTGACACAGAGATAATCTGGGCATGTATCCTGGCTTGCCAGTCAGTATTTGATCCCAGTAAATTATATCACTAACACCACTTTCCAGCCAAACAGGAATGGGATGTAGGAGGAACCAGAAGATGAGGGCGTATGCTACATATGCATAGAAAACAGGCCTTGTCACTTCATTGCTTTCTACAGAGCAACTTGTTTCTTTAAAAAAAGAAAGAAATGAATCTATGAAGTAGTGATGGAGCCTTTTTCTTGTTTTCTTAGTCCCTTTCAAAAAGGGAAAATACAGGGTGCAGATTAGAAATACATTGCAGAGATCAAATACAAGTTTCTGGGGTTTGAGAATTAAAAGAATACATTACTTAGGATGAAAATAATTCTTACACTCGAGAAAATAGTTAAGCCCCCTGCAATCTGTTTACATCACTGTTTGAAAAGCAAATAAAATTGCAAGTGTCCCATCACAGCTCTGGTCATTAAGTAATGAATAACAGTAAAAGTATGTGCAGGAAAGTTTTGACTTGCTCTCAAGTACTACTTTTACTTTTCCTGTCACAAGCCTTCATACACTTGCAATTCAGAAGTAGTTTTGCATGCACCTCTCCTCCTTTTTAAATTAGAACAGGAAGGCAGCTGTCCTGGTCCTTTGGTCCCAGACTGGTTGGTCTGTAGCATGGGCACCACTGAGGTGGCTGCCATGTGATAATTGATTTAGGAGCTAGGACAGCATTTTTTGTCAGTTCTTACACACCTAAGAAAAATTATTATGAAATGGGAAAAATAAATATTTGAATATCTTCCTTTTTATTTTCTAGATTTTAATATTACTGTTTTCCATTATAAGAAAGAGATTCTGGGACTACGGTCGTGTTGCTCTGGTGTCAGAAGTTGAAAGGTAAAAAAGATATGCAACCAGACTGACTTGTTGAAACCATTTGGGGAGTGGGGAGGAAAGTACAGTGAATGTGTCTTACATTAGGTGCATTTGCATCAATTAGATATGTTTGTAATCACATGCACTTGTTTGTTAAAAATGCCCTCACACTGCTTTGTGTGGAATACATCCCCCTCAAAGACTTACTGTTCGTGGTTTCAGCCATAAGTCCTGTGTTTGCCATTGCCATGAATTTCATCCTACAGCTGGGAGTTAAGGAAGTGGAGGTAAGGAAGTAGGCTGCTTGTCAGATGACATGCTGCACATTGATGTTTGCAGTGTGTTTCTGTGCAGAGGGATATTAACCATTTTGTTTATCTTGGCTCAAGCCCTGCGTATTCCCAGAGCTCCCTGCACAGCCTGTGCCACAAAATTTCCCAAGGGCTCAAAATTAAAAACATACTGTTGCAGGTTTCTGAAATTCTTCACTGATTTTTAGTAATATTTCAAATGAGCTTTTGATTTTTCCTTTTTTTTCCTGTAAGATGATGTGTTGGGATGTTTAAAATCTAAGCTGTCTGTTTGTGAAGTGGGGTAACTTTAACAGTGAGCCTCTTCCTGGTGCAATCAAGTTGTGGTAAATTCACAACTGAGCAACAGGAAAGAACTCAAAACCTGCTTTTAGGAATCCATGTACAGTTGTGAAAGGTGGATGATGTAAAATAAAACGGGCAGTAACTGAGAAGGCTTTAATCCAGCTGGCTGAGGCAGCAGTGATGAAGGTGCTCTGGTACTGGGCTGTGGAGGCATGGGACCAGCAGGCCCTGGAGCAGTCAGACACCCAGGAGCCTGTGTTTTTGTCCTGCCGGACTGTGAGCTGAGCCTGCTGCTCAAAATTATACGGACACCTAGGAACACACTCCATTCTAACACGTGTTGTTTTGTAATTACCATTGCAACATTTCTTTTTAGCAACAAACTGAAAACAGGCACTCTGCTACTTTTGAGGGCTACAGAGTTTCTAAATGTTTCTAGCCTTGCTACAGGACGGCTTGCGTGAGGAGGTGGCTTTGCAGGGCTTTAATGTGAGGAGAAATTGTGAGTAGGGGCTGAAGGAAGGAAGGTGGAGGGAAAAGAGGTGTTGTCTTGTAGTGAAGAATATCCAAACAGGAAGCCAGTTTGAAAATCTGATCCTGGCTAGGCTCCCACACCTGTGTTGCATTCTTTTATATCACTGTAGGTTTAATATCCCCATAAAGTGTTATTTTCTTTCTAGTTCAGTTATGTGCTCTCATGTCGGGAGCTCACGTGTCCTCTCTGTTCAACATGAGACATCCACAAGTTACTATAATCAGGTGTGTGCTACAAGGTGAAAACCACAGCTCTCATAAGTGAAAAAGTGTGTTTGTACTACTTCCCTTGGTCAGAATTGTTAAAATTGAAAGAATTCTGTAGAATTTCATCACTTGTTATTAAAGATACTTAAAAGCATCATTTAATGTATTTTAGTGAATCAAGGTACAACCGACTGTCAACATCATCATCAGTACCTGAAGATCTTGAATATGATAAGGTAAGTATTCTAGAGTTCTGATAATACTTTCTGAATGGAATCTGTTTAATGGAGCCTGCTGTAAATTGCCATTCCATATAGTCCAATGAACCGTCATTAAACTGAAGTCCATCTCTATGCAAAAATTATTAATGCATCGTTCACTGTGTTTTTATAGAGCCATGCATGATCTCTGTTTCCTGACAAACTATTGCCATATCATAAACCAGTATCTTGTGTCATTGTTTCTAAGTCTGGTTTGTTGTTTGGTTTTTTTTTTTTAATTTAGAGAGGGACTGTATGTTAGTGTTTCAAAGGGGGAGGGGAGAGTGAAAAAACACTAGTAAATAATTTGTACTTGGATAACAGTTAAAAAGTTACACTGTGTTCACATTGCAAATAATACCTAGTTGCTCTGTATAGTACATTGTTTTCCTCGCAGTGTTGAGAAAACTGGATGCAATTGTGAGGCTAATAATAGTGCTATGCACTCTTAATAATCAAATTGGTTTGGAGTGGAGGGTAATATTTTGGCCAAACTTTTAAATGGCTCCCTCCATGGTCTTTCTGGAGTCTTTGAATTGGTACACCTCTATAATTTCATGTTGCAACTTCAGAATGAACCATGCAAGAGTTGTCCATTGGTGGCACCCTGTGTTTTAACATTCTGTATGTGCATCAACTTAATATCTAGCCTTGAAATTAATTATTTGTGTGAATATCAAAAGCATACTAGTGTTTGATCAGGATTGCTCTGCTGTTTGAGTATTTGTGTACTTGTCTCCATCTTTGTAAAACCTTAAAGCAACTTAAGCTGTTGAATAACGTGTGTCTATGTAGTTGGATAATGTTCACTTGAAGGAAGAGCCCTTTTGAGAAAGAAGGGGTTTTTTTGAACCACAGCGGGACACTCAGAGATGTGAATTCTGCTATCCAGTTTCACTGGAGGATTTGTAAGCCTACATGAGAAGCCTTTCTGTTAATGTAATCACAGCAGTGTTTCTAACAAGCATTTAACTGATTAACTTGTATTAGACCCTTGTATTTCAGAGCAACAGACTACTTGCTTTTTAGCTAAGAGCTTGGCTTAATAGAAACACCTCTCTTAATTGAATGGATTAGACTCCGGTTTTTGTATGTTAGCTCCTAAAAACTTCTTTCTTTATTTATAGGGGTTTTGTTCTTGGATAACAGCTGCTTTTCGGATGCAGTAAGTATATGAAACAGAAATAGTGAGCTGTGGTTTGTTTTGATCTTTTTTAATTTGAAAATGCGGTTTTCATTCAAAAATTTGGGGTTTTTTCCCCCTCTTTGAGTAAATGGAATTTCAGTACAAGCACTGATACAGGTGCCTCTGGTTGGGTGAAAAAAGAAAGTGAAAACAATTATGGGAATACTTTTTTAGGATACACTTGTCCTGCTAGCAGCCTAGGGACTTTCCAATCTTGGGACAGTGTGTGAATCTAAGTGAATCCATGGCATTTACATGGATTCAGAGCTAATAATTACACTCTAGGCTTTTACTCTTCAAAGAGTACCATGTGGGTGTTCCCCTGTTTGAAGCCAGTAGGGCCCCAGGCAGGCAGTGTGATTTCCCTGCAAGGGTTTCTGTGGAGAGCTCGTGGTTTAGTTGGGGCTTTAGTTGGAATTGACTAACTAGCCATCCCAGTGTTTCCCAGAAACTGAATGTTAGACATGTGATGTGTGTTCTTTATGTCTCTTGGGGCTTAGTAGGTAAGGATTTTTAAAAATCAATTTTTATCTTGGATATACTGAAATATAAAAGGGGTAGGGGTTAAGCCTGTCTTTCTCTATTTTTGCTAGCTCAGTTCCTTCTTTTTCCAAGTTCTCCTATTTTAATGATCTAATCTGCTGACAGTGGAGAGATAGTGAGAGTTCATTCCAAAGCCTTTTATATCTCCTGTTACCTGGGTGTCATAAGAGTGAGGTGACTCTGTTGTAATTTTCCTCACAGGGAGCCTTTATTGAGATGAGTGAATACTGTCACTGATCTTAAATTTGGAGAGATAGGCTTGTGATTGTCATAAAGCAGGAGGTCACAGCAAATGAATTTGTCCTCTTCTAGTCCAAAAGAATTTGGACTCGTATTTGCTTTTCAGATTAGTGTTTCAATCTTAAATTCCCTAGTGTTAATTTTTGTATGGTGGTACTGCACAAGAAAAATGCACTTTTGGAACCTGAATTTACACATGAAAGAACACGGCCACTTTGAAAGCCAGTAGGGATTGATGAGGATGGGGATGTCACTGAGTAGGCTGAGGATTTAATGTGCGTTCATAAACCACTCCCAAGAAGATTAGGTAGGCTGACCATGTGCTTTTCTGTCTCTGATGCAGTGATGATGAGATTCACGAGAGGTGCGGTGAAGATGCCATCCATTACCTCGCCTTCCAGCGTCACATCATCTGCTTGCTGATTGCTATCAGCATCCTGTCCGTGTGTGTGATACTGCCTGTCAACCTATCGGGTGATCTACTTGGTAAGAAGTTGGTTTTTTTTTTTTTTTTTTGTATTCTGAGAAGAATTCTTTATTTTATATAATAGTAAAAGCTCTTAAGATTTTTCTTTTTCTTTTGGTAAACTTTATAAGATGGTGTTTTAACCACTGTAGTGGGTTGACCCTGGCTGGATGCTGTCTTCACAAACTGCTGCACCAGAGGTCACTATTCTACAGGGTGCTGTCCTTCAGGCACAGCATGGGTCCCCCACAGGGTCACAAGTCCTACCAGGAAACCTGCTCCAGCATGGGCTCTTCTCTCCATGAGTCCACAGGTCTCTGCCAGAACCCTCCTCCAGCCCAGGCCTCCCACAGGATTACAGCCTCTTCTCGGGCATCCCCTGCTCCAGAGCGGGTCTTCTCCACAGGCTGCAGGTGGATCTCTGCATCCCCATGGTTCTTCACCATGGGCTGCAGGGGAATGTCTGCTCTGGTGCCTGAAGCACCTCCTGCCCCTCCTTCTGCACTGGCCTTGGTGTCTGCAGAGCTGTTCCTCTCATATATTCTCACTCTGCTCTTCTCTGACTGCAATTAGATCTGCACAATAACTTTTTTCTCCTTCTTAAATATGTTATCATGGAGGTGTTATTGTCATTCCTAACTGGCTTGGCCTTGGCCAGCAGTGGGTCTGTCCTGGAGCTGGATGGAATTGGCTTATTGGATATGGAGAATGCCTCTCATAGAATCCACCCCTGTATCCCCCCCATTATTAAAACCTGGCCACACAAACCCAACATACCCCCTCAGTCTGATGTGAAATTTGTGTGAGTGTAGGGGGCTCTTTAAACAGTTGTCAGAAACAAGACCGCAGACCTCATGCAGACATAGATGACAAGACCTAAAAGGCTCAAGGCAGGATTAACTTTACCCATGTCCTTTTAACTGGTGTTTATCATTATGATTTTTATTGGTGGTGATTGTCAATGGAAAACATCTTCACCGCTGAGAAATCTTCTTCTAGTATCCAGTCTGAACCTCTTTTGCTTCAATTAATTTAAAATCAATTTTTTGACCTGTCACTGGAGATAATAGATTATTCTTTTCCTCTTTGCAAAATCCTTGTAGCTGTTTGAGGATTATAAACATGGGGGTTTTGTCTGCTTTTTCCTCTTTTTCATAAACTGACCAGTTAATTTGGTCTTTAATGAGAAATGTTTTCCATTTGGCTGATCATAAAAACATCAGCCATGCCTTGAATTTTTGTTTTAATCTAGTTATAGTCTCCCATTGTTCCTTTATGTCTTGGTTTGTGTCCCAAAATTGGACAAACCTTGCAGAGACATTGTCAATGCTGACTAGATAAAGTTCATTTCATGTTTTTTGCAGTCTGGTCCTGATTATGTCTTCCAGTGTGGCACCTACAAATACAATAATCATGTCCTCTAGTCTGCCATTCAGTTTGCTGATGGGAATACTGAGTTCTTTGGGTGAGAACTCTGTTAAACCCTGTTTATGCACTCTTCCATTTTTGATAATGAGCCCTTACAATCCCATTTTATACCTGGCTTTGTATCAGTCTCATCAAGATCATGTTTAAAGTGTTGGTCAGGGTTTTTAAGAACTTTGTGACACAGCTCTTGTCTGTGATAGGATACATTGTACCTTTTCCTTTTTGTATTGTTTCCCTGTGGAACTTCCATCTCTGACTTCCCTTTTATGAGCTCTTTCTTGGTAATTCTCTGTTTACATTAATATCAGCTTTCTACTAAAGCAGGACAATACAGCTTCTGTTTTTCTGCATTGACTTTTGTGAGTCTAGGAAATACAGCTGAAAACCAAAGCTTTTTCATCTCTCCCCTTCTTCCTCCTCTTCCACTGTAAGCTGCTTTTGTGCACTTGCAGTTCTTTCAGTTGTGTTGACTTAACTTGCAATGTGGTTTAACAGTCTGGGCTAGAAGGATTGTTTAGCTCTCCAGATACACTTAACTCTTTTTTCTTTATGAACATTTACTCAATTTTCCCTCACTTGCATTATCAATTTTGAAAATACTTGACAGTCTAGAGAAATAATGTCATGTAAACCCATTTTTGACCTTTCCAAGCTCATCAGCATTCTTTTGTCAACATTGAATTAATGCATCTTAAAAGCCTGAGATAAGAAATCAGTTAAGATGAAAGAAAAATGTGAAGGAAATACGTTCAATCCCTAAGCAATGTTGTTAATGCACATGAAGGGAGATTGGAGGGAGAAAGGGAACTGCTTCAAAGATCTAGTGTTCAGATTTTCAAAACAATCTACTGTTTTTCTTGGTGGCTTGAATGTGGTATAATCTAGGGGTGTTTTTTCCAACTTTAAAATGCAGTGCAGAGTAAACCAACATTGATTATGATTCTAAGCCTTTTTATCAATGAACTTGCTCAGCATTAAAAAGAAATATATCAACTTCTTTAAAAAATAGAATAGAAGCTGACTTTCTGACAGTGAGTGTTGCACCAGTTAATTTTCCTACTTGTTTTTGTTCTTCTTAGATAAAGATCCCTATAGTTTTGGAAGAACAACTATAGTAAACTTACAGACTAGGTAAGTAAGTCTTGCAGAGTCCTTTTATGCTGATGATTCCTGCCATGGTCTATAAACACAGGAATTGCTATTTGCAGCATTGCTCATGGGGTTGGGATAACTTAATCCCCCTGCATCAGCTGGAACTGGGATATGTTCTGCTTCAGGCTGTGCACTTACAGTGCTGATAAGAAATCTTGGGACTGGGTTTCTACTCTCTCAGCTCCCACTTCTTACATGACGTGTTTCTCCTGGCTAATGACTGCACACCTAGTGATGCTATTTTCAGAAATTTCCCCATGAGGAGCAACCATGCTTCAGAAGGAAGGTGAAGCTGATAGCTGGAATGTGTTATTGGGATGATTTAAATTCCCTTACATTAGATTTATGTGTGTGCACCTCTCTGAGATTACAATTAAAATGACTTCTATTAAAATGACGTCTTTTAAAAATCTGTAAAATAGTTGAAGTATGAAGCTGCACAAGTCTTTTATTGTATTACTTGATCAATCCACATCCATCCATGACACTATGTCCAATAGACTTTCTTTGTTTTGTTAAACCACATTATGAAACCAAATAACTAATGGAGATTTTTTTTTCTTCGTTGGGTTGGGTTTTTTTCATCTGTAAAATAGGTTCCTGTATTTTAGTTTAATTGCAATAATTAATGCTCTTCACAAAACTGAAGAGCTGTTCACAGAACAGAACTTCTGTCAGCTTTGAAGAAGGAGCTATCAGAAAAGCAGAATTTATTCCTTTTATGAGGCAGTTTTCAATTTGAGTAAGGACTATGTTCAGGGAAAGTTCAATTATGCACTCAGCACAGTAAATAATAAAGTAAATAACAAACTTTTCGGCAAATAGCATCATACATGCTATAGGTCATCTGCATGAAAAAGTGAAAGCCAAACACTGCCTAAAAATGTCTATGTCATAGAGTATCTGTTTTCTTTGTAGCTCCATGACCCATAAAATTTTATGATAAGCAAATTATGTTATTGGCTGTCCAAGGCATCTGCGTAGGTGTGACTGACTACCAGTAACTACCTTTTTATTCTTGCTTTGTGTTCAGTGAGAGGTTTTGGTCTGCTTATTATTTTGATAGCTACTTGTATCAGTTGGACAGTTGGTTCTTCCTGTTTCTCATTCCTAACATTTTGTCTGACAGCAATAATCTGCTTTGGCTGCACACAGTTTTTGCTGTTGTTTACCTGATTCTGACTGTTGTCTTCATGAGACATCACATGAAATATGTCACATATAAAGAAGAAAACATAGTAAGTGTCTGTATTGGAGTGAAAAAAAAAAACCTATTGAGCACATTTGCTAGGGGATAATGCTAAAAAAGCAAATTGCTAAGGTGCCTCCTACATGCTAGAATGTGGTATAAATGTGAAGGAACTGACTGAAAGCAATGCTCTACTGAGTGAGATGTGAAAATGGATGGAGAGAAGGGGGTTGGGGAGGGATTTGTGAAATTTTGCTGTAACCTATTACCAGTGTCGAAGGTGCTGTCTTAAGTAGATGCAGCTCCCACCAAAACCAGAATTTCCTGCCTTTTCCCCTGCCTCTACTACACAGCTAATTGTGCTGTGTCTTGGCCTTCCTTATATTCTTGTTTTCTCTTTCATGATGTGGTTTATCCGAATGTGACTTGCACTTTCTCTCCCAGGTTAAGTGCACGTTGTTCATAACTGGTCTTCCAAAAAATGCGAGTGAAGAGACAATACAAAACCATTTCACGTAAGTTTTGTGCTTGAGTAATAACATTAGAGCCATAGAATGGTTTGGCTTGAAAGGGACTTTAAAGATCATCCAGTTCCAATTCCCTGCCATGGGCAGGGACACCTTTCACTAGACCAGGTTGCTCAGAGCCCCATCCGACCAGACCTTGAACACTTCCAGGGATGGGCATCCACAACTTCTCTGGGCAACCTGTGCCAGTGCCTCAGCACACTCACAGTAAAGAACTTCCTCCTAATATCTAATCTAAATCTATTCTCTTTCAGTTTGAAGTCATTCCCCCTTACCCTGTCACTACATGCCCTTTTAAAAAGTTTCTTTCCATCTTCGTTTAGGAATAGGAGATATAAAATTGTCCTGGTAGTTTTACCTGCCCAAGCAGATAAGTTTTTTTAATTTTGCATTGTTTAAAATTCATATTATAGAACCCACCTTGTAAAAGTATATTTTATTCCTTAGCCAGAATTGAGAAAAGGCTATATTTCAGCAAAGCTAGTTAGCTGATCTTAAAATCAGAATTTAAGAAAGTGTCTATGTATCCACACTTTCCATTCATGCTCCCACACAACTTTTATTTGGAATAAAGCTGTGCATCTCATATTAAAGTAACTTCCCAACTGTCTGTGGAAGTCTCTGCTCTCTGATACCTCATTCAGAAATGAAATGAGTGATGAGATGTCAGTTAGATACCAGTGCTGCTCTTTGAAACAGTTTCTTCATTGTGCTTTCTGTTCTTACTGTTCTCATGTGCTGCTTCCTCTCAGGGATGCCTACCCAACCTGCACAGTGCTGGAGGTCCAGCTGTGTTATGACGTAGCCAAGCTGATGAACCTTTTCAAAAAAAGGTACTTGTTTTTATAACCTACATGAGTTTAGCATAACTTTATGAATGTTTTGCTAGTCCTTAATCAACAGGTACCAGGAGTACTAACATGGTGCAAACTGAAGATGAATTCTGCTCTGGTCTGAACTTCAGTTAGATTCAGCAGTGTTTTGAAGGGAGTTGTGGGGTTCAGCCCATCTCTTGTAGGTGTGATATGTTTTGTGTTGCATAAGTTAATTTTTGACTTGCTGATTATCTATTTATGTATGTACTTAGTTATTTATAGTCAGGGAGTGCAATGTGACAAGCTGAACTATTGAATTAATAACTCTGTTAACCCTGCTTCTTTGGCCAGAGGTGCTGACCACAGGAGAGACAAATGTTATCTTCTGAGCTCTCAAGAACAACATTGGGTTGTTCTTCTTCCTGTAACCTCACTACAGGTGCAGGCTGTATAATGACATTCCAGACTTGAAAAGAAATTATACTTACATGAGTAACCAAAATAAAGTGCTTGTAAATATTGTTGGTGGCCGATTAATTTGCCATCAGTCCATGGCATAACTTTTTCTCTCAGGGATTATAATCTTTTAAAGCTTGATTTGATACTGTTTTCTTGCAAAATGTTATGGATGTATTTTTCTGTGCAGAAAACAGGCAGAAAAAAGCCTGATTTACTATGAACACCTTCATCAGAAGTATGGGAAGAGGGTCCAAATCAACCCTAAGCCATGTGGTCAGTTCTGCTGCTGCGAAATGAGAGGATGTGAAAGGGTAAGACATAGTGTTCTTTTTTAGTTATGGCTAAGTAGGTTATTAGAGGAGCAGAAAATATTTTTTGGGTCATGTTTCACTGACCTTCAGAAAATTCTTTATTCATTCATCGCCCATAGGTCATCTGCCATGTTCTTGTACTGTGTGGTAAAGAGGAATTCCCTGAAACTTTTGAAATGTAATCTTAGTGCACAAACTGAAGTACAAGAAAATCTTCCTGTTTGTCTTTGCTTTGTGTCATGATCTGTAATTTGTGGGAGTGGTATGAGGAAGGGTGACTATGGTTTGTGTAAGCTGTGTGTTAATGAAGATACTGGCCATCTGGTACTTGCATGTAACAGTCATCAATTTCTCCACAGGAGGATGCTGTAGATTATTATACCAAAGTTAGAAATGAACTTGAGGAAGAATATTCAAAAGAGGAACAAGCTGTTCATAATAACCCGCTGGGAATGGCTTTTGTAACATTTCAAGAGAAATCCATGGCAACCTAGTAAGTTTTGTCTGTTGTCTTGTTTGTTCTCTTTTTACTAAAATAGTAAAACTGATCTCTTGTTTGTGTCCCTTGTTTGCTTATGTTGGTTCTTCCTTTCTTCTTTTTCACCATTCTGTGGATTTGCTCTGCTTTGCTTTCTGGTAAGTTTTTCTGTAAGTGTGCATTTTAGCCTCTATGCTTGGAGTGCAGAAATTATCTAAGGGACTAAAAGGCTTGGGACATTTAATGGGATAAAGAGCCTTTCTCTTCTGTGTGGGATCCAGTCCATCAGTGAAGGTTAATAAGAGGCCCGAGTAATTGGTTCTTGACTACGAGTTATTGTACTGTGCAAATGGTCCAATTACCAAACTCTCAGAGTGGGTGCAAATTACACTGCTAGTTAAGTCATCTCAGCAGTGTAGAGTCAGTGAGGGACCTGCCACAGGTGATAGATACATATTCTGTATCTCTCTTACCTGTTGTTATAGATATATGTGTAGACCTAATATCAGAGGTTGTTCTGTGCTTTTATTCAGTCCTTTTTGGAGAAAATGTGTGTAGCCTCTCATGTTCTGGTGGCACTTTGTGAGCATCTTTTGCTGACACAAGGTGGGTAAAGAGAAGCAGAATAATATTTGTATCACAACATAACACATCATGCTTTTTAAATTCTTCTTAGCCTCTGTGATTTAAATTGACTGCATTCTTTTGGCCTTCAAGTCATGTTAGAGGGACAGTCTTCCAGGTTGTTTTTCAAGGAAGTCCAGGATGCAGGATTTCTTGCAAGAATTTGGTATGTTGGAGAAAGTTTTGCTTGCTACTCTTTAACTGAGTAGTGATTGTGTGACAAAATCTGTATCCTCTTGTAATTTTGTAATGAAATAACGTTTTGAGATGTGAAAATGAAAGAAGAAATAAGCACTGAAGTTCCATCTCTAGCTACTGATGTATTGTGTACAATTTTGATGTGATAGTCCGTCCTCGAGCATGGGTTCTGAGCTGCACTGCAGGCATCTCTGAGTTGAATCATCAAGACCTGAAAACATTTTCGTTTTTTAGCTTGGAATTAATGTGGTGGACTCCATTCCCTGGAAAATTAGACAAGATTACGTGTAAAGCTGAGGCTCCCATCAAATTAGAAAGTTACTTGGTGCCCTTAGGATGCTCTGCTCCACAGAGCCCTGAAATAGGATGGGAGAAACAGGAAGCTAGAACTGAGGCTCTGGGGGCTCACATGGTTGTAGAAGCTTGTTAATGATGGCTGAAGCTTGCTCCGTATGTATTTTTGAAATAAACTGTCAAAGAATAATTAACTTTCTTAAATACCTGCTGCTGCAAGATGCTGGCAATCTGACACCACTACTTGAATTCTGGTAAGGAAAAGATCTGGGGGTTGAGGGTTACATTTGATAGCTTGATGTTTGTGTGTGTGGTTCTCTGTCTTCTTTGTGTTCAACTGAGAAACAAGCATGTTCACAGATTTTAGAATCTCTCTATTTAAATATAATATCTATTGTTTCTATGCTACTGTAACAAAATATTCTCTGAATGTGTGGCTCGCCCTTCTACTGCTGTCCTTTGAGAGGTCTTTGAAAGTATTTATTCTGGGCATGTTTAAACTTTCTTTAAATATTCTGAGTGTCAGTCAACTCATAATATTAGAAGATAGAATTAAGCACTGTGATTATTTTAGGAGTGGGTGAAAGAGGCTAATATTTTGAGTTGTGAGAATACCAGCATGCTAAAAATTCTACTGAGATTTGGTACTCAAGGCAAAACTGGCTGGTTTTGATACTAGTGTAAGGGATGGGTCTGCAGTCTCATTTCATTAGTCTGCTTTGATTTGAAAACAGTTGTATTATGTAAAGATGTGTTTAGGAAACTGTCTTTTATTTTTTTCCAATGCTCTCAGGCTTTGATTTTTTTTTAATATGACTCATTGCTGTTGTTCATGTTGGTAGAAGCTGTAAAGGGTTTAAATCAAGACTGCTTTTTATTTCCAACAAAACAGATCTCAGGCATGTGGCAGCAGCTGTTTATATAATGGTCATTAATGCATAATAAGTTACACTGTTGTTTAAGATCTATCTTGATTGTGGGTCATTAAAATAAAAAAACCCAAACCCTTTATCACTATTCCCAGACTTTCTCATTACCTATTCAGCATTTTCAGGTGTTAAAAAATTGGAAAAATCTTCCTCTTCTTCCTTACAGCATCCTTAAGGACTTCAATGCCTGCAAATGTCAGAGCATTAAGTGTAAAGGAGAACCCCAGCCATCATCCTACAGCAGGGAGCTGTGTGTATCCAGCTGGGAGGTCAGATATGCTCCTTATCCTGAGAATATTTGTTGGTAAGATTCCTGTCTTGCATCCATTGATTGGTGATAATGTAGGTTTGGAATTGGCACAGGACAAACAGGGATGAGTGTGTTATTCTTTAACCCTAAGCTAAAACTTTATGTGGTGTTGGAATGTGGCTGATCTGCCTCTTTATTTTCATTACTGGTGTTCTTCATTGACCTTGGGGTCTGTAGACATTACTTGGGTTAATGGACTAGAGTTTTTCCTGCCCAAAATTTAAAGAAAACCTAATCCTGTTTATGTCTGTCCCTCAGTGTTTCCATTTTTTGAGGCCAGTGCACATGTACTGTTGAGATCTGAGGAAAGCAACTTGGTGTTAGTGCTGAGTAGCCTCAAAATATGTATATATTTTTCTGAGTTGCCATGTGATGAGTGTAACTTGATTCACTCTGTAAATTCTGATCTGTCTTTTAACATCTCTATTGACTCTGTACATGCCCCAGATAAATGCTTTTTGAATTAAACTGTTCCCGTGCTGTCATCTGCCATCTTATGGGCTAAAAAATATTGAAACATTTTCTGTTTGCTTTGCAAATCCCTTAGGTTTGGGTCAATATAATCCTTTCTTCTGTAATAGTAAATTTGTTGTGACGTTTCCATTGCCCAACCCAAAACTGCAAGTGAGACACAAACACGCACAAATTACTGTATTCCACCTGTATGTATTTTTTTTTTAAAAGCACACTTTTTTCTTAATGATTTTAATAGAAAATGAGTTTTAAGGTGACTGTGCTATTGATTTCTGGCAATTGTGAGATTTTCTCAAGACCTACAATGCTGCAGTTGGGAGCAAAGTTCAGAATCTTTAACCACGAGGCAAAACCCCATGATTCTTAGCTTAGTGTCTTCTGCAGCAGTCTTATTTTGAGATATGAATTAAAAAATCTCTTGCAAGCTGCGTTCCAGGTAGGGACAGTTTAATATGCCTTTTTCATAAACAGGTTCTTCTGTGTGTGTGCTTCATTTCCTCTTCCTTTCTTCAAGCACTGGACTGAGGAAATGGTCTGTGAGACTCAGTGCACTGAAGCACTTGCAAAACTTTTCTAAATATCTCTAAGAGAAGAAACTGGTGGGGTTTTGATATTTTGGGTTGGTTTATTCATTTGGGTTTTTTTCTGGTCTTCTTCTTTCCTCCTTCCCCCACCTTGAAGAAGGGGGACCACAGGGATTTGCCAAGTTCACCAAGACTTGTCATCATTAGGGATGCTACTGAGCTTTTGTATCCCTGTTTTGTTTGTTCTGAATATTTGGCTTTGGCTGGAGTTCAAATCATTCCAGTCCTTTTGACAACCATCTCAAATAACACTTAAGAACTTCACTTGTTTAAAATCTATGGTTGCTGTTTTAATATGGCAGGAAGGGATGCAGTGTTTGTAAATTTGGAATTTTATTTCACATCACAGTTTTTTGGTAGATTCTGCCTCTGATAGGTATTCTCCTTGCAGAAATTGTGTCTTCTATCTCTGTCTCTCCTTGTTCCATTTCTGTTTAGTACTTCTGTATTACTGAACAATGGAAGTGGTTTCAACCCAAACCCTAACTACGTTAGACATTATGTTTGTGTAATGAGAGAATAAATATGTTCTTCTTCAAGCACAATTTATGTTATCACTCAAGAGAGTTTTCACAGTTCTCCTTATTTCTAATAAAGATCAGCAACTGGAACTTGTGTAGTGCTTTGTTATATAACTTTGAAAGCTCAGTTTAGAAAAAGCAGTGCCACCTGTCACTTGACAGATAGTATATATCTTTTTTTAACAGCAAATGCTTGCTGCTGGTTTTAATGTCCTTTTTATTTTTGCTTCTTTCTCCAGGAAAAATCTTTCAGTGCATGGACTGAAATGGTGGTTTAGATGGGCTTGCATTAATTTGCTTCTTTTTATTGTGTTGTTTTTTCTTACTACTCCTTCCATAATCATCTCAACCATGGACAAGTTCAATGTCACTAAACCTATTCACTACCTTAATGTGAGTATTGCCATATGTTTGGATATAGTTCTGGATCAGACCAAAATTTTGGTAAATTGATAGGGTTTCATTGTTTTGCTGTACACCTTCAGTTGAAATTCTCAGGGTTGTTTTATGTAGCTGCTGATTAAAAACATAAGTCCAGAATCAGGTCTTTAGCCCTCTTTTGTTCCTGGATAATAGTCTGAAGTAATTTAATCTGAGGCTTTTTATTATTATAGCATATTTATGTATTTGTTTGTGGTAAAAATTTGCAATCCAGACATAAATACTTCTAAATTCTGTAATCAAAAAATCTTGGCAAAAAGTGGAATTTCAAGTCCAACTTGTATTTTGATTTTTATGATAAGAAGGGATAAATTCAGATTTCTAACTCTGATGTTAAAAGTTTTTATTTTGCTTATAGGGTTCAAAAGAAGATGGCATACATATCTGATCTAGTTTGACTGCAGCTAAAGCAACTTGCAAGCTGTTCTTTTTAAATATTTCCCCAAGCTAGTGCAAACTACATAAAAACTCCTTGTGAGACTGCACTCTCGTGGAATTTAATTCCCAATCTCCCTTCGGTTTTGTGTCTTGCTAAGCACTCATTACTCAATTTAAGACTATCTGAATATAATTTCCCCAGCTCATCCTGCTATAATTTACAAAAAAGCAAAATACTACCATGTCTGTTCCACTACAACTGCATTAAAGTGTTTTTAATACTTATCTTCTCCCCCACTAGAATCCTGTCATCAGTCAGTTTTTCCCAACTCTCTTGCTCTGGTCCTTCTCAGCTTTGCTACCGACAATTGTGTATTACTCAACTTTGCTGGAGTCCCACTGGACAAAGTAAGCAACCTTTCCTCTGTTTTTACCTTATCAGCTGAATTACTAAAATAAATGAAATTGCTGATCTTTCACAGAGCTCTCAAATTCGCAGAGCTCTCGTAGCAGGGAATTTCCTGTTCTTGTCTCTCTCTAGTGTTATAACCACATTTCAGGGTTTAGGTCATTTGTAACCCACACAGCAAGTGTAATCTGACCACATGACTTGCTTATGCTTTCCCTGCTTCCCACTTTGCTCCTCTTTGTGTTTAATCAAAAAAAAAAAAAATATGAGCAGGCTCAGGAGGTGTAGCTTCAACAGGAGCATGGGAAGTGCCTCTAATCCCATAATTAGGTCACTCTCTGGGAGGATAGGCCATGTGGGTTTTGATCCCCTTCAGGCTGATGATTTATGAAAAAGGGCATCCATCTTTTTGTTGTTTGACATGACAAAATGGTCTGGATGTAACTCCTGGTGCACAACTCAGCTCTGTTGGATACTAGTGGTGATCTGAGAAGACTTATGGGGCCAAAGGCCCAGCAGATGTGTTGATGCAAGGTTTTCACATAGAACTGGTGCACCCCAGAGATGTCAAGCCCACTGATGTGCTGCTGACTTGGAGAACTCAGCACGGCTTGGTTTGGAATACCAGATTTGATGCCCTGTTTGCCTACAGTCAGATAAAAGCATAGCACTGCACAGTCAATACCAGCTTCACTCAATCTTTGTCCATAAAGCTTGTAGCCATTTTTTCTGTTTGTTTGTTTTTATTTTTAAGGTCAATTTTGTTTTTTTTTCCTTTCGAATTTTTGTACCATTCCTTTCTAAGACATAATTTCTAGAGTCTACCTTTTATTTGTCACAGTTGTATGCTTTTCATCAACTCTATTTTGGTAGTTGTGCTACACACATGAACTCTGAGCCCTTCTCAATCAGTCAGAATACTTTTCTGAAGTCACTAGAGATCATAGGTCAGATTTCGAGCCTCAGTGTAGTTACACTGATAGGTCTCACCGTGCCCAAGTGTTCCTATAACAAAACCCCTATGGTTTTAAAGGCCTATCAGATGCCACCTCTGAGAGTCTGAATTGTTCATAGTGCTGCACTTTTCTGACAACACAGTGTCACTAGATCCGAGTTCCTGCTACTGCACTAGGGGTATAGCATTAGCAGTGTCATGTTGTTCCCCAAGACTTGACACTTGGCAAGGAGGTTGTCTAGGTGTCTGGTTTCTTGGCAGTGGTGCCCTTTTCTGAACTGCTTAATCCCTCCTGGCATGACACTTGAAGAGCTGTTTGTTTACAAGCTGTTGCAAGATTGAGTGTCCTTGGGTGAGAGACGAGCTGTGGTTGTTGCACATCACTGTGCTTGTGGTACAGACCTGTAGTGATGCTCATCCAGAGTCTGGATTTACATTCAGCAGTATTTTTGTTGTCCAAGAAGATACTGAAAGTCTGCTTGAGATATTGGTGAATATCTCAAAGAGGTTTGCTTTTTATCTTGTAGCAATGTGATATGGTAGGGGAAGCTGGAAGTCTGACGGGTGCTGGCATTGTTCAGGCAAGGTCCTTCATGTGTGGCAGCTTTTTGTATGAGTTTCTTACTCAGTGCCTTTTTGTGTTGATAGATCTGCAGAGAACAGAATAATGATGCATAAAGTCTACATATTTTTGATCTTCATGGTATTGATTCTGCCCTCCCTTGGTCTGACCAGGTAAAGAATCAAAATTAAATTAAATAATGGCTGAGTACTTTTATGATGAGACATCTTTACTTGTGTTTTCTAGTTGTGAGGTATAGTCAATGTACCCTCACTCCCTCCAGTGTGTGTGATTATGTTGTGATTACACATTAGATTTCAATGTTCATTTTACATTTGGGGTCCTCAGAGCCCTTAAAATTTCCAAAGCCCGACTTTTCTTTTAACAGAAAAATTTAAGACCTTGTAATACCAATGGCTAATTAAAAGTTGCCTGTAGTCACCATCATAGCTGAGAACCAAGTTTCCTGAGTGTGTGTTATACTTCAGTTGGAGTTGTCCTTTTCTTTCCACCTTTACAGTATTTGACTGTTTCCCTGGCTAACTGGGTGACATGTATTTGTCCTATCTGTATAATAATTGCTAAAAATTAATAATTAAAACTTTAATATGAAGTAGATGTATTTGCTTTCTGTTTGATTTTGTACCTTTTTTCCTATTTCTAGCTATTGGTACCTGTGACAAAGCCAAAGTAGTGTTCAGATTATTTGATTAAATTCTCTCTATCAACTATCTTGATTTAAACTACTTAAAAAGAGAAGCTATTTTAGACAGTGCTAAGATGTGGGAGACTGAATTACATTCACCATCTTTCTTTCAGCCTTGATTTTTTTTTCCGCTGGCTGTTTGACCGAGAATCGTCTGATTCTGCAGTTAGGCTGGAGTAAGTATTAGCTAAATAATGTTCCCTCTATGCTATTGCTTCAGAAAGGAATACTCAGGACTTACATTTTTTTTTTACTCTTTACTGAACTTGGTTAGTGTTTATTAAAATTTGCTCAGGGTTGCTACTCTGGGATGATGTTGAGCTGCTGAATAAGGCGAGGAGACAATAAGGTTGGACACTAGGAAGAATTCCTTCACAGAAAGGATGATAAGATATTGGAATTGGCTGAGGATTCTTCCATATCATGGACAGGGGATCTTCCCAAGGATTACAGTGAGACCAAACAGCTGCAGCAGTTCTCTTTCTGTAATCCAGTGAATCTTGATTTTAAGAAAAATGTATATTTTTACACGCATTACATTGCAAATTTGCAGATATTGGTTATTTTAAGCTCTTGTGCCTGTGCCTGGAGGGAAAGAATAGAATGCAATTATTAGGATATAGGTTTCCAAATGCTGTTTCAAAATCAGTAACAGGAAGACAATTAGGAGTTACTAAGTTAGGAGAGATGATTATTCTATTGCAGTCTTATCTCATCTTGTGTCAGGTTGCTGTTGCAGACATCAGATGATGCTTTTGTCTGCTGTCAGCCATCCATCAGGCTGCTGCATCTTTTTGTGAACAGTTTATTCCTCATCTGAACTGCAGCTCAGCCAGGCTCTTACATACTACACTGGCTGCGTTTATGGCTCTGCAGTATTCTTTTACAACAAGGTTACCACAAGCCTTCTGGCCACTTCCTAAGGTGTATAGTGCTTATCCCGATGGTAAGAGACTTCCAAAGGCAATAGGGATAGATTGTATACCTCCTGTGTTTGCTTGCCTTCCTCCCAGTCAGTGTCAGGTGTCTTTCCTGGCAGATGTGTGTTCCTGCCTGACCAGGGAGCCTTCTTTGTGAACTACGTGATTGCCTCTGCTTTCGTGGGCAACGGGATGGAGCTGCTGCGCCTGCCAGGCCTCATCCTTTACACCATACGCATGATCATGGCCAAGTCCACAGCAGAGAGGAAAAACATCAAACAGGTATTGGAGCCCCTCCTTAGCAGGAGGCAATTCAGTGGTTGATCCTTGTCAGAAACAGTGGGAGCACCCATCCTTCATACCATTAACTATCATCTCCTGACGTTCATATTCGCTTCATTTGCAGCACAGATAACAGGGAGGGATTTATTCAAGTCAGAGATGGTCAAAAATCAAACCCCAAGCTCTGAGCTTCAGGTATCAATCTCTTCATAGCTCTAAGTCAGAGTTTTATTATTTGGATTTTATAGAATAGGTAATGATTTTATCTTGTAGTCTGAACTTCAGGGTTTTTTTTAATTCAGATCTGTCTAGAGTTAGTTTCTTCTGTCAGCGAGCAGATGTGTACAACTTGCTTTAATCTGAACATTCACCTAGCAAAAGATATATTTTTTGCCTATATTCCATTTTAAGAGGTGGACTTCCAACTGATGTGTCATCCTATAGCTTGAAATTCCAGGTGTTACAATGGGAACTTAAGCCTGTATACTGCTGCCACAGTGAAGTGAAAGTTCTGAGTCTGGCACAATTATTTTCTGCCTTGTGGTTATAAGGGGCTGCTTTGTGGATGCAGATTCCCAGAGAAATTACTTTAAGGCTATGAAAGAAGCAGCATCTTTTCTGTGTGTCCAGATAATAAAAACACATAACACTTCATCTAATTACATCATTTCTTCCTCTTAGGGAAATAACTGATCTCCCAGGGGGAGAGAATAAGAGAAGGTGAATTGTTGCTTTAGTGAATCTATTCTTAACTCCTGACACATTGATGGATGACTTGAGAGTTTTGGGTGTTTTGTTTTTGTTCCTAGCAACAGGCATTTGAATATGAATTTGGAGCAATGTATGCCTGGATGCTGTGTGTGTTCACTGTCATCATGGCCTATAGCATCACGTGTCCCATCATTGTCCCGTTTGGTAAGTTTTCCAGGGAGCACTGTGGGAGTGAGATGGGGCATGTGGGAAGTTTGCAAGACCCAGCTCTGCATTCTTATTCCTGTTCAAATGCTGATAATCCTTAGGACTTGGATCCAAGTTTCCTTCCCTTCTTGTGGAAGAGCAGTGAAAAGCTCTTGTACTGCCTTTAGAGGTTGAAAGTGTGTTTAATGTCTATTAGATGTTTATTTTATTTCTCAAATTTGAGTGTTCTGGCTCTGGTGGTGAGGGGTTTAGATCAGATATGAGTAGTACTAAATAATTTTATATAGTTGGTATTTTCATTTTCTAATCCAAAACCTTACAGAGCTAGATACAAGATAATTATCTAAATTAGATATTGTTCAGAACTGGTTTAATCAACAACCTTATTACTGGGAGAATGTGGCCAATTTTTATGTAACAATGTAATTGATATTTACTTCCATTCTGTTTTGTATGCAGTTGTAAATAATCTGAATGTGCCATTGCATCCCAGAGCTGTTGCAACTCATAGCTGCCACAGCAGTTGCTGGCTGTTTGTTTGGATAAGGGATGGCTGACTTGAAATCCAGTCATGAATCTGGTGAAGGCCAAGAGGGAGAGGTTAAGCCACTGTCAGGCCATTCTTCCTTACCAGCACAGCGGAAAGGGAGTTAGGAAGTTTTCCCTACCGGCTTGGCCTCATGTGCCAGCACTCAGAAGGAGCTCTGGGCTCTTCCTGGGAGCACAAGAGGCACCACAGAGAAGTGTGTGGAGAGGGGAGGGAAGGGGATGCACCAGCCTTAGGAGCAGGTGCTGTCATGCAGCTGTACCTGCCTCGTGTTTGGGCCGTACCCACCACTGGTATCTGCATTTCCACTCACTTGGACAGTGTAGTTCTCCTCACAGACCTGCTGCTTTTTATCAAACCTCCAACAACCTCTGCTTGGCTCTCCTGTTTTCCCTGCCAGGTTTGATCTACATCCTCCTGAAGCACATGGTGGACCGTCACAACCTCTACTACGCCTATCTCCCTGCCAAGCTGGAGAAGAAGATGCACTTTGCAGCTGTCAACCAGGCTCTGGCAGCTCCAATCCTCTGCCTTTTCTGGCTCTATTTTTACTCATTTGTGCGCCTGGGTAAGTATTACCTGTTTCCACCAGAAGTGGCTCCCAGCTCTCTTGCCAGCTTCCCTGAGGAAGATGTGAAGTTTCATAGGCTTTGTGGACTTCTCTTTTTCCTTCCCTAAAGGGGAGGTCATGGCAGTTGCCCGTGGGACTGAACTACACAAGATTTGCATAAGAGCTTTTGATGGAGATGGCTGATATATTAAACTCTTATCATGGGGCTCCATGTTCCTTCATTTCACAGGAGATCATATATTCCTTAAATCAGGATACTTGGAATTGGCCAGTTGGGCTGTGAAGTCACAGGCAGTAAAAATCATTACATAAAACAAAAATCTATTCAGAATTAGCTCTTTATAGTAAGATGGTCACTGGCTTCACTACCTGCATTTGTGCAGCCTGGGCATAAGTTTAATTTGCTTGGGTGAATTGGCTGCTGCCTCATTTGTACAGCCATCACTCAGGAAAAATGCTAAAATATTGGCTAATGCTAGTCCTTGTGTGTTCTACACCATCCATCAAATTTTACATGGAAAACTGCAGTGAGATGGTGACTCTCCTCCTCACACTGTAGTTTAAAACCTCCTGGTTTTTGTGTGTAATTTATTTTTAAAATAGGGACATTCTATGTTTTGAAAATACTTGGCATTGATAGTATTGGCTCTGCTGTACCAACAGCTTTGATGTCAGAAAAGGTAGGCAACAGCTTCTGGGTTTTTTTCCATGATACAGCAGGAAGCATTTGGCATGGAATGGGGATGTCAGTGATGGTGGAAGAGTCAAGTTTCCCTTCTTTAGAAGGAAGCTCCTGATATCTAATGGCATTGTGCCCTCATGGCAAACGATCATGTTTGCATTGTGTTTTCTGGCATATCAGTAGTCAGAAAGGTATTGTTGGCAGGCTGTCATCTAACTTTAGGGATAGGGAAAGCTCCCTGTGGAGGTAAGAGGCACTTGGAACTATTGCTTCAGGCTGTCCTTGGATTTGAATAAATTCTGCATTACTTGTGTGTTTGAGAGCTTGTTTTTTCCCTTGTTTTGAGAGCTGCTTTTGCAACCAGGAGGACCAATAAATGTGTGTCCTTTAAATAAACAGGAGAATTTCTAGAGCATGCTTTAGAAAAATCACTTCCAAGCGCTTGGCACCTGGTCCACCTCTTTAATTGTTAGGAAGGAAATCCTGGTGAAGTAAAAATGAAATCTTTATTATAATGTTTTCTAGTTCTGCATGGTAAAACAATTATTTGTCAGGGACCTTAAAAATGGAAAACACAGGCTGGATTATCGTGTTTGGCTTGGGCAGCATAGAGGATCCTGCTTACAGGATGTCGTTAGGTGGTTTGTCAGTGCACAGGGCAGTCTGAGAGGTAGGAATTTGATACTTTGATTTCATTGCCATTGATTTCATTGCTGCTTCTAGTGCCAAAAAGAAGGAAGGAAGGGTAGGATAGCTCTGCTTCCTTATCTGCAAAATAGATCAGTTTATGGTGTAAAGCTTGATTGCTTGGTCATTGACTTGTGTAGTTGGCTTGATATGGGTGTTTGTCTGGTTGCAGAGTCCAGTGACAATACTCTGGTTTCTCACTCCTTATATATTAATGTAAGGCTGGAAAAACCTCTCTCCCAATTCCCAGTCAGGATCAAATACCACCTGCCTGCATACTGAAGGTGATAGGCTGTACTGGTGCCATCTTTTGCCTTCTCAGTGCCTGTATCCTTCCTCAGCTCTTATGCCATCTGTCTGTCCATCCATCCATCCTACACCTGCAGCACCACTGGGCCTCTCACCACAGAGGAAGCAAGGTCCTATCTGCAGTTCAACCCCCTTCTCCTAGAGTAGTCACTTGAATCCCATGTTCTCCAGAGCTGTTGGCAGGCAGGAGTTCTGAGGACACAGTGCAGGGGGAAACTGATGTAGGAGACTTTTCCTTCCCAATCTCTGCTGTTTGCCTTGTGGTTTGCACCATACATTGGCTTTGGTGTAGACACACCTCACCATCTGGTAAATACTTGTGTAACCTGTGCTTATAAAAACAACCTCCTCTGAAGGACATTCCAGAATACCCATAGGGAGTTTTTTTCACTTCCTTTTTTTGGTTTGAATACTGATGTTTTTTGGTTTTGTTTTTTACATGTGTGTAGTGTTTTTCCCCTTGGGAACAGACCTGTGCAGGTCTTCTGTAACCTGCTAAAGTGCAAAACGTGTCTGTTCTGTGCCACTGCATATGCTGGGGTTACCACAAAAATGTCTGAGGGTTGGTGTTACCTCTTTTGTCTGCAGAAGCTTGGAAACAGCTAGGGTTTGTAGCGACGTTTACTTTTTCCTATTATCCTATTCAAGTCATCTTTACTGCAAAATGAGATTAATTTCTTTAGAATATTCCCCTAGTGGATCTGGAAAATAAGAAGTCACGGTAATCTCTAATACTTTTTCCATACTAGGCAAACATGTCCTTTCCTATAGTTTTATTGTACTCTCTCTGAACTAAAACTTACCTTTCAGCCTTTTCAGTTCATATTTACTGTTTCTCCTCTTGATCTTTCTCCTTGGATTCTTCCCAGCTCTGTCCATATTTTATCTTAGACAAGGCTACTCAGCTGAAGGCTCAGTTGCACTGAATTATTTTTTAGAGGTGCCAGAGACTTGTCTTTTTTTTATTTTCCTCTCGTCCCATATTCTTTGATACCATCCCACTATTGACTGCTTTCCAGCAGTTGTATGCTGCAGTGCTATTATCCCTCACATCTACATTTCATTTTTCCTTCCAAATTGTACTTATTTGCTGTTGGTTTTTTTGTTTTGATCCTTTAAAGCAGGTGGGCTGGTCTTATCTACCAAGATCACTTTGATTCTTCTCCCCCCTTCATGCCTTTGAGCTGTTTGCAAACCATCCAGCTTGGTGCCATCATCATGATTAATCGACGTAATTAATATTATATTTCACAGATCATTAATGAAAGTATTTAAGAAGTGGGTCCAGAATGGATGAATGAGGGAGGAGAAGAATCACTCTGAATCTTGTCTATCATTTAAGTATTACAGCAACATTTCTTGGCCTCTAGGAAAAGTGGGAGAACTTTGTGTATAATGACATTCTCCTGTTTGTGGCTGGAAGTGGGCTGCCCATTCCTCTAAGGAAAAATAAAAAAATCCATGAGGTTTCTGAAAATGAGGAAGATAAATAAAGGCTTGTTTTGGTTTTGTCGGTTTTTTCTGCTATGCATTTTTATATTTATTCTCTGAATCTTTTTCTAGGTTTTAAAGCACCTACAACCATGTTTACCCTGCTTGTTGTCAACATCACTATTGTTATTTGCTTGGCTTACACTTGTTTTGGCTGTTTCAAGTACCTGAGTCCACTGAATTATAGGGTAAGTGATGGACACCTGGCCTTTCAGCACCTACCTGTGTGCTTGATGGAGCACCAGCTGTTCCTGCTGGGTGGTTCATGCCTTCCTGCTGGCAGTGTCTGTTCACAAAGGTTCTTGCTAAGATGGCTAAAGAGGGCCTGTAGTGCAGGTAGGCTGCTTGGCAGAGTGGAAAGTCTCTCAGTATCTGCAGGAAAGTTTCTCCGTGAATTTGAGAGAAAAGAACAGTATGGAAAAAGTATCCTGGGCTGCATCCCCAGCAGCGCGGGCAGCAGGTGGAGGGAGGGGATTCTGCCCCTCTGCTCTGCTCTGGTGAGACCCCACCTGCAGTGCTGCATCCAGCTCTGGGGTCCCAACAGAGGAAAGACATGGACCTGTTGGAGCAAGTGCAGAGAAGACAACCAAGATGATCAGAGGGATGGAGCACCTGTGCTATGAGGGAAGGCTGAGAGCATTGGGGGTGTTCAGCCTGGAGAAGAGAAGGCTCCAGGCTGACCTAATTCTAGCTTTCCAGCACCTGAAGGGAGCCTACAAAAAGAAAGGTGGAGAGAGACTTTTTACAAGAGAGTTTAGTGACAGGGCAAGGGGGAATGGCTTTAAACTGACAGTAGGTTTAGATTAGGTAATAGGAAGAAATTCTTTGCTGTGAGGTTGCTGAGGCTCTAGCACAGGGTGCCCAGTGATGTTGTGGATGCCCCATCCCTAAAGGTATTCAGGGCCAGGGTGGATAGAGCTTGGAGCAACCCGGCCTGATGGGTGGTGTCCCTGCCCATGGCAGGGGGTTGGAACTAGATGATCTTTAAGGCCCCTTCCAAGCCAAACCTTTCTATGATTTTGTGTAGAAGGATTGGAGGAGAGAGTACCAGCACTGCACTGAGATCTGTCTGTGCAGGTTTTGGGTGCTCATGATCTGTGTGTACGGTTTTCACTCACCGGTTTGATATTCTCTCTTTCTTTCCCCACCTGTTGCTGGTTACAGATAGACGACACACAAGGTGAAAGAGGAAAAGACACAGATGTACCAACAGTCCCAACATCTTCTGTAAGAAGCTAAGAGTTACTAATATTCCCTTATGTTTCCTAGAAAAACTTAATTTCTCACCCTGCTTACCAAAGAGCTTGTGTAGGATGTGTTAGTCTGAATGGACTGTGGGATTTGCCATGTGCATGTGGGACCAGAGAGTTCTGCAGCTGGGCTCCTTGACTGCTCCCAGGCGGTGTTCCAGAAGTACCTTCAGCTGCCGTTTTAGGAGTAGTTGAGACTTCCAGCAGCTCTGTGTGCTGTGTTCTGTGCCCTGCCCCAGACAGAGCCTCACATCTGGACAGCTGCCAAATGCAGTCAGTGGCCACTGCTTTGATTCTGAAAGCTGTGACGTGTAGCAGCTGTTGCTTTGCCATGTCACTGAGAAGGATGTAGGACTGAGGTAGAAGGAAAGGCCTTGTGCCACAGTCAAGAGGTGCAGGTGAGTGTTGCACCAGGAAGCCTCCAGCAGGGTGCAAAAGGCCTGAGGTGTTAAGGTGAAGAATGGGAAAAGGAGGATGAAAAGAAGAGTGACAAGGGGAAAAATTAACCTGGGTGAGTAATCCCAGCGTTGTGCTTTGAGAGGCCACTAAAACCCTTCACTTGTGATTTCAGATGTACGTCCCCCAGGTTTTGCGTCCTCATCCCACAGAAAGGACGGTGCTGGCCCCCACGGAGCAGCAGTCGTATGGCACCATGGACAACACCTGCTCCCAGGCAGAAGGGATCGTGAGCTATGCCACTGGACCGGCAATTGTGGAGCAGGCATCGAGAGCTTCGCTCTGAGTGCCGAGGACTAACACAAGGTGGAGCACTTGGCCCAGGTTTAGGAGAACTAATTTGCTGCCACCTCCTACTAAGAATTTGGTGTTATTTATGTATTCCTGCCTGCAGAAGAGGTACAGAAATAATTCATTGTGTGGTCTGCAGCTGTGCTGGGAGATTAAAAAGCAGATGCCTTGGGACTGATTGTTTTCCAGGCTGTCTACACATGTTGTGAAACAAACAAGTTGAACACGGAGATGCTGATCCTCAGGGACTTCACTTATGCTATCTCATCACTTGCCTTATGAAGATAACTTATGCTGCATATAGATAACTGGTCACCAAAGCCAATGCAGCTATTAGAGCTGTCATTTATTTATTCAAAATAATTCTTCCCTTTTTAAAAACCCCCAAAATTTATTATTTATAAACCTCTTGGGATGTGTTAAATCCTGAGACAATGCCACTTTTGATGAAAATGCTGTTTGCGTGGGTGCTGAGAATGGTGTGTGGGAGTCTCTCCTCTTGTCACCCAAAGTAGTCAGCGTAGTCTTGATCATGGTACTTTTTTTTTTTCTTTGAAAGAGATGAGGGAATTACTGTGCACTTGGATACTAAAAGTACCAAAGCAGAAAGACTGGTGTAAAGAAGGGAGTGATTTATCTGATACTGTTTTTATATATTTTTGGAGGGCGTTTAAGTTGTTCGTTTCTGTTCACTATTTTTAAGGGCCTTCCACAACGAAAGTTCACCTGCCAACAATAAAGGATGTAAACATTTTATCTCTTTTAATCTTGGGTTAAAGTGACAGATCTCTGGGTTTTCTCTGTAGTGCCAATTAAATGAGTTGCAAGATACTAAGTTTTTAAATTATGTAGTAGGTGCTAATCTATTCCGAAGTGCAATGTGTCAAAGTGTAACTAATAATCACGGAGCAATAAAACACTGAGTTTAGAATAATTTCAGGCTGTCTTGATTTATTTATTCTTTTCTCTGTGTGTTGAAACAGTCCTTTTACTGGCTGCCTCACAGCATGGTCATGAACCCTCTATAAGAGCACTGCCACGAGCCTTAGAGTGACAGTATGTCCCATGAGGAATTTGAATACTTTTGGATTTTTCTGGGGGATGAATCTTGGTGACC
This sequence comes from Dicrurus megarhynchus, assembly GCA_013399195.1. NCBI lineage: Eukaryota > Metazoa > Chordata > Aves > Passeriformes > Dicruridae > Dicrurus > Dicrurus megarhynchus. The sequence continues at coordinate 193,767 of VXAD01008594.1, forward strand.
TTTGGGTAGGAGAATCTTTTGGCCCTCTGTTTCCTTGCTTGTTGTTAAACTGTTATTTCCTGGATGTGACCTTTTCTAGCATGTCTGTAAAGAAGCAACATTGTGAGATTGCAGGAGACTTTGTGCCGTAAATGTGTGCAGATGTTCAGTGCCTTGCAGGGCTGCCTCCAGCTTCCCAGGAACAGCACTTGGACAAATGCTGAGCGTGAGACCTGCCCACTGCAAGAAGGACCCTGTGGAGCTCTGATCCCTCTGATGACCGGCCCGTCCTGTTAGCTGAAGATGCAACTCCTGGTTCTTCAAAGGCAGGTGAGGAGCCTTGTCTAGTGGGGGCCACATGAATTTGTCAGGCTGTTTTATACTCTCACTTCAGTGGTGCAGTTTAGTCAGGGGTTTGTGCACGTGTGTGTGTGTGCATTTTGATTTTTAGCCATCGTGGCATTACTAGAGGTGGTGTGTACCTTGTGCACACACTGCCATCCCAGGCTGGTGTTCAAACCAAGAAAAAAAACCCAACAGTCTCCACATTTATTACTCATCTGTGAGTCTCTCATACAGAAGTGAGGTCACAAGGAGGAGGCAGCCTGTTGTGTTAATTAGATCAGAAGCCTGTGATTGTTCTGACTCATTTCTAGCTGCACTACCCCATCTCATCCAGGTGTTTGCAGCAGCAGCGGATGCTTACGTGTGTGCTCATTGAAGAATCAAATAAATCATTCAGCTACCACACTTGACCTGTTTACTGTGCTGGCACTGTGGGGCTTTTATGCTCTGTGATATAACTCACTTTTGAACAAATGACTTTTGATATTCGGTGTGACCTTCTACGTGCCATATAGAGGACAAAAACTCCTTTAATGATTTGATTTCCTTTCTGTGCCTGGGAGGTTGCTGAACCTTGGTGGTGACACTCCTTGTGGCTGGCACGAGTTCAGTACAGGCAGGGCCAGCTCTCCTGTGAACTTGAATAAACCCAACTCCAGTCATGCTAAGGTGCTTTGGATATAGAATGTGCAAAACCTCCTAGGTAATGGAAAGTTACATGTTGCTAAATAGTCATTGCTGGCATTTGAGGAACCAGCTCCTGTGTCTGATGGGGAAACCACCTGCATATTTCACTTATTGTGTAGCAGCCATTCCTGTTTGCCGCTGTGCTCTGTTGCAGTTAAACTCTTAGAGAAATGTCTATGGTATTAGGACAGGCACCAGCTGGAGAAAAGGCTGGGGTCACCTATTAGTAAATTATCACAAGATCTGTGTACAGCAACACACATTATAGGCTGGTTTAGCATCTTTGCTGTGTGGTGCTTGCTTCACTATTATCTTTTGGGTCCCTCTCTGAGAGCTGGAAGTAATTAAGAAACTGCCCTGGCTCCACTTCATTCCTTCATGCTGGTGGATATCTGCGAGGGAATAAAATTAGATCAGCAGGAGAAACTCCTTGCATTCCTGACTGAGCCTTAGAGAAAAGCTGTGGGATGGAAGCCTCAACAAATGTGGATATTGGCTGCACTGTGTTTGAAATTCATATTTAAAGCCATGGCACATTCTTTACTGTTCTTTTTATAAACCTTTTGGCAGGCAGCCTAAGCAAATGGCCCAGCTGGAGTTGCTGATTGTGGCTCCCAGAAGCCATATTTGTTGGGATCCAGCGCCTGCTGCTTGCCTCGCATTGCTCAGTTGGAGCAGCGCCTCCCCCACCCCGCTCCTTGCTGAGTCCTTGCTGGCATTCCGGCAGCCACCAGCAGCAGTGCTCCCGGGAGCAGCGATCCCGGACAATCCCACACTCTCCACAGGAGGAAGCCCCGGAGCGTGGTCTGTGATGGGATTCTCTGCGACACAGCTGAGGGGGGCAGCCTCTGACACTCTGAAGAATGGAGCTCATTCGATACTGTACAACTGGGTACGCTTCTGCAAAGACTTCGGGGAAGATGAATTTCTTCCAGAGCGAGGAAACTGCTCCATGGTTTGCTGAGGCTCAGAAACCTTGGCTTGCTTGGATACGCGGAGCTCTGTGCCAGTATTCTGTGTGCCAGGCCAACCTGGCTCACCTCCAGCCCTCTTACAACACATCCTCAACACCCAAATTATTGCATTTTCTCATTTGCATTAGGTGCACACGTTCGTGCTTTGTTTTCCTCTGGGCTTTTCCCACACCCTGAGCCAAAAGCAGATCTTTGTGCTGGCTAAGTTTCCAAGCGCTCCAGTGCAGCACTAGGCCACGTTCTTTCTGTCTCTTTCCAGAGGTCCAGTTCCCAGCTCTGCTTACCCACACATGCTGGCAGCACAGCTGAAGCTTTCTTGTGTCTGTTCTACAGACAATTTGGTTACGAGTCTTTGGAAGCCTTTTACTTTTGGAAGCCTTCTCTTCAAGAAGCTGGGCTTGTCCTAGAAGCAACAGACCACAAAATTTTCTCCTGACTCTTAGCAAAAGAGAGGTGAGAGGCACAGAAGATTTGGGGAGAAGGGAGCTTTATCCCAAGTCTATTGACTACAAAGAAAAGACACACTTTATGGTCTCAGAACTGCAACAATATAAGGAAATGCACACTTTTAATTCCAAATGATGGCCAGGGTCGTGTCTTATCTGAAAGTGGTCTTGCAAATTCCTTCTCTGTCTTATCTAGACAAGACTTCTTGAAGGATTCTGCTTGTCACCTGTCTGTAACAGCTGCAAGTGCCTGTTTCAGATATTTCAGAGGTACAGAAGTTGTTTTTTTCTTTCTGAGGACAGCTGTCTGAAGGATAAAAACAGAAAGAAAACAACTAAAAGTGGAGAGACTGAAGATTGGGTCATTATAATGGAACATTCTTCCCTGTAATTTTTTGGTTCTTCAGTCAAGTCCTGGCATTTCTCTGTATCCCACATCCTGTTGGTTAGAATGGAGCATCTCAGCTGCAGCAAATACAGCTTCCCAAGTTTTTAGTGCTTAAACACAAAGCTCCTGGGTTATCCTCACTTTTCTCTGTCAGAAGAGTGTGTAACCATTTGTAGCTTGGAGAGAATATGCATCAAGATCCAGCTGCAGCAGAATTAGCTTTTAATTCTTTTGTTGAAACAGTGAATGTGGCCCTGTGAATTAACTGGTGTAGTACAGGAAGCTGCTTCTCCCTACTCTCTGTGCCTCCATTACTAATCTCTTTCAATTTTTATGGCTAGTGGGAAGTCATACTCTGTGCGTTAAGTAAAAGCTAACTGTATTTCCAGCTTCAGTTCTGGATGGAGTTCTCTTTCCACTAAATCCTGGTTTGGAAATGTCCACTGATACAGAGTTTGTGCTCTGCAGGAGTGCAGAGCTTCACTCCCATCTTATCAATCACATCTTAGGGAAACGATATGTGATACATGTAACACAGACATGACAGTGTTGTCTTAGGGCATTAATGCACTTTTATCTTTCAGACTGTAAGCTGATGATTCAGTTTAGATCTTGAAATAAAATCCCTTTTTCTGAGAAGTTGCAGAACAGTGGTTGCAAGATCTGATATCCTTGCACATTCTGTCCTGGATCTGTGTGTGATATTCAAGGGGGGATGGGTGGGACTGTAAATAGCCAAGAAGGAGAGAGGGAAATTTTTGTATCTGCTCCCAGACTCGGCGGTTAACTAAGTGCTAGTTAATAATTCATGAAAGCACTCTCAAAAGTGATGTTGAAGATAGAGTTCTAGCAGTCCAATGTATAGCATGTCATAATGTGCTCCTAAATAAAACAGGAGCCAGATTTTGTTGCTGTCTCATACCATTACTGCTGTGGGGTTGTGAACCTCCCATTTTTATGCAGTGGCACAAAAGGGTGAAAGTTTGTGATGGAAGTTAGGGGCTGGTTTTGAAAGGTACCTATCTGTTGTGCTTCTTAGATGTTCACTGGAATTAAAGAAAAAAAAGACTTGCAGTACAGGAGGAAGACTGAGAGCTGTGAGGATGTGAGAGAGATGTATTTTTGTACACAGCTGGCCTTCCTTCTGTATGAAAATCCTTCATGCATTTGGCGGTGGTTTATGCTTGGATTTTCAGACTGATTGGCTTTTTTATAGCCTGCTCTCCTGAAATGTAAAGCACTGAGTTGCTTCTTTCAAGTGAAGATGTTCCATGTCAAAACTTATTTGGAATTCTAAATAGGTTTTTTTCCCTAAAGCAAATTATCAGTATTTTTTCCCCTCTATCTACAGACACAGAGAAATAAAACCAGCAGCTATCTCCATAGATGAAAATGGAAAAAGAAGTGATTTAAAGAATTGCTAAGTACCATAATTTGGTTGCAGGCATTGAAATTTTTTATGATAGGATTCTAGATTTAGAGAATGAAGTAGGGTTTTCTTGTTCTTTTATATTTTAAATCTGTAACTTCAAAAATGTTCCTAGAATAGGAAGAATTCATTCCCTTCTGAGATGAGGAACCATAATATGCTGGGAAGAAAAGGGCAAAAATTGAGAAATAAATCAACTGAGCACCTCTAAGAGGAATCATTTAAGTTATTTATCTTCAAAAAGCAAAAGAGTGGAGCAATTAGGAGAATGACATCATCTGTGTTCTGCAGTGGGTTCTTCTGCTCAGTTTGTGTGAGGTATTTCTTGAACCCTCTTTGCCTCTGGTTTCTCTGAAACATTAAGAATCACCTTCTGATCACTGCAAAAAGCTTTATAAGCCACAAAAGACTCGGGGTGATAAAAAATCTTCCACTGAGACAAAAATGCAGGGCTGGACCTTAGCTCCCTGAAGTCTGTACAAGAACTCCTAGAACTCGAGAGGCACAAATGTGTTTGCACACAAAACCACCCCAACAATGCAGGTTTGGCTGCAAAAGAGCTTAAGAACTGTTGGCATCTTTGACTGGCTGCTTGACTGGAGTTTGTCCCTTCCTGTTCACCCTTTCCCTCTGCTGCACTCCCTCTGATCACCTGCAGTGGTTTGAACTGCTGCTGCAAAGGATTATCTTTCATTTAAGAAGGTGGAAACTCATCATTTAAATCTCTTTTACTGTTCATCATATCCTCAAAACCGCAGGCATTCAGTTATTAAACACGGGGAGGGCACGAGCATCCTCAGCATCTTTAAATCCAGTCAGGAAGGTATTTGGAAGGCTGAGGTTTGGACTACACCGAGCCAGGGGAAGGAGCTGTCACTCAGCACAGATCTGTTTATAAATACTGCTCTCCAGAAGACAACTGACGATTGTAATGGGGCTAATTCTTCTCTCAGCACTGGCATAACACCATCAGGGCTGTCTGGCGCTGCACAGGGTATTTCTTCCATGAAAGAAAACTAATCCTGAGCAAGACAGTTTTAGTGTGACTTATGTTCCTTGAAGTGCTATTACAGCAAGTAAAACAAGCGGCATCATTTCTCAGTGTTTTAAAATAAGCTGCGCTGAAATCAATATGGATTTATTCCTTGTCTCTTTCCACAGCACCCAGGAGGAGCTTTCCATTCCGCTTTCAGACAAAAATGTATCTTCATTTAGTGCACGTTATGTATTGCACCTGCTGTAAAACAGAATTGTGCGTTTGAGTGACTGTCTTGAACCTCAGTCCTGCCCCCGAGCAATTGCAGCTGCCTCAGTGCTGACGACTGGTGCCCCTCATGGATCTAGAGCTAACTCTGATGCTATCTTTAGCACATTCTAATTTCCATTAAATGATGCTTTCACCTCCTTTTTCCTAAGGAAAGTGTGATTTCTATTCATATTTTTTTCATTCATGATCTGAGTAATGCCCGACATTTTTGTTTAATGTATATGAAGTCCTGTCTGGTTGTGTAAGATGTCCAAAGGCTGCATATGGTGACGTGCATTTTTCAGGACATTATGGTGTGCAGTTTAAAAATCAGAAGTCAAATTTGGCTGTAGTGGGAGTTTGTTTAGCTGGAGCTGTATGAGAAGATGAGGACCTTATTTGTGTTTTTCCACACCGGAAGCAGACACTTTCCAAAACACTTCAGCTGGGGAGGCAGAGTGCAAGTTGTTTATTTTCAGTGGCATCTCCATGGTTCCAAACCCCTTATCTAGACTCTTAATGGGCTATGACTGGATAATTAAATAGCAGGATTTAGGTCAGCTACTTCTGGTTTCAGCGTGGGATAAATGCATGTTTTGGAGCAACTTAATGTGGCATGGCTTTTGGGACAGCAGGTTCTTTGAGCAGGGACTTTGGGGCAACTTTGGGCCAGAAACTGAAGCTTCACTAAGAAATGGTCCTGGAGCAAAACATACTGTTTTGAGCATCAAAGTGTCACCAGATTCTGTGTTATCCTGAAGGCTGTAGCTACTCTTCCAGAGCCTTATTCCCAACAAACAGCTCAGCCAGCCCAAGAACATCACATTTGGCCTTTTTAGAGAAAATTCCCTGGCTGAATGGCAGGTCCTCAGCTGGCTGACATAAATAAGAACAATTGTAACAGAGCAGGGACTCCTTTTGTACTGCTTATTATTATTATTGCAATAATCTGACATGCAGTTACTTGCTAACAGAAATGTTAAAACTATTTCTGGTTATCTGTACCAAAGAATTGCCTGTAGCCAGTACCAGAGAGTATCAGAAGTGAATCTGGATTCACTCAAGGTGCTTGTCAAATCCAGATCTCAGGCTCCTGGGAGAGTTGCTTGCTACAGGATGAGATGCAGATGCTATCCCTGGCTCACAGACACTTCATTAGTATTAAACCTTGCACTACAGGTGGTGGGATTGGCTGTGTTTTGCTGAAACTAGAGTTATTTTGAAAAGGGAAGAGGAACTGATGGCAGGTTTTACAGCTGCTGTATAGCTAATTTCACACTTTTTCACTTTGCCATAGTATTTCACTGCATTTTTATCTAAGTGTAGGTAAGTAGGTGATGAGCAACAGCTGCTGATAGCTGTGGGCTTAAGGTTTGAGAAGTGTGACATCAAAATTCAGAACAAACTCTGCTATATATCAGGTGTTTAATTATCATTTTTAAGCTCCTAAAACCTACACCTTTTAGGTCCAGATTTGTCTCTCTCTCAGACAGAAGCTTATCAAACCCTGAAGAGCACTTACCTGGTGTGCAGAGCAGGGCAGGACATGCTCAGGTACTGCCTGTGCTCACTGTCATCGACTCAGAGTGCTGAGCACAGCAAGGCCCATCTGAAAATAGAAAGGTTTTACAGGTGCTCGTTTTTGGTCCAGCTCTGCTGATGACTGAGCCTGGCTGAGCTGCTGTAACAACAGATCCCAAACCAGAATCCTGATGTGCCTCCTTTCATCGAGGCTGGGCCCTTTCAAGCAGATCTGCTCCAGAAGGGAGAGAGAAGCTGCTTCGCTCCCATCTGAAAAGGGGTTTGGCAGATACCACACAGCAAATTTCCTCCCCTCTTCCTTTATCTGCGTGGTGGCTGAGCGGTCCCTGGGGCAGTGCTCAGCTGTATCAGACTATGGCAGAGCTCCCTCACACCACAGCAGATGTCTGCATGTGCAGTACTGAGGAGAGGGGGTGGGTGATCTCCAGCTCTGAAACACAAGGCCACACAGGGGACAGAGGAAAGGCAAAACCAAAGGGTCATAAATCAAGCCTTGTGCAGGAGGGTGTGTAGCAGTACCTGTAGCAGCTGTTCTTGTCAGAGCCAATTCCCCCTGAATAAGGAACCCTCTCACTATGCTGCTCCTGAAACAAGTTTGGGGAGGGTCTTCTCCAAGGGGAGTCTATTTTATAGGGAATGATTCTGTGTTTTTCCCCTGAGTGTTCAAAACAGACTGACCTGCATCACACAGTATTTTGCAAACGAGAACACAAATCTTGACTGAACGAAAGCATTTGCAATTAAGCATGGAATTAGTGCTCACTACTTCTCTGGAAGCAGGGAGCTCTCTTAAAGAACTCAAGAACAGCTTGAGGATCAAATCTAGGAGGGAGACCTGAGAGCTCCTCTGCCTTGCTCTACTGGCACCCAGGTGCAGCAGGCAGAGGAAAGGGAGCAAGAGGTCTCATCTCTGCTCAGAAAACTGATCCGGGCTGGCCCTCAGCCCATCTGCCCTAATTATTTTCTGCCACAGCTGGTGGTGGCTTTCAGCACCAGGATTTGAATGTGCCCAGCAGGAGGGTCCACTTGCCCTCTGTGAAACAAACTACGTGGTGTGCTAGAGTCTAAGGCCTTGTGGGATGGAGCATGGATCTGCTCTTAGCTTCCATTTCAATTAATATTGTGAAATAATACTAATCCGTGCAAGTGCTACCGATAGATTGTATTTCCCTGTGCTTTCAGAAGTAGAGGAGGACATCAGAAGTGACTGGAGAACAAAACCACACTGAAATCAGTCATCTGGATATGGTTTAAGACCTGTTTGAAGCTCAACTGCACACACTAGGGACAGGAGCTGGTAAAGCCATACAGCCCTTCCATCTTCTTTGAGCAGTTTGCCTTCAATCTGACCTTTGTGACAGATGCAGTACAGAACTTACAGGTTCTGAACTGATGTTTCTCTTAGGTGATACCAAGCAAAATCTCAGTTGTTAAAAAAAATTAAAAGAATCAAAGAGGAGTTATTAAAAATTTAATGCACTTTTCTTTTCATTTTGAATTAATCAGGTTTTTATTCTTTAGTAAGAGGCATTTACAATACCCTGCCAAAGCAGTGCAAAGCCACAGTGTGTTGAGCCTACCTAAGGCTATGATTTAACTTAAGAGTACAAATTCAGAGCAGAGGGAGCTGGGGCTGGAGTTACTCCTACCCAGCCCCTCCCCCTGGTCCGAGCTACAGGCACCTGTGTGCTTCAGCTGCTCCTCACATATCCCAGGAGCCTGGCACAGGGCACTCCAGCTTCTTCACAGCCAGGAAACTGCTCTACAGCCCAGGCTGGAAGAGAAAGGCAGCCAGCAGAAGGCAGTTTAAAGGTACTGTAGATCATCAATACTGTAGATCATCAGTACTGATTGATTGATTGATTGATGCACTCATGCAAGTTAAGTCCTGCCAGGCTGCTCCCCATCCTTTATGTGAGGAACTTCATACTTACAGCAACTCAAATTTTACTGCTGCCATGAAAATAAAAGCCTTTCATAGCAATTAAACTGTTACTAGGTACATTAGTAGTTGTGAGGTCTATTTTCCAACCTCAAAGCAAGAGTCAATAATAGTACAGAACACATTTTAGAAGACAGCCAAGTACTCTTCATGCTACTTTCTTAGCCTAGCTGAACAAAAAAAAACGCAATCCAAAATCAGTTGGTCCCCATGGCAGTACCTCATTGAGATACACTGCATTTTTCTTGCTGTCCTTGCCCACAGCTGGTCAATAATAAGATCTAATTACATGGATTACTGTAGACTTCGTAAGCCCTGTACATGCACTAAGCTGAAAGTAATCACCCTGCTGTTTCTTAGGGAAGTTATTCCCCTTTCTTTTTCCAGAGTTGCTCTTTCTCTACTTTCCCAACAAATTGCAGAACATCTTTAGCAAGAAGTTCAGGTTCCTCAAAAGCTGCGAAATGGCCACCTCGAGGCATGAAGTGGAAGGAGACGATGTTGGTGTATTTCTTCTTGGCCCAAGCCTGGGGTGTGTGCAGGATTTCATTAGGGAAGGAGGCAATGCCAGTGGGTACCTGTACTGTGAGCCTGAGAGAGGAGAGAGAATCACTGTAATCTTCCAAACACTTAAACCTGCAACAAATCAAAAGTCCCAAGGAAATGCTCTTAAACAGTTGGGCACGCTCTTATTAGGCAATTAAAATTTGACTTCCATATCCTAAAAGTGAAGGCAACACTCAAATTCCTGAGGAAAAAAACCTTGTATTTTTTTTTTTTTGCATACAGTGATATTAATGCAGTTTTGCAAGGGATCCAGGGCATGAAGGTCAGAAGCATGGAAACGGAGAGGAGAGCTCTAGGACGTGGTGGGCAGCAAATTTCCTCTTGCTGCACACAGGGCTCAAATTGAGGGGCAAGCACACAATTTGGTAAGGGCTGGAGAGAGATTTGCAGAGAAGATAACCACTCAAATATGCTAAGCCTGGCAGGACAACTGGAGGGGAGGCAGGGGAAGAATTACTTCAAAGGGGGAGAGAGGAGAGGAATAATAATAATAATCTAGACTAGTTCAGAAGCAACATTTCTAAATGTGAGGCTATACCTTGTAAAGTAGCTCTTGCTTTTAACTGGCACAAATGCACAATACAGAACATTCTGCATGTTAGGATGTATAAGGAAGCAACTGGATTTGAGGGGAAGAGTCTCTTACAAAGTGGAATGATCTGTGCTTGTTGTAAGAGCCACATTTTCTAGGTTTAAATATCCCATACACATAAGCTGCATTGTCAGAAGTGACAGACTTTAAAATGTAGATACAAAAAGTGTTGGGCACGTAGCCACTGGAAAGCTGAGATCAGAATTTTGCACAAGACTTTGAGACTCTGTCCTCTAGGCACTTAGAAGCTCACATAGCTCATCTCAAGCAGGCAGAACCAGAGCAAGATACTGCCCACAGCATAGCCACAACAGCTTCAGGAACTGAGTCACCTTCCTGGGAGCATCATTTCACAGCTAAATAAATACCATGGCACTAAGCTGTGGTTGCAAATACCTCGAGCAGGTTTAAGCCTTCACTCATACTCAAGCTGACACAAGTATATGCAACCAAGCTGCTGTCTTAAGAGTGTGAGCAGCAGCAGGCACATCAGTCTCACTGACTCCTGAATGATGCAGTTTGCCAGTAGGCTGAAGTTGTTTCCAAAGGAAGGACTTTAACCTTTTGCAGAAATAGGCAAAGCGTGTCCAAAAATGTGCAAAAACTACAACCAACTAAACTAAACAAAACTGACTGCATGACTCAGTCGCAGGCGAATTTAGTAACTGAGATAAAATCGGGAAGTACGTGGATGCTCCATGAATGGGAGGCCCTCAAGCAGTGCCTCCAGTCAGATCTCCTCACTGCTGGTTCAGGATTCCCACCTAAGCACCGTGTTTTCCAAGCACAACACAGCACATCAACTACCAGGTCTGACTTGCAGAGGAGTATTGTGATAGAGCAGTGTTTTCCCTCAGCATTCAGAAACCTATAAAGCATGAGCAATCTGTCTGCAACCATGAAATTAAGATCAGGGCAAAATACTTAAAGGGAAGAAGTCACACTTACTTTTCATGTTTCTGTGTGCCTATCCCCTTCTGCAAGTTCTCTTTGTAGAAACGCATGGAGGAGACAATGCAGCCTGACACCCAGTAGATCATGACATTGGTGAGCAGATCATCCAGGCTGAACTTCCTGAAGAGGCAAGCCCAAGAGATTGCTTAGTTAGACCTGAGCACTGATTTGCATCACTTTAGCAGGGACTTGACTTTGGTTTGGTTGTAAGGAAAAAAAAAAAAGTTACAGGAAAAAACCAGTTCACTTGGTTAAGAGTGGAGAGGTGGAGTTACTACTCCCCCTCTGTCTGCCAGTGACCAGTTAAGGATGCTAAAGGCTTTCAGACACAGACTGGGAAGTGACATTTTAACTCCTACACGGAAGGCAGATTCCAACAAGCACCTTATGCTCCAGCATGGCTGTCTCTCCTGTCCACAGACTGGGAGGGTGGGAGCAGAACAGCACATGCAACAGCTTGTGCCATTTATTAATGATCATCTGAAACGCTACCGTGAGCCTTCAACAGAGCCATCACACACCAACATGTGCTGTAAACACTGCATGTTTCATAGAAAATCATCAGCTGCACGCAGTGCAAACATTCCATTCAAATCTGCTGCCACTGGGCCTTTCCACAGCGTGCCCCCTCTCTCTATTCCTGCCAGGCAGTTCTCAAAGGGGATTTCATCTCTGATTTCTACTGCACACCAAACATAATCCTTCATTAGCAAATGGTAGGTAGATGAAGCAGTAACAATCCATCCAAAGCCAATTCACAGAGAGTTAATTGTTAGTATTACAATGAATCATGAGTTCCCAGCATCTTAATGTGGGTTAAACTTTTGGTCCTAATGAGATTCTTCCCCCAAGTCAGTTTCTAGTATCCAGGAGTTGCAGGGTGTATTTCTTTTCTTAGGAGATGGAAGTGGGAAGGGAATCCATCACCCTCCATGGCCTGTTTGCCTCTCTGTGTGCTGTAGTGCAGCCCTGCACCAGCTGTGGTCACTACAGGCTCCCTGAGGTGTGAGGTGACCACTTCAGACAAACCTCTTCAGCTGTGACTCTGGGCTTAGTCACCTCATCCAAAATGGTAGGAGAGAAAGGGCTTACCTCTCTAGTCCTCCATCCTCTAGATTCTGGAATTCCATATCAGTCCATGAAGAAAACTTCTCCAAGATGTATGCAGCCAGTCCTACAGGAGAGTCATTCAACCCACAGCCTGTAAAGGAGGAGGAAAATGTAACTAAAATTGTGATATCCAACTACTGAGATTGTTAGAGAAGCTGCCTATTATAATACAGGGGATGTAACTTTACAGAGCTGTTCCATCAGCTGCTTTCTTAAATAAATAAATAAAATAGTACAATGAGTTGGAACCATTTAATGCCAAATCATAAACTGAGAGTATCTGCAAAGGAGCAGGCTCCACATTAGCTCACACTGAACGTTTTTTGAACTGATGTAACAGTATTGGATTTCTGCTGGCTTTTCTTTTTTTCTGGTAAGCTAATAAGATTAAGCTCTATGTGCCAAGGAGGGTTTGCTTCCATTAATCTGGAAGTTGTCATGTATTAAACAGCATTACAGAGCCAAACCCCACATGCCTACACATGACCAGGAGGATTTGCAGCATTATCTAACAGCAAAAACATTTCAAGGATTATTAGAAAGTCATTAAGGAACAGCAAGGCTCTACTAAACAGTCCATCTTCTAAATTAGCAATAGCAAACTGCCTTCATGTAGAACAAGCCTTAATATAGATTTTATAGTTTGCTTTCCTTGGACAGAAAAAACCACACCTGCACTTGGAACTTTGATCACACAGATCCCAGTGCTGTGAAATGTCCCAGCTTCTCCAGTAAAACACGAGAAAAACCTGCTCCCAAGGAACAGCAATGCATTTGAAGTTCCCGCCATGCAACCCAGACTTCCAGGAAGTGCCTAACACTGCAGCTGGCACAATTTCATCAGTAATTGCTATTTAAACATGACAGTGGAATTTCAGTTATTAAGCAACTACTACAGGTAACCTAAATAGCAAGTGCTTGAAAAAGTTCTGTTGAGCACACTTTCCAGATCTGCTGGACATGACAAGCAGTAGCCTGTTCTCATCTGCTTACTGTGAGTAGAGTGCGCCTGTTTACCTAGAAAAAAATCTGATATTGGTCCTAAGAGCACTTGGAATACAGACATTTCTGTCAGAAATGTCTTCACAGCATTTCCCTCCTTTCAGGAACCTGCCACTGCCCTGCTCCTCTCTTCTTTGTCCTGAGAACTGCAGAAATGCTCCAGCTCCCAAAGCATGAACTGGCTGCTGGTTCCCAGTCTGCACAGTCTGCTCTGACAGACCACACATGACTGGTAAGGACAAGAATCAGCCAAAATTCTGATTGCAAAGGAGCATGGCTTAGGCAACTTGCAGCTATTAGCTTCCCTCTCTGTCCTAAAACACAAAAGACTGGCAATTTTTAGAAACCAAAACTCAACGGAAGCAAAATTATTTTAAATCCATAAAATTATCCTTTTGCCTACACATTTTAAGAGCATACCTGCCTCTGTAGGTAAGTTTATAGAAAACCATTACGAAATATTTTCCTTAACTATGTTTTTAATAAAATCCATCAGCGAATTGCTGCTGCACTAAACTAAAATGTAGTCAGTACTCCTGACTCAGTTGTCCTATTCAGTCACAAAAGATGTTTTTAAAATAGAAACACTTAATACTCAGATATTTAAAGTAGTTAAACCATCTGAGTGACTAGCTCATCTAGAAAGAACATTCATAGCTACAATTTTTTTACCTTGAAAGTCTGCAAGTGATTCAGAACAATGAGTGAAAGTGAAATTTGATTTTACTTCTCAGGTACTACTTACCCCTATCATAAATAAGCTACATTGTGTGCTGAGACAGCTAAAAGCTTCTTGTAGTTTACATGATTTGAATGTGATCCATTCTCTGAGAAGAAACTATCTTTTGCTCTCAGCAGAACTGCATTTGAAATGGAATTGCAGTCCCCAGTGACAGCAGACATGGAAAAATATTAAACAATCTATTTTATTTATGAAAACTGGAAAATGAGGTCAGTGGCATTTGGAGCGTGCTCAGTTTGTACTGTGCAGATACACTGCAAAAAACCCATATTTTCTGCATATTTTTAGCAGTACATTTTGTTTCTATGAAAGTGCAACTAAAGTGAAGAGACCTAAGTATTCCAAGCTCAAAAGGTTGTGGGTTTTTTTTGTTTGTTTTACCAACAGTATCCGGCTTTGTAGCCTGTATGTGAGCATAGCCAGACTCCAACAAGATCCTGTAGAGCCCTTTTTTCAAGAAGGGGAACATCCTCCTGACATCTTCATCTTGGAATCCAAAGAGCCCTGGGAAGTACCGGCCCAGCAGGATGGAGAGGAGGTGAGTGAGTCCCAGCTTCGAAACTGAGGCCATATTTAAATGGAGACCTTTCACATGGCTAAAGACAAAACCAGAAAGAGCCCCACAAGTTAACAAAAAGTTAACAAAAGCTCAAAGTTGTTGTATTTAGAGTCATAGAATATCCTGAGTTGGAAGGGACCCACAAGGATCATCAAAGTCCAACTCCTGGCCCTTCACAGGACATCCCCCAAGAATCACACCATGTGCCTGAGAGCGTTGTCCAAACGCTTCTTGAACTCTGCCAGGCTGATGCTGTGACCTGGAACATTTAAAAGGTTTTAACAAAAATGGACGTACTTGAATTCCAGCCTCTTAATTACATCATGACCCCAGCTGCCCTTTTAGTGTGGCTTTTCACACAAAAATGACAAATCAGAGGGACGACTGTCAGTAATCAGCACACACTCCACGGCACTAAGCCACAAGTCCTCCTTTGTTTTTCTTTACAAGTACTTGTCCCACTCTACACCTCAGTGAGGCCACTACAAAACTACTGCACAACTGTTTGAAAGAAAAAGCATTTAATATAAACTAAAGTATGTAATTTTGGATCGTTGCTTAACTCTGAGCATCAAAGAAAGAAGCTACAGAGTGAGGACTTGGACAGGAATTCCCAAGTGCACAAGAAATAACTATTCACAGAGTAAAACAGCTGTACCAACGGGGTACTCACTTGGGAGCTATCTGAGCCAGGTTGGTGCAGATGAGCCAGCCCCAGTCACCACCCTGGGTGTAGAACTCATTGAATCCCAGTCTGAGCATCAACTCATAAAAAACAGAAGCGGCACTCACGGAATTGAAGTCTGCATTAAAAGAAAAGAACACTTCTTTTGTACTAATTCCACCCACACTTCTGACCCTGCAGCATTGATTCTCCCCATCAAGGCAACGTTCAAGTTCCTCAAAAGCTCCAAGTCCAATTCTCCTTTCCTGTTTGACTGACTGCATGGAAGCCCTTGCTCAGCATCCAGTCAGGGTCTAGAGAGCAAGGAGAAACCATGAGGAGAACAAGCTCTGGCCTTTGTTGCAGACTGGTGTTCTCCCAGTTGTCCATGCACTTGCCCCACCATGGGGCTACCAGAGTCCCTTTAAACTCAGCTCTGTTCATACTCCATCTGAGCCCCATCAGAGGCACAGAGAGTTGCCCAGGGAGCGTGTTTCTGTTTTGTCTGCTGGGAGCACAGTCTCCTCTTAATGATAGTTGGAAACTCTTCTTTCCACCAGTGATGCACTTCTCCACTGCTTCTGAACACTGACCACGTAAATCATAGCCAGGGCAGCAGAAAAAAGCAAACCCAACCTTCCCCTGCTGGTCATTCACCTGCACATGTAATTAAATGCTGAACTCAGTACCACTTTAAATACTACCTGGCTTCAATTTCCTGCAGCTTGTGTTTGTATCCCTCAGAGCACAAGCTGAGCAAGCAGGTATTTGGCTGCAATCTGCCATGTGGATACATGAACTGCTGTGTTTCAACTGTTCCTTCTCACCTACCTGTACAATGCTGTCAAATACGGATTTGAAACACCCAAAAGGAACAGCAATAAATTAAATTACCTTGCCTGCTCACTCACAGGCAATTCATGGATGCAATTACAGCTCTTGAGTTGTCACTTCATAGCTTTTTATGGTGCTTTTAAAATTATCTATCTACACATTGCTCCAGAAACTAGCCAGTGATGTCACCCAAAGTCCCCCCCCTTTATCTCCCTCCTCCCACACGACACACAGGATCTCTGCTTCCTCACTGAGTAAAGAAGAAGTGTGTAACAGGAGTTGCTGCTCTGCAAACAGAGGCTGCCTCACTGTGAGACTGGGCTTGTGAGGGCTCACTTTCTTCTCATGTGACATACCTTTTTTGTGGGGTGCTTCTGAGAAACCATAACCAGGGATAGATGGGCAAATGACCTCAAAAATGTGCTCATCACCGAGGCCGTGGCTTGCGGGATCCGTCAGGAGAGGGATGATTTTGTAAAACTCATAAAATGAGCCAGGCCAACCATGAACCATTAGTAGTGGCTTTGCAGCCTGGCCTTCAGGCAAACGAGGAGGCTTTACGTGAACAAAATGGATATCAATGCCTGTAAAAAATAAAATCATTAATTAGCACACCCAAATTTACCATGACACTGAAACTAATCACAGAACAGATTATGAATAAAGCTTTTCTCCAGTCCTTTTTTTTGGGTGAGCCTGCAAACACACTGCACCTCTCTGGATACATTTATCCAAGGACCTTAAAGTACTTTATAATGGGCAATTAAGCATCACAGCAGCCAAATGAGGTTGGCTATTTCTGTTTTAAAATAAATTGGCAAATGAAGACATAGAAGTGAAGCAATCTACCAACGGTAACACAGTGACTCACACAGCTTACAGGCAGAGGAGACAATGACATCATTTAGTCCCAGTGCCCTTAAATTTTACCCAAATGTCCCTACATGGCACGGGATAGGCTTCAGTCAGCCACAGGTTTTTCTTCCTGAAAGGGCCTACAATGGCAGCTTGAAGGCACCAAGAGATAGGGAATCCATCACAACTTGCAGCTGTTGGTTGGGGGCATTAATCACTTTCCTCATTTTGTGCATGCCTTACTTTCCATTTGAACACATCTGGCTTCTGTCCCCAGCCACTGATCCTAAATGCTACAGCAAAAGGAATTTAAAAAGCCCTCAGTAAGTATTCTCTGCCTGTGGAAGCCTCCTGTAATCAGGTCACACATCTTAACTGCTGATAAGCCAATCATGCCGAATCAAGGATTTTATGCCTGGCTAAAGGAGAGTTAAAGTGTTCATTTTTGTAGTTCCTTCCTACCCTTTGTCCAAAGCTTTCAGTATCTCTCTAAGTGAGTAAACAAAAACAGGAAACTGTGTTCTAGTACCAGTCTCCTGATTGTTCAGTAAGAAGGTAAAATCTGCAGTGTGGTTTCCATTGTGATCCTTTCCAGCAGGAAAGCTTCACACAGCACTGCACTACCTGCTTCAGGTGAACTGCTCTTCCTCAAACTAACTCAGGGCTTTGTTTTCCAGGAAACAGGAATTTGTTCCCAGCAGAGCCTGAATGCCTCATTTCTTTATGTATTTTAGCATATTTTACTCACATCAACTCCAGTTCACCAGCAATCCCACCCTCTTTCACTGACTTGAGATTTCGCCATCCTTGACACTTCTGTGAATCTCTGTATTCTCTGAAAAGCTTTCAAGTGATGACAGAAGGTAGGAATCTGATACACAGCATGTTTGACCTTGTCTTTTCATATCTCCCCTCTGTAATCTTTCCCAACACTGAAATTTCCCTTCCCATTGCTATACACAGTGCATTGTCCTTAGCTGCTTCTCCCTTTCTTGTCGCAGATGGTGCTTTTTTTCTTCCTTTTTTAAGGGAAGGCTTTTTGGTTTTATCTTTTTCAGCACTAACATCACTGAAATAAATGCTTTATGCTCTAACCACTATGTAACACCATTTATTGTCCCAAATCCATTTAAAATATTACGGCAAACTGCACCATTTGAAGTAACACAAAATTATGGGTGCAAGTAAAAACGTAACAAAATACTCTGTTAAGGTTAAACTTTTGCCATCATGTCAGACAATTGCCTGCTGTGCTCCAGATCTACAACTACAGCCCCAAAAGACCCAAGCACTACCCTAAATCAGGCATTTGAAAAAGCCCAGTCTGACCAAGCTCCAGCACCAGCAGAGCTTGGCTGAATGAACTCTTTGGAAAGGTGCAGTGCACTCTGAATGAAGGGAAACCATCCCCTCATACCTGGCAGCACAACAACCCCAGGGGAAAGGCACTGTGCACTCCCAGGCCTGGGAATGCTTGAGGAGGTGCAGCAGAGCACACTGCCCTGCCAGGCAGCAGGGCAGAGCACACTGCCCTGCCGTGACTGCGGCAGCTGGGCAGCTCCACGGAGCACGAGGAGGCATCTGTGGGAATGTCTGCACGACTGCATGCGAGTCAGGGAACATGTGACTGCATGCGAGTCAGGGAACATGTGTACATCTTAAGATCCACTTCTGCTTCCAAACACCCGTGCTTGGCTCCTGTTAACACCAGCTGACAGCCCTCTCATGCACAGGGAATTCCGTTTGTCATTCCTTGTCCTAAAGGCTTCGGTTACAGCGAAGGAGTTCCTTGCTGCTTCAGCAGTGATGCCAATGATCCAGACCATGGCAGCCAGGGAGGGAAGGCCCACGTGACACAACCAGAGCTTTCTTCCCACCAAGTTCCCTTGCAGACAAATTTATCTATTACTGTTTATATTTTAAGGGTAAAAGCTACACACCTTGAATCTTTGTTTTGAATTGTGGGTACTTGTTGAGGACTTCAACTTGTTTCTTCCAATTGAACTGGTTTTTCCAGTAGGACACAACCTTCCTGAGATGCACTGAGTTAGTCCCATAATGGAAGCAACTGTTCTCCAGTGGCTCAGTGAATCGAGCCTGGTCGAGTCTCCTAAATAAGTCCTACAGGGAAAAAGAAAGAAGAGACATGAAAAGCACTTGTGTCTGCTGCCTTGGGCTCTGCTGTGTATGGTTTCTAGTTATTCCCAAGTGAAATGGAAACAATGGAAGTAACATCTCTAATTAGACACCTGTGCCTTTTGCTGATGCTCCATCAGCTGTGCCAATTCCTTTCCTCCTCCAGATGGCCTCCTTCCTCTTCCATTCACAGCTGTTCTCAGCCTTTGTTCTGCAGGGCTGCCTAACCTGTCTGCCAGGCTGAGAACCACAGAGGGCAAGACGCTCTGCTGGCACTGCTGTGGCTCCACATTTTAAGTCTTGCTGCCTTCCCAGGGTGCTTTCCTCACAACCAATGCATGGATCTGGCCCAAACCTTTTGCTTTCCTTCCCAAAGCCGGGGGTGGGAGGTCTTCACTGGGAAACACTCGGAAGGATTTTGCATAGGCAGAAAGTTGGTGAAACTAGACTGATGTTATAGTTTGCCATTGTTTGGAGTAACAATGACAGTCACCTTCCCACTGCACTTCAGGGCTGCTAATGATACTGCAAGATCACTCCAAAATCACTCAGCAGGGAAGGACAGCCAAGAGCCCCTTCCTACCACAAAAAAAACCACAGAGCAGCTGAGGGTGAAAGGCAGATCTGGAAATCTAACCCTGCTCAAACATTTTAAGGTTAGAAATTATCCAGCTCAGTGTCTGCAGTGTAAGGGGAAAACATAATGGAGATCAATGTCCCTTGATATTACTAGAAAGGGCAAGCAAAGTGTTAAAAAACCCAGGCCTTGCTGAGAAATTAGGAATCCATTATAAATTAATAATATGAGCAATCCCATGAGTATTGTTTGAACCATGACTCCACAAAGATCTATGAAATCGTTCAATCCCTGCCTTAAACACACACACAATCAAAATCTTTCTATCCAACAAATTCTGCAACGTATGTGTTTACTGTAATTACCACAGTAATTTAGTGTTGACCAAAGTAGACTATTAATTACAGAAGAATCAGCATCCAACACAGCTGCAAACATAAAGCAGTCAAGAAAATGAGGTATTTGTAATTGCTTTGGAGAGAAAGGGGAAAAATAAAAGACACTGTTCTTATTCTGGTCTACACAAACTGAGGAAAATGCACAAACAGAAAAACAGAGTTGAGTAATCTGTAATATGATTTTTATGTTTATTAGGCTTTGCAGAGTAGGTTTATTTACCAGCAATCTTGCAAGAGCCAGCTGAGAACAAAATGACACAGTGAGATCTGCCTATTCATACCTATCTTCTGAAGCACTGAAAAATCCCTTCCCCCAAGACCTGGACATCACTGGCACTCTGTTGGTTCAATTTAAAACTTACTTCCAAACATGTCCTGCATTTATTTGGCCATTTCTTCCTTCCCTCCCCCCAGCACAGAGATTTGCTTACACTCAGCTCTTCCTCTGTAGTCTCCACCTTAAATGGCCGAACACTTGTGTCTTCTTGAGTCACGGGCTTTTCTCCCTTGCCCCACCACCCATCTTTGAAGGGCAGTGTCTCTTCTTTCTTCTTGGAAAACCAGAAGTAGATGAGGAGCGTCCCCAGGACCAGGACCACCTCGAGCAGCATAATGCCTGCAAGAGAAGAGCAGAACTCTGGTAAGCCAAATCAGCTCAGGGAGACACATTCTTTGTGAAGACTACAGAGGTTTTCCCTTTTTTTAGACAGGATTCCAGCTACAGGATGTTCTGGCACTCGCATGATATTGATACTTCTGTGAAATTTCTGAAATAGAATGTTTTAACCTACTCAGACGGGGAAGAATTGTTTTAAATAAAAAAGACACATCATAAAAACAGAACCCAAAGCAAGTAAAGAAGTTATGTGGCAATTCAATAGCCATTATAATGTAAATATAAAATAAATACAACCTAATGTAATAATTATAATTATAGAAGTCACATTTAATGCCTTCACTTCCTCTGAAGCTCTAGATTCCCCACAAATCCCAAAGCAGAGCATCCCTTCAGCAAGGCTTACACACCTACTGCTGTAGATTTGAAGGGAAAGAAAAACAAGACATATACACAGAACAAAAAGTGAACAGCATGAGGGCAGCCACCTTGTACCTCCCAGTCAGCCAGGAAGTGGAGCAGGGATATATTTGCATAACCCTTGAACAGCAGTGCAAAGGGTAGTTGGACCTTCCCCTTCCTTCTCCCTTTTTAAAGAGAAAACAAAACCCCATGCTCTAAAATGTGATCACATTCCCAAGTGCTAAAATTCTGTCAAGGTGAAGAACAACCTGATTTCACAGCACATCTGCATAACCCAGCTGCAGGGCTGCTGTGCTTCAGTCAAACAGGGCACCTGAACCAAAAAAAAAAAAAATCCATTTTGAGTATATTTGGACTATTTTGTGCTGCAAGTAGAAAAAACACTTAGACTCTCTTTAATAATTAATGTTTTCAAGCATGCCTTTAAGTATAAGAAACGTTTGTAAGGTGGTTTGGGGAACAGTACTGTCATCGTTTTAATGCATAATTTTAAAGAATGTTGTGCTTCAAACACTCGTTTGCTGGGGAATTGCTAAGACATCAAGTATTTCAAAACTTCCATAGGGCAAGGATTGTTTATGACCCAGAACGTCTTCATTCTCTCTAGAGCCAGAAGGTTTTGTTGGTTTTGCTGCTGCAGAGTAATTTGATGCTCTGGAATGGCTCAAAGAGTCATCAGAATGCACCAAATTTACTCCTGGATCAAAACAGGAATTTTAACACAAGTTAACGGGAATTCACAGGACTAGAGCAGGAATGAAACTGAATGAAATCATTTAAGTGCCTTTATGTGACAGCTCAGGTTTTAGTCAACTTCTTGAGGTTAATTTTCTAATGGCTGACAATAAATAAATAAATAATAAGTCAAGACAAGCACCCATTAAAACATTTGTACAGAAGCCAAGCCCTGCGCAGATTGAACAAGCTACCAAAAAAAGAAAAAATCCATTTTTCCCACATGCAAGTGCTACAGCCTTGAAAGTGCCTGAATCCTCAGAGGCTGGAGCTACTGGGAATGATAGGCACTGAGAAAATTTGATTTGTTTATTTGTTTCACTGGTGCTCACATAATTTCTGCCACTTGTTTTTCTTCACAGTGTTATCTGGAGAGCAAGACAACACTCTTTTCCCACCTTTGCAACACCCAGGCCATAACTTACCTTAGAATTAAAAAGTTTATCCAATTTCAGCTTGGCTCAGCACACAAACCAACGCAGTTCAGGAGCATCCTGAGCCCAATTAAATTTTACTGCAAAGCAGAACTGGAGGGGCTTCTAGAAACCTCAGAGCACTTTACACAGAAATGATACCTACCACAGTATTTTGTAACATTTCTACTCCTAAGCCTTCACGGAGAAAAACAGCAACTTCCCTGAAATCACAACACAACTCAGGCCACGTCTAGGCTGGAAAGGTTCACCACCATAACTATGTAAACACCACACAGAAAAATCCAAGCTCTTGGCCAACTCCAATCTGTTTACAAAGCCCCCCGACAAACAGAAGCGCTGCTGTCAGCGCCAGCCCCGCTGTGCAGGCAGAATGGCTGGGGCTACCTACAAACACAGAGCACTCCTTCTCCTGGCTCCTGCTGCATCAGCACCACGGCCTCTGCCAGCACAGCCACAGAGGCACAGCACCCAGCACGGAACCAGAACCGCTCTGCCCAGGAACAGAGGCACAGCACCCAGCACGGAACCAGAACCGCTCTGCCCAGGAACAGAGGCACAGCACCCAGCTCGGAACCAGAACCACTCTGCCCAGGAACAGAGGCACAGCACCCAGCTCGGAACCGCTCTGCCCAGGAACAGAACCTCAGCGCCTTCCTCAGCAAGAAACCCTCGTGTCCTAAGGCACTGGAGTACCCAGAGCTACAGAGCCATTTCTGCTCCCCCCATCCGCTCTCAAGGACACTTGAGAAAGCAGAATTTTCGCAGCAGAAGACCTGGGGAGGGGTTGTGTGCCAAGGTGTGTATTTTGCATCGCCCTGGACTGCGTGTGGAAAGAATGCGCTGTGTGAACAGACACCCATTTTTGCAGTGAATTCCAAACACACTTGAGGATGAGCTTGTTTATAGTCCAGTAGTAAGTGCCAAAATCAGCTTCAGGTCTCACAAGAATCCTGTCTTCTATTGCAGAGAGTTGGGGCTGCTGACAAATTGATTTGCATGAGATGTCATCCTGGAAGAAGCTGCCTCTGATATCGGTCGGATTATTTTTTGCTAACACAGAGACTCTCTGTATTCAGTCTCTCTCAGTTCCCTTGAAAGTGCCTGTACAATTCCTGATTATAATGAACACAGGACCCAGAGCTCTGACTATGTCACATTTTTCTGTGAGTGCCCAGGAAGGGAAGGGCCAAGTGCGTCAGCAGTATTTTGACTTGCACCAGTTCCCAGCGCACTCGAGGGGATTGTTTTGGGAGGGATGAGCTGCTGGGATGCAGCATGTTCCAAGCAACAGCTCCAGCCTGGGCCCAGAGGAGGCCACTCAGAGCAGTGATTTCCCAAGTTCACTATTCAAGCTACTTCTCTAGAACTCCTGTGTGTTGTTTGAGCAGCACAAAGCAACCTCAGTTGTGATGCATCTGCACCAGAATTTCCTCCGCTAATCACTGCTGAGATCAGTGGTGAAATGGAAGTTATCAGCTCCTTAACACTTGTTCCACGATGCAGAAATACAGCACCACGAATGTGGAAGGACAAACAGGTACAATAACACTTTTCTACCCTCAGTTTTCAGAAATGTCAACAACAAAGTGCTGGTGGTTTTATTGTCTGAAGTCTCTTGATGCAACCACACTGGCATGTTGCCTTTATAAACCAGTGCTTCAAAGGGAGTTCGTGTTTTGGTTTGGCTTTTTCCTCTTTTTATGTGACCAAAGGCAAGACCTTAGAAGGAAATATTTCCATTTATTCCATGGTCCTTAGGCTCCGAGACTTTGCTGTACCCCAGGGTGGATATTGTTTACAGACAGCACTTAAATACTTTAGACAGTACTTTTATCCTAAAGAGTTCAAGGAAGAATGCTTTTGGTTTGCTGCTTTAAAAACATGTTTTGAAAGGAAAATGTTGAAATGCAATGGGCCCAGTAAATAGCCCAAAAACAAGCTCCTCTTGAAGAAGGCCAAGCACATCTCAAGAAATATGTTTGCACAAAAACCGCAAAACTTCCTCACAGTGTCTTACTGCTCCCAATTGGAAATAGTCCTGGTTTTCAGCACCTTTTTGCATTTTGATTTGTCCTCTGTCTGTGCATTAACATCAGAGCTAAGGGGTCCAGAGGAACAGAGCAATTATTATTTACATCAAAGCTATGTCCTGTCTCTTGCTTTGTCTTCATCAATACGCAGGAGTAGATGCCCAAGAGAACAGTGCTCTTTATTTTCAGAGAGGTCATCTATGAAACAGCTTAATGGTAAAATCCCCATCTCCTACTACGAGCAACCATCTGTCTTTGCCTTGCAGCATTAGAACCCATCTGAAACAGGTTGTTGGAGGAATAAGCAACTGTGCAGACCTTCAGCCTAACGCTGGAGATGCATTCTGGCCCAAACACAACCCAGCTGCTGTGAATGGTGCACAACGCCCACAGCTCTGAGGGGTGCTGCCAAACCCTGCCAGTGCAAAACTGCTGCGGCATGGGTGAAGCAAGGCTGTGAGACTGATGCCATGATGATTTTTTGCCTTTTCTTTTATACCCCTTTTACAGCTTTTTGTATTCTTAGTGTTTTTCAGCCTACATTCTTACTTGTGTTTGTTAAGCAAGGAGACTAAACATTTTAGAAGCTTCGTAGTTAGGGATCAGTGTGCCTCCAGACACCAAGGTCCTCTCCAGAACACATTTTGTAAACTAAGATAGAACCATCCAGGGGAAGTTTCCTTGGTGAGGGGGGCTCACTCAAGCCTCTCGCTGGGGAATCTTTGATAGATATGCTAATTAGTAAGAGCTATAATGTGATACCAGATCTATAGTGGGTGTGCACTGTGGTGTGCATTGAGGTGCATTCCACCTGGACGTGGTGCACCTAAGGATCCTTAAAATAAATACTGAGGTAAAATCCCTTTTTCCCTTCTAACCGTGTTTGACTCTTGATTTTAAGACCAGGAAAAGGCATCAGGACTGTGCTGCTTTCAGACACATGCCACAGTTAATCACAGCTTAGGGTTAATAACATTTTCCCTCCAAGACTGGTTTACCAGCACACTCTGCAAGGGAGCTCAGAGCACTTGGCACACTCTGAGAGATACAAGGTTTATTGATTAATAATTACTCTGCAGGAGAGATAACAGCTCAATTTAGAAGTGATTTTTTCTGTTTATTTTTGTTCTCTTACATAAAGTCCCACATCAGGCTTTACCAAAAAGGCATCTCTCTGCTGCAGCGTCTTTGTTTACACATCAGTTTGCCCAAAGAGCAGCAATTGCAGGTCACTCTTCCCAAGAGACCTGAAGGAAAAATAACCCCACTGAAGGACTTCAAAAACTCACTGCCACAGCCTAAAAGGGACTAAGACATGGCATAGCTCCCACAGCTTCACCCTCAGTCTATGTCCTACCACCTCCAGGCATCACATTTTTGCCATTATGTAGCACCAGAAACAGACAGAAAACCATCAAGTCACTTGTAGAAGAAAACGTTCCTATTTCTGAAGTTTATGGAGCATTATGACAAGCTTGAAAATAGCTTAGCAATGCAGAAATGGCTTTGTATACAAGTGATAACATCTCCCAGGTGAACATGAAATGATACATTAATGTTGTAGGGGGGGAGGAGAGGCAGGCATGGGATGAAATAAAGCATCCTACGCAGGAAAGCAAATCAAAGACAGGAAATACAAATCCAACAGAGTTTCTGGCTTGTCTCGATAAGAAATTTAGTATTTACATTTTTTTATTGCCACAGGGAGGTGGCACACAATGCTATCTCCAAAACAGCAGGAAGAGATGATATCGTCCTATTTTACAGGTTTTTTTCTAGACTGTTCTCAATCAGAAATTAGCCAGTACAGAAGGAACTTAATTAGAAGGCTACAAGCAAGGAGTGAGGTCATGTCCCCGAAAGAGGGGAAACCACACTCTCTCAGGCCTCTGCTAGGAGTGGGGCATGCTGCTCCCAGGACAGGGCTGGGGGTACATGCTGAGGAACACCCCACGCCTGTGGCACTGAGGCACTGCTCCCGTGCAGCTCTTCACCTGCTTGGTCCCTTGGACAACAGGAACAAGCAACGGGGCCAGTTTAGGCTCTGGGAGTGCCCGTATGCATCACCCAGGACTTGCACTTACAGCACTTAGTCCTCGAGGCACGGTCTTCCGGGGGAGTGGTTGAGCACCTTACACAACACGTTCCCACCTCATTTTTCCTACGGTGACCATCAATTGTTAACTCTCCAGTACTACAGTGAAAGCCCACAGGCACTGAGACCCAAGTCTAGCTAAGCATAAAAGAAAAGCTGTATGGGACTAAGTTCACTGTTGTCCACTTTGCCTCACCCAGGGGCAGCATATTTATGCAACCACTGGCCAGTCAAAGCTCATATCCCAATCATTATTTAAAACACTGCATTACCACGTTCTTAAGAGGAAGAAACTCAATTTACAAGAACACATATTTAAGCAACATTACTTGCTCTTTCAAAGCCATGCCCCACACATTCTTTTGTGCTCCTTAAAAACACGATTTGTTTATCTCAATTTTCCTTATTTTGCTTCTGTTATGCTTGAACAAACCCACTCCCTTTCAAGAGTCTAAAAAAAGGCTTTGGGCTACATAAACTCAAACTGACAGAATCTAGCTTGGGATCTGTGTGATGCCCATTATTGTGATCTAATGGCTGTGTGCATGATTCAGGAGAAAGAAGATGCACTCTCCATCTGCAATAATTTCTGTTTAAGACTCTGCAGACAGAAAAGCCATGAAAGGATTTTTAAATCAGCACTGTTCAATCATGATGATTAAGGGTAAAAGAACTGTTCAAACTACCATAATAATGCATTAAGGTTAGCTCATGCAAAGATTTTATCCTATTTATCCTATCCAGCCTTAACTCTATTTAATGACCCTCAAATCCCAGCAAGAATGGGTTTTTTGCACAGGTGCAGAGAAGTGACAATAGCCTGGCATACAATGGAGGGTGAACACAACTGAAAGTGCCGTCAGTGCTCTCTCAAATTCCATCTAGCAGTTAAAAGAGAGAAGGATACCATGCCAGCAACAAGTTTTTTAAACAGTTCTTAGCCACTATCCAGCCAGCTAAATGACACAGTCCAACAGAGTCCAAACAACATCTTGACCTTTACTTCAACATTTCATTCCTAGTGTCTGAAACGAAATTATGAACAGCACATGGTTCTGTTTTGCCTTCCATTAGAGTTTCTAGCAATAATGAGGTTAACCTCCTCATCCTATGCCAGTGTCTGCATTTTACAGAGGGGGTGGAAAGATAAGAGATATATGAAGATATAGAACCAAAAGAGTCAGATATTACAGATAAGGAAATGAGATCGAGGTAATTGCTCCTCAGGTCTTAAGGCAAATTAGGGCTGTATTTTTAGCTTCACCAAATCCTCCAGTACTGAAGAGTAAAAAGTTACCCTCCTTCCCTGCCATGGTGTTAGTGCCAATGTGTTGCCCACCCTGATCTCCAGGTAAGACTTGTTTTCACCCCAAGCTGCTTGGTGGTACAGCACAGGATGTCCCCTTCTATTTACTGCAGGATCTTCCATTAGTCTAAGTCTCTGAAGATTCTTCCATGGAATCAGGGAGGGAAAGATCTTTTCAGCTAGCAGATTTACAAGCTTTTTGTATTAGCACTGTTAGAAAACTGTGTTACTGAAACCTTTAATTATTAAAACATGCAGAATTGACGTATATGTGGTGCTTTAGAGGGGAAAAAAAGGAGTGCAAGTAGTTTGAGGTATGTAAGAACAAAGTACATGACAACCCTGCAGTTAAAAGAAGGTGTGGAGAAGGAAACAATGCATATAAAGACTGCCAGAGGAATTTTCTGGCAAACTGCAAGACAGATGAGGTGCACATTGCGAATTTAAATCAGGATCACGACTTCAAGTAGTAAGGGCAGCATGAATGAAAATGTGCTCCTTCCCCTGTGATGTGAGACTCCCTCTGACCTCTGTGATGCCAAACTCCCTCCTTCCTCTGTGATGCAAGATGACTTTCATCTTCTACGATGCCAGACTTCCTCTTACCTCTATGACACCAGTGTCCCTCTTACCTTTATGAAGAGACTCCTTCCTCCATCAGTGAAGACTTCCTGCCTTTTTTCTATGACATCAGATTTCTTTCCTCTGTGATATCACACTCTCTCTTATCTCTATGATGATTCCTTCCTTTCTCAGCGATGCCAGACCCTCTCCTTAATCTTTAATACCAGACTCCCTCCTTCCTATAGGAAGCCACATTCCCTCTTACCTCTATGATGTCCAACTCCCTCGCAGCTCTGTGATGCCACTCCTCCCTGCTTTCCTCAATGTCACTCTCTTCTTCCTTCAAAATGCCAGACTTGCTCTCACCTCTGCCTCTGTGCTGAGATGACCTCCATCCTCTATGCTGTCAAACTCTCTCCTTCCTCTATGTCAGATTCCCTCTCACCTCTACGATGACAGACTCCTTCCTTCCTTCTCTCTTCCCCTTCTTCCTCTTTGATGAGACTCTCCTTCCTTCACAATCCCTCTCACCTCCACGATGAGACTCCTTCCTCCCTCTACTACTGATTTCCTGCTTTTTTTTTGATGCCAGACTCACTTTTCATGTGTAATGTCACACTCCCTCTTACCTCTGAGATGTCCAAATCCATGGTACCTCTTGGTACCATGGTACCATGCCCGACTCTTTTCTTTCTTCATGGTGCCAGACTTGCTCTTTCCTGTGTGTGAGACTCTCTCCTTCCTCAGTGTGAGATGACCTCAATCCTCAATCTGCCCAACTTCTCCACATTTCCTCCTTTTTTTCTATGATGCTGCAATTCCTCCTTCCTTGATGATGTCTGACTCCCTCTTACCTCTATGATGAGACTCCTTACCTCATCTATTATTTCAGATTTCCTCCTTTTTTATGAGACAAGACTCCCTGGCCACAAAATCTGAATACTCCACATATAATGCAAGAAATGTGCAAAATCATATATAAGATAATCAATTCATTTTGCCTAGAGCTGTAAGTGTAAAAGGAAAAAGGAATATTAATTGTGACTATGGAAACAGGAAGAGATCGAAACTTGTTATCTCTCTATGAAGACTTCATTCCCAATGAGGAAAAGAACTTTGAATGATGCCAGAGGAGGGGAACAGATGGTAGTCATCATTTTCTGTCAAATAACTGCAACACCAAAAGGATGTGCCAGAGTAAACATGCAACAAGAACAATTCTTACTACTTTATCTCTCTCTTAATAACAAATGTTTAAGTTCTGTTTTGGATTCATGGCCTTCATCTAGAAAAGTGCACTACCTGTACCCACCAGATTAGAGCAATTAACACTCTGGATGGAGCACCCAAGAGGTCCTTCAACAGAGCTTGGGTTCTGATTCATCATACATGGTGTTTTACCTGAGAGGAAGACTTGTCTTCTGTCAGACAGCGAAGCACACCCAGGCTGCAGATACAGAACAAACAGGGAGAGCAAGAGTTACATGTCTTCTCTACAGAATTCACAAGATGAACAAAATTTGACTGCTGGGTGCAATAAATGTGAGAAGAATTGCTTGAGACAGAGAAAGAACAACAAAACTCAGTATTTTGCTGAGCCCTTTCTTGTCCCATGGATTACACCTAATAATCTCCCACAGAGATGTTGGGAAAAAAAAAAAAAAGTTGGAGGAATGTTGGAAAACAGCTCACTTTACAGAAAGGAAACCTAGCAAACAGCTCCTGTTCTTTAATCCAGCAGGATCCCTTCATAAACATGATCACAGGTAATTTCTTCACTGTGGCAAATACACTACGGAAAAGAGCAACTAACAAAGCATGGCCACCACAATTCCCACAAAAATACTCCCAGCCCTGCCAATCAGAAAGCATTTAATCAATAACAATGCATTTAAATACATATAAAAACCGAGAATGCTGCTTCAAAAAACCAACCATAAAGCCCAGGGTATATTCAAATCACTGTCAGTCATCCTGCTATGTCTAGCATGACCAAGATATTAAAGCAAATGTCACTTTAGAAGATGTTCTGTGCTTTACTTTTTATGTAAATACCCATTTACACACACAATGATGCTTTTAATTAAAAATAATGTGTTCAGAGGAAGAATCCAGGACTTTTTCAGCAGTAGTATTCAGAAGGGAAAAAAGTATTTTCAACATTAATTACAAGCAGACCAAAGCTCTTCAGAGAGAAGCAAGATGCTCTACTTTCCAAGTCACTTTTCTTCAGGGACTTACACAGTAATTAGAGATCTAGTTGCCACATTTGGAACTTGCACTTTAAGGAAGACTGCCCTGGATCTGGGATTGTGGATGGCATGAAGAAAATACTCTTGCAGGCTCAAAGAAGTAGTGCACACTCCACCACAAAGGTAAGGCTTTACCTCTGCTCATCTGGCCACAGAATTTGAATACTCCAACTATAATGTAAGAAATGTCTAAGATAATCAATTTACTTTGCCTAGAGCTATAAGATGTACTTCACCTACCACCCCCAGCCCTGCTTTGCTACTTCTCCACCGACAAATTACTTGACAAACTATTACTGAAGCAACAAGAATTTCTGGGAGTATCACCATTCCAGAATTATTACCCCAAACCTTTTCATTTACCTGTTGTAATTACTCAGAACAAATTGGTCCTTCCACCAAGGAGCCTGAGCTTGTTTCACAGTGCTTACAAGATTAAAACATTGCCATTTTATGTCTAAAAGTACTAGGTAGGTCTGAAAGCTTTGCTGAAACCCTGGATAAACAAATGGGCTGAAAAGAATGGTATTGCCCTACAGAATGACCAAAAACTTAAAGTACAGTAAACCAACAGGGGGCAAAAAAGCATTTGAAAACACCCAGTAATCCAAAACCTATTTGGGGCAATTCATACAGACAAATTGCATGTGGATTCTGGCTGCACTGGTTATTACCAACCATGCTCTATTTCAAATTATTTACTTCAAAACTATGATCACACGAAATAAAATAACAAACTCTGGAAGAAATAACAAGCCAGCAGAGTTTAAGCAAATCACACACAAGTTTTTATATGAATTCAGACTGGAAAAGATGTAAAACAAAGAGCCACGAACTTGACACTCTGCCAGGACCTTCCCCACAAAGACTTCAGCTCTGACAAAGATCTAATCCCTGTCCTTGGACAATTTCAGCTGTGGATTGATTTTCAAAGCTGCTTAATTGCTTTTGGGGCCTATCTTCCATCGATTTTCAGTGAGCATTAGCAATCCGTGCACTCAAGGCTCAGTTTTAGCTTGCTTCAAACAGGAGTAATATCCGCTTCAGGGGAGAAGCACAGCATCTGCAAAGAGTAGTGCCAATCAAAATACGAACCCTGCATTTGCAGCTCTCTTAAGTAACTTTGAGACATTGGCTTCTAAGACTGATCCTATCTTGTAGGTTCACCTAAAATAACTAGGCAAGTTCTCTTATTTTAGATAAAAGTTATGCTAGGAAAAGAAGGGAAGAGAAAGCAGCCTAACTCAATAGAGTTGGAAAATTAAGCAATGCATTCGATAATGGTATGTTTTAACTGCTGGGCAGTCAAAATCCGAACTGAATTCTGACAAACTAAACCCAGCTTGAGCAGAGAGTACGCAATTTTCTCGGTCTTTGCAGATTGCTCAATTATGCAACAAAATACATGCATTAAAAAGTTTTCTTCTCATGCCTAAAATGCTTGTTCAGCAAAGGGAATTATGTAAAAAGTACTCAATCAAACCCTTCTCAGGTCTGGCAAAATTATCTGTAAATAAAGAAAACTTCAATTTCATATCCCCATTTAGAAATGAGTAAATTAACCAAACAGAAACCATTTACATGCCAATAGTTAAAGCCACTTACTCTAACTAAACAGGGAAACCTGGCCACATTCCCAAGGAACGCTAAATAAAATTGTTGTTTCCATAAGCACTGGTAAGTTCCGCTTATCAGGGACCTTACCCTGGAAAAGCACCCCTGGCTCCAGCAAGCTGTTGGGAATGCCACATTCACTCCCCCACCAGGAATGCAGATTAGGGCCTTTCTGTTCCCGAAATCAACAAAAAGTCCCCAGCCGACCCACTGCGTTATTCAGACTTGAACAATTCCCATTGTCAGGAACACGCGGAGTACCGCGCTCCCTTCAAATCCCTGGCATTTACGGGCCGTCATCGCAGCGCCCGCGGGCTCGGGCGCACGGAATCGCTTGGAAAAGCGGTTTGCTTCACCACATGGGAAGCTGAGGCTCCTCTCCCCCCCGGGGCACCGCTCGCATCCCGCCGGGGAACATCCCAAACCCACTCCGTCCCGCCGCCCCATCCCGGGACCGCGCCCGCCGCTCTCACCTGCCGGGCCGGGCCGGGCCGGGCCGGAGCGGAGCGGGCACCGCGCTCCCCGAGCCTCCTGAGCCTTCCCGAGCCTCCGGGGCCACCCCCCGGCCGTGCCCTCCCTCCGCAGCCCGCCGGGAGATGTAGTTCTGCCCAGGCCCGGGAGCGCCGGGGCAAGGACAGAGCCTCTGGTGCCGCGCAGGCTTTGTCCCCTCAGCGCCTCAGCGCCTCAGCGCCCGCCCGGCGCCGGCTCCCGAGGCGCGGCGCTCCCGCAGCGCCCCAGGCTGCAAACACGGACTCCCCGCTGCCCTGCCGGGATCGGGGCGCAGCCGCTATCCCCGGCACCTCCTGCGAGCTTCCCGAGTGGCTGCTCAGCCGGGCTGGCCAGCGCTCGCTGCGTGGGAGCAGAACTCAAGGGGAACACAGAGTGCTGCCCCTCCGCAGCTGCTGTCCTGACTGTGCCCAACAAAGGGAACGCGCTGAAAATGCGCCTAACAGGGCTGATTTTTCCCTGGACGTGTGTTCTCCAAGGCCTGTCTTCCAAACTGGGGCAGAGAGATCTAAACAAGCCCCAGAAGGTCAAGCTGTAGCAACTCATCCCACCAGGAAAAACACAACAAGCAAATAGTAAATTCTTCATCATCTCCGAGGTTTTTCCATTCAATCTCAGTTTTCACCTATCACTTCACTCCTAAGATCCAATCTTCTTTTTTCATCACCTCCACTCTGTCTCAGCTCCCTTTTGGATTGTTGGGGTCTCAACAGACAGACTTGTAATCACAGATAATAATTCCTTTCACATCTTTCAACCTCTTTTGCCCAATCATCACAGTCTGCTCAAGCAGTCCTTTTGCCCAGAGCCTTTGGTGCAGCTCTCGGGCTCTTTTGTTACAAGCAGCAATAGTACCTAAATTAAAAACTAGTCTTCTTTAAAGTAACATGTCCCTAAACTGTTCTGTAAGCAAGTTTTGTCCTTTTTTGTTGTTTTATTCTTCCACACCAAATGTGCTGATTTCTACCCCTTTTGGGGCATCTGTCTTCACGAACTGCTCTGTACTATTTTTCTTGAGACACCAAAAGCATTAGTAGCAGTCCATCTTTCTTCTGTAGGACTACAAGGATTCCACTTGCACAGAAATAAGACTGTGTTGAATTTCATGGTAAACATAACTTCTATAGGATGAAAATTAAAAATGCAACTGTGCTGTGTGCCAAGGTCATAACCCTTTATTACAGCTACCACCCAGATACTTGTCATGGTTTAACCCCAGCTGGCAGCCAAGTATCACACAGTCACTCACTCACTCCCCCACCAGCAGGATCGGGGTGAGAATCAGAGGAGTAGAAGTCAGAAAACTCATGGATAGAAATAAAGACACTTTAAGAAGTAAAGCAAAAGCCATGTGCACAAGGAAGACAAAACAAGGAATTAACTCCTTGCTTCCCATGGGCAGGCAGGTGTTCAGCCTGGAAAGAAAGGCTCCATCACACATAGCAGTTACTGGGGAAAACAGCAACTCCAAACATCCCCCCTTCCTCCTCCTTCCCCCAGCTTTATGTGCTGAACATGACGCCCTGTGGTGTGGAACGTCCTCTTGGTCAGTGGGGGTCAGCTGTCCTGGCTGTGTCCCCTCCCAGCTCCCTGTGCACCCCCAGCCTGCTCCCTGCTGGGGTGGGCTGAGGAGCAGAAAAGGCCTTGGCTGTGTGCAAGCACTGCTAAACAAGAACAAAACCATCTCTCTGCCATCAACACTGGTTTCAGCACAAATCCGAAACGTAGCTCCATACCAGACACTGCAAAGGAAGTTACTCCAGCCAAAGCCAGCACAATACTCTATTTGACTATTTCAACTAATGAAAATTTGCATTTCTTCTGTCCTGTATTTGTCATAAGGATGCCAATTCCAATCTCTAGTTAGTAACTCCAGCCTCTGTAACTTGCTGAAGAGGTAGTGTCATACTTCATCCTGTCCCACGTTCTGAAAAGAGGTGTGTTCAGTCATCCAGGAAAGCACCCTGTTACCACTGAGAGCCTCCCAGTTCTTCCTCTTTTGAAGTGGACAGGGTAGTTCAAAGTCCCTGTTGTGGAGATATCCCTCTGACAAGCACATTTTCCTGTGGGTGTCCACCCTCTTAAATTGACAATTTAACAGTAGTTTTTCTCTGTGCTTTAGCAGCACTGAACACTTAGGAAACATGGTTTAGTGGTGAGGTTGGCAGTGCTGGGTTACTGGTTGGACTTGATGATCTTAGAGGCTCTTTTCCAACCTAAACAATTCTATGATCCCTTATAGCAGCAGCAGCAGTAAAGAGCAATGAGCAAAGTAGGTACCTCAAACAGACAGAGAACAGAGGAAGATTACACCAGGTTTAGTTCTTTACATGGATCTCTCCTAGCTGGAACTGGTTTGGCTGTTTATTGTGAAAATCATACAAATCCCACAGCCTATCAGAGGACAACACAGAGATGCAAATACCACTAAAGGCCAACCATGTCCTGGGGTGCATCTTGCACAGCATCACCAGCTGGTCAAGGGAGATGATTGCCCTACTCAGTGCTGGTGCAGCCTCACCTCAGGTCCTGTTTGCAGTTTTGGGCACCACAATGTAAGAAGGACATAAAACTATTAAAGTGTGTTCAGAGGAGGGTAACCAACCTGGTGAAAGGTCTCAGGGGGAAGACTCAGTAGGAGCAGCTGAGGTCACTTGGTTTGTTCAGCTTGGAGAAGTCTGAGGGGTGAACTCATCACAGCCCAGCAGTTTCCTCACAGAGGAGGTGCAGATCTCCTGTCTCTGGTGATCAGCAGCGGGACACAAGAAAATGGAATGAAGCTGCATCAGAGGCAATTCAGATCAGACATTAGGAAAAGGTTCTTCACAGAGTGGGCAGTCACTGGACCAGGGAAGTGCTCACGGCAAGGAGCATCTGGACAATGCTCTTGATCATATAGTTTAGCTTTAGGTAGTCCTGTGAGGAGCAGGGAGTTGGAATTGGTGATCCTTAAGGGTTCCTCTCAGCTTGAGATATTCTGTGATTCTAAATAAGACAAATGGAAAACATTAGCAACTCCATGGTCTGGCATTCCTCGAAGTTATTTTTGCTTTAGCATCGGGCTGAGGTAGAGGAACAATACACGCAATATCCACCTTCAAAGCAGCTGGAGTTTGTTACAGAAATTAGGGGGAGGATTTGGCCATGATAGAAACTTATGGGACTGCTGGTGTGAGGGGAACTGCAGGGAGTTCAAACAAAGATTCATATAAGCACAGAAAAACAGACAACAACAGATTAAAAATGGTTGTCTTTAAAATTCACTCTTTATATTGTAAGACAGATATTGATTAAATATTATTATGGAGAATTGTTGATATCTAATCTTTTACAAGTTGTAGACTGGCTGACATCAATAGTAGTGTTCAGCGAAATAAAATAATGCCAAGACGTATGCAATTTGCACTACAGGAAAGTAAATCGATTGCTACAGTCTAGGTAGCTACTCCAACACAGATTATGAGCTGAAGGATCTTTTTATTTGCTGAAGTCCAAGTGTTATTTGTCTATATCTAGTAAAACCATTTTCTTACACTATTTTTGGCTGAGGAAGGTGGCCGTGCAGTTTACTATTAATGCTCCAGTGACACGTACACACATGCTCTTCCCAAGTGTGACAATGCAGAATGTCCCTCTACTGAAGCTCAACTTGGAGAACAAAATCCTTTATTAACACCCACAAGTAGAAGGTAAAGCTGCAACTGTATAACAATCCTCTTCCCCTAAGCCTATTATAACATCACCATGATGAACTGTAGAGAGGAAAATAAGGGGAGCATGAAAGATCTAAAGAGAAAAAATAAGTTTAAAACAAATGAAAAAGAAGAAGGGACTGATGAGTCAGAAAAGAAGGAAGCTTAATACAGGAGTCAAAAGAATGAGGAAAGAAAACACTCTTCTCTGTGAAATCAAAATAATCCATTCTCACCACCACCAAAATTATATCCAGGAGGTGTTTCAGTATTTGTGTTTCAAGGGTTGGTCACCTGGATGCATTCTGGAGGCATCTTAAGAATTTATTGGTTTGGAGCAGCTACAGCTCACCGAACCATTACTGCTGGAGTAAGCCTTTAAACGCTGATCCCTTCTTAAACCCCTGCCCCAACGTCGGCACTTTAGGAATGTTAGGAATTACAACACAGTTTTATAAATCCATGATATAATTTACACCTTGTACCATGTGTTCAGGTCTGGTTACTCTGTTTGAGAGGCTACCAGAGTGTTACAGGCTTCTAGGAAGAATATCATCTACAATCTTTGGTTCCACACTTTCTGTATCATCCATACGAACTAGAACAATAGAGAAACAAA
Organism: Dicrurus megarhynchus; assembly: GCA_013399195.1. NCBI lineage: Eukaryota > Metazoa > Chordata > Aves > Passeriformes > Dicruridae > Dicrurus > Dicrurus megarhynchus. The sequence goes on from VXAD01008594.1 coordinate 230,625, forward strand.
TTCAGACATAACTAGTTTTTAGGTAAATATTGTATAGCATGCACATTACAGGGTGTTCAATGGGACAGACAGAAGGTTTTTATAAGCAAATCCAAGGGAAATTCCAAGATGAGAGTTTTTTAGGCTCTGGTTCCATAGCAACCTAAGCCAATCTAACTGGTTCTTTCACTCCCATCGTTCTCCTCACCCCTCTTGGGAGCTCTCAATCCTTCCATTTCACTCCCTGTAGCACTCAGCTGACCTTTGGTGAAGCCATCTCAGCACACTAACCAGGCGGAATACCACACCAGCAGCTCTCCAGAACATCGAGGAGTTTTCTGATGCACTGGCGAATGGGAACAGCTTAGCTGAGGCTCAGAGACACTGGAATCAGTGCTAGAGGCAAGAGGGACTAGCAGCCAGCTGTTCTATGGACCAAAGCTGCTGTGGAATCCCAGTCTGAACATTCATGGGATGATCAGCATCTGTGGTGGGTAAGGAGCTATTTGCAGAGCAGCTGTTTGCTCTGCTAAAACCACGGCTAGTTATTTGCACGGTTTTACTCACGTGTCACCCGGCTCTGCTGTGTGACCAAGCACAGAAGGTTCGCCTCTGGGCACAAACCAACAATCCCTGATGAAATTTGTTTGTTCCTTTGGTCCCTGACCTCAGCTATATGGGAGCACTGCCGCAGAAAATGTGTTTAAAAAAAAAAAACCCACCCCCGAACTGTCAGTCACTGAAAGGTCAGTTTCCCTCCTGCTCCCAAATTTAAAAGCTATTTTTTAAGGCAATTTAAAGTGAGACACCGAATTTCACAAGGACGTGTCTGAAGCATTAGTTCATCCTCCTGCCTTGCTGACTCCTTACCGGAGCAGATGCCTTTGGAAAGTAACATTTTGAGCCACACACAGTTTGCCAGACCTCATTTGTCAGCGCCCCGAGGCGAGCCTTTCATCTCCCAGCCACACAATGATAGCAGAGCTGCAGTAGAGGTGGCTGTATTTACATGCATGAGCAACCCAGTTAAAATGCATATTTCAGCTACCCGAACTCTCATTTGCTCACTACCAGCCAGCACAGCCATTCAGGCGGTGTCCAGAAAAGTCAACCCGCTCTCCAAGGAACCAGCCTTTGGAATCTTGCTGTAAACACACGCCTTTAACTCAGGATGGTTCTCAGTAGAAGCAGGACAATGTAGACCAGTCCCTTCATGAACGGATACCACTTCTTCTAGACAAAAAAAGAACCCAATATGCATGCACAACTTCAAAGGAAATTAAAAAAAATCAATCTATCCCAGACCTCTCGGCATGACTGATGTTTTAAGTTCTAAAAAAGTTACTAAGAATTGTCACCAAAAAGGTGACAAAAGAATGTGAGCGCAAAATCAAAACTTGCTAAACAAAGCAAAGTATCCTCAGAGCTGGTCTTGATTTAAATGGAAAACACTTTCATAAAACCAGCATTACAGTTTAAGAGAAACTCTATAATCTTAGTTTTATAATCCCAACATTCACAACACCCAGGAACTGTTTGAGGAGTCATAATGGCTCGAGCACACTGGCTCCTGCTAGGAGACGAGGCATTTTCACATAAGAGCACTCAGAGATGGCACTCGGGACTTAAGACGCTTTTAGAACGGCAGAAAGTAATTGCATTCCCATCACAGGGCTCCAAGACCACACCCCTACAACTAACTTTGGCACAGTATAAGAACAGAAGGACTTACCTTCACCAGAAACTAAGATTATGTTCAACAACATGGGCCTGGACTTGCATGAAGGCAGTTAACTCTGCTATCATACCATGACCATGTTTTTGTTTGCTCAGTTCCCATGGACTCCAGTTTTACATGGTCCAGTTCAAGCCCACATTCTCCCAGGAGCATTTATTCTGGTGGAGCAGTTACAGGGCACACACACAGGCTTGCATAATAAGCAGGGGTTAGCAAATTACCATGCTTTGCATTCTGCTGAGTAACTAATCTGCTGCTAAAGTACTGTGGCATCATTCTCATCTCAAAAATAACATTTCTACAGACTAAAAAGCCCACATCTGTCTCCAGTCTGTAGTGACTCAAACACTTCAACCCAGCATCAGGGTGGGGAGGCTTATCTGAAAGCCAGTCTGAAGAGTCCACTTAGACTGAAGATCTACTTATGTGAAAGTAATAAGAGATGAAAGGCATGTTTTTATGTCATCCCCAGCAACAAAGACAACTCAAAGCTCTTTAAACAGATAGTATCTTTGTAAACAAAAGTTGTTCTGAGTCACACAGCATCTACCCTTAAAGTAGTATTGGCATTTCAGAATAGACACCCCCATGTCTTGAAAAGCAAATCACTATGAACAAGGAATTAGATTTAGTTCTTCATAGACTAGTTTCCTCTAAAAATAAAAAAAAGAAAGTGAAGATCCTTTAAGACAGTTATCTAACAAAAGGACTCCTTAGATTTGTTTGATCACAACAGTTTTGTTTCAGTCAATTGGGAGGTCCCACCGCACACAGCACTGTACAAAGAATATCAGTTTTCAGCTAAGCTCCTACTCCCCAAGGACACCCACTAATGCTCACAGAATCTTGAAGGATCCGTTCTTGTGCATAACCTGCAGCCTAGGTAAGTTTACAGAAAAACACCCCATCTATTTTCTATGTACTTCCACTTCAGATCCAAACTTCATTTAAAAGGTGGTTACAATACAAATCCTGTGAGAGGTTTGTCCTCCCCCAAACCAGAAGTGAAAAAGCACAAGTGGGTAAGGTAACACCCATCCTTCTTCCAGGTGATCAAAGTGAGGGGATTCAACCTGCCTACAGCAGGATGAACACCTAAAATCACTTAATCCTTTAAGATCAGCCTACAGTAACAAGTGATCATCCCAGTCCTACTGACCACATCTGGCAGAAAGCGGGGTTTCTTCACATTTGTTACAGCAAAATGTTGAATATTACCCACTTTTATACTGCAGGAAGAAACTTATTGAGATGAAACATAATTATTTTGACAAGTTAAAACATTTTTAAAAGCACCTGCTTGGCTGCAGTTCCATTTCCCATTTTGACAGACTCCGGCACCAAAGCATCCAGTTTTCCAGATTAAACCTGTCACTCCTAGAAGTTAGGTCAGGACTTTAATGGGAAGGCCTCTTTCATAAGGCTCTCTAAAACATAGACCTGTGACCAAACTTCTCACTTCTACAGATAATTTTAAAATCTTCCTGCACTCCAGAATCCACTGCCACAATGGATTACATATGGAGCAGCGCAGGGCTCAAACCCCTAAAATTGGAAACAGAAGTGGTGAAGTTGCACGTAAGAGAGAGCTCAGGCACAAAGTGAACCTAAATGCCTTGCACAAAGAAAGAATTGAAATCAAGACACTCAGGGAATCCAGGAGGTGAGAACATCAGAAGAACAGAATAAATTCCATGGGTAAACTAACCCAATTCCTTGGAACAATAACAAGGCCTGTATCTTTTTATTAAACTAATCTCACAAAACAGAACAATTACTGAAGATAACTAACAGGCAGCAACAAAATTAGCTGTAGCAGGGGAAAGCATCATATTTTTTTAAATCATTCCACTTCTGCAAAGGTCTTCTGTCTGTCACTGCACAGGCTGCCCATGTGCTCCTACCCTGCCTGTTTGCAGCCTGTAATTCCTGGCACCAGCTCCTGGCTGCAGAGCAGGAGTCGTCTCTGGCAAGCTGGGCTGCCCAGTGCAGAGATTCATGTACAGCGAGCACCCCTTTGCTGCAGCAGCCACAGTAAACTGATTTTTTTAATCACAAACCAGAAAACACATTCAGGTAGCTGGCAACATGATGGACTAACTCAGCAAATGTTTATTAGGGAAGTGACCAGTGTATATATAAGCACTCTCAGCAAGGGTATAGGCATGAAAGAAACAGAGCTTGGAATTCAGAGCTTCTCTACTGCCCCATGAACACAGTATGGAAATGGCTGAAAATTCCAGAACAAAGTTATGAAGCACCTATGTTTTTCTAAAGAACTTTCCAAAACATTTATTTTAAGCAGCAGCTTTGTAATATCTTCTTTTGCAGTCTGCCTGCACAGAACCACCCTAGTTTTTTTCTGATTATATGGAGAACAAGCTTAACAACACATACACTTACAAAAGTAGCAATAGTATTTCCCCATGGTTTTAGGGAAATAATTTCTGAATTTAGAAAACTAAAAATGTATTTCCTTGCCTGTTTTGCTTGACAGCTGCTGCTCTAATATACAGTACTGTAATTGCCCCTCCTCTAAAACCTACTGGAATATAAAGCTGGAGCCTTTCGGCTACTCGGTACACCCAGTCTCTCTACTACTATGTTGCAAATATTAGGAAAGTTATTTGGAGCACCAAAGAAAAGTTTCAGTATTACAGTATCTCCTGAAAGTTAACAATTAATTGAGTCCAGCCTTCTCTCTGGCTTTATTTATATTTCAAAAGCCAATACAAAAATGTTACACACATACCAGTCATTCCTGCAGACTAGAATTTTGAGCAGCCACTGCGAATTTAGCACTGCAGTATTTTCCAACAACGTGCAACATTCTATGTTCAGCTGAAAGGGTAATCTAATGCAATATTTAAGCCTGGTGGTTTATTTCCAAGCTTTTGGCAAATGTGGAAATTCCACTGCTTCCCAGTAGCTCCATTATTTTTATGTAAGTGACAGCAGGTAGCTACTTAAGTAGATGTTTTGTAATATATAAATAGCACTACAAGTCTGGGTCTGCTTTACTTTCATGGCTTGGTTTAAACCCAAAAAATTAGTTCTGAAAGCACCTAGTTATACCAATAGCCTAATTACATGAAAATGTTCATCTGTTTTTAAGTATGCAAGACCCAGTCAAAGCAAGTATCAATTTTAGCTACTGGGTTTTCAAACAAAAAGCTTTTCTGCAAGAGACAATTAAGGCTTCCATCAGCCTACCAGTGGTTACTGTGAGAAACAAGTCTAAGCTACAGGAGCATTGGTCTATTTCTGACAGTGGTATTTAAGTATTTATTAAGCTGTTTTCATCCATTTATTCATTTGGCCAACATCCACCTGCCACACGTAACTTTTGAAAATGTAGTTAACAAGCTGCTAGAATAAGGAATCTGCATAGTGTTTGGTTGGATATTTTCTATTAATATAATAGGCAAGAGCTTCCAGAATCTGTCTTGCTGATATACTTCAACTCTGCCTGAAGCAAGGATGGGAGAAGAAACCCCTGCTAGTACAAAACAGTTCAAGTATGTAAAAAAGCCACTGACTATTTTTTAGAAACAGTATCTGCACAGGCAGAAAAAAACTCTCCCAGTTTCTCACAGATCTCTAGCAATACTCAAGTGGAGTTCTATTTTAACTTTTAAAATACAGTTTAATTACTTAGGCAATATAAGAGTTCTACAAACTGCATCATGGATAATGTTGCACGGCTTATGACCAAGAGTAATACCAAAAGCTAGAATGTTGCCAGTGACAGTGGTAATACAAATTGGCAATTTCAACATTTCCAGAAAACATCCGTTATTCTAAACCCAACAGATTTATATAATGTATGTAAATATTTATTAGACCCAGTCGCCATGCTACAGTATTAGGCTAATAAACCCTCTCATTTTAAGAATACACCAGCATAAGGTATGAACACAATGGAATCTATATGAAATTTTACAGTAACTTTCCAGAAGTATGCTTGTGGCCTATCAAATTCAGACTAACATACTGTAGATTTAAAATATTTACTTGTCTTCTTAGCATACCTAATGTGTAAGAATAGTTGCTTGATACCCAAAAATAAATATAAGCTTTCCATTGAAAGCACTTATTTTCCTAGATTTCCAAAGTGGAGTCTGAGGGGTGAAAATGCTTGAGTTGTCATCAGTCCACTTCAGTACATAAAAGCATCTCCTGCCCCAGTTTTTCGTTCAAATCCAAGAGATTTCCTTCCAGTGAAATATGACCGGAGCACTCATTTTATTCGCAGCACTTCAGTCTGTTTCCATGGCAGCACTGCGGGATTCCTTCGCCACCATGAGTCGCATGAGCTGACTGTGGAATTTCTCAATCTTCTTCACATCTTGTGCCTGGTCTGTTCTGTACAGCAAACACTGCAAGACAAAGTTCCTAAGATCAGATTTCACTTCAACTGGTTTTATCTTGTTTATAGCTGCTATGCATTTGTGCTTGGAACACACAAAACAAGGAGAGCACTGAAATGTTCATTTGTTACCAGGAGGCAGCACCAACACATCTACCCTGTTTCAAAGCACACACATATCTGTGTTTACTTTTCAGCTTCTCCTTAATGCTCATGCCTCCCATTTTGAAAACAGGGAAGCTCATAATTTATTCTAGTTTCTTCTAGGTCAAAAAAACTGGTAAAACTTAGGTTTTAAAGCAGTCTTTAAAGACATTCCTCTTTGAGTTGCCTAAACATAGAACAAGATTTTAAACCTGAAGTTACTTTCCTGTTCTCTATATTCTGAAAGCAAGTTTATTTTACCTTTCGCAGTCCTTAATGTTACACTGCTGGGGACATAAAATTCAGTATTTCCCACTGAAGGATGCCCTACCCCAAGCAAAACCTGTTTTTCTAAGGCAGCCCTAAATAAGGAACACAGCATCTGATTAAGATTAAAAAAACACCCAAACAAAAACCTGAAACAACAGAACAACCCAACCAAAAACCTGAAAACAGTCCCCATTTTTCCCCACCTGGTGTAACATCTTTCTGTGACTGAAAGCAGGTAAGGCAGCCTATACCCTAAAAGAGTTCACGTTTGTGAATCACCTGACCCAAACTTCCCCTATGGGAGATTTCAACAAAGTTACCCTTAAATTGCCCCTGTTACCAGTGCCCCACACCAAACATCTCACCCATGTTAAACCCTATTACCCTATCAAGAAGTGCCTTTACTGGAGTTTCACATCCCTTCCAGGCACTTGAAATTCCAAAGCCAGACTACTTTTCTTGGAAAGAAGAAATTTGGCTCTTTTCCAAGTCTGAAGACAAGAGTAGGGCAAAATACTGTAGCTCACCCTGGACTGCAGAAAAACAACTCCTTGGCTACAACATCACTGTCATTCAGTCTCATAATCACAAAGAAGGAACTTAACCTATGGCTAGAAGTTTTCATCACTCTGAGCAAGTAAAAAGGACCACACTCACAGCAGTAAACACCTGTCTGAAAATGCTCCTGAACAGGTCAGTGTCAATCACAGACACAGCAATGAGGGAAGGCTGAGCACAAGTTTTCAGAAAACTGTCAGGCACTCTCAAGGCAGTGTCCAAGAGCTCCCAAGCTAACAAGACAGCTAAACACGAGACTGTGAGAGGTACAACAAGCTCTGAAAGAGGAATGTGTTCTGTACTTACAGCCACATCATCTGTTACTTTGATACACAGGTTCCCATCACAATGTCGGTATTTGAGAACTACACGCACCTGAAACGACAAACACTTTAAGAATTAGCACTCACAGCTAACAGTTCTCAGAATATATTGAAGGAAATCTGCCCACATTCAGACTACCCTTAATTATAACTATGTACTACTCCATGTTTTCAGCACCTCTGTGGTGGTCTTCAGCTCTGGTGGTGTGGAAGTTGTAATCCCGTAGCCAAAGTGGTGTGGAAGTTGGCCCACCACATTTCCCTGCCTAACACTTTAAACTGGTTATATAGCAGCAACAGCAAGGTTAACACTGGGCATGTTCAAAACCACTGCAAATACAGCAACAACAGTTGCAGAGACCTCGGTGCCAGGCAGGATAAACTATGAGAGTCATGTCAAGATGAGACACTCCCTTGCTGTGTATCACACTCCAGAAAAACCAACTGGAAGTCTGTGTTTGTAGGCTTGAAACACTTGAAAAGAAAGTAGCTCTACATGAAGACTTGAAAGGGATCAACTAAATGGGGTAAGCTCAACATCACCACTCTTTCCTCAATGGTGCTGAACTGTTAACACAGTTACTCCTGCAGTCACCTGCCCTGAGCTCTAACCTATCCAGTTGCTCTGGACCCTCACATCACCAAAGTTCTCAAAGTCACACTGATAAAAATCCACATCCTCAGTGACTGAGCATTAAATGCTTCCTCCTGAGCACAGAATCAGCCACAGAGAGTTTGTATCTGTTTGCAGCCTCAGCTAACATCAGTAACTAGAAACAAAGCAAGGTGGCCTTTGAGAACATTCTGAACTCACACTGTAAACAGGTTTTTATCATACAGTGATTTCTGCTAATGGTCAACAACTGCCTTCACTACAAATACATTCTGAAATTCCTGCTCCAGAATGGATCTCATCACAGATTAACCCTTTTTAACAACCTGCCACCTTCTGACCACAGCAGTAGTGTAACAGCACATCTCCCTACTGAGCACAGGAGAGGCTGCCACAGGCAGCAGGTACAGACTCAATGCATCAATAACCTGCTCTTGCAAAAGGCAAGACCACTCACCACCTGGCTGGAGAACACACCCATCTCCCACAGTTCCTGTTCTTCCTTCAGTTTCCCAGCAAGCCCAAATACAAAAGCTCCTGAGGCTAATTCTCTGCCAAACTAACAGGACGGTATTTGTGTTAGGACAACAGGGCCTACATAAACCCCTCTGTAACTAGACAAGTTTACTGCCAGGGATGGGAAGAGATTGCCTTTGGAGACCCCTTAAGGAAAGGGGAAGAGCAACTCCTGGCTGCAGTGACATCCCTCCTCCTTCACTTAATTGAATGTTACAGAGCCTAAGAAGGCAAAACTGGGCAATTTTATTATCAGCAGCAATCGCATATGGAGTCTCTGTGCTAATTAAAAGGCAGACGTTAATCTGCTTTAAATAATCAGATATTAATTTAATCTTCCAAAGGTTTTGTCAGTTTCCCTATTTTTGGTGAAGAAAACTAGGCCTTTTTTACTGAAGTTTTCTCAGGTGTGAGTTCCACATCACATTTTTGTGCTGCTTTTTAGATGAACTATAAGGCTTTTTCCGAAGCCTGAGGTTACTTTCAATATTTGCATAAACCACACTCCCAAAAAAGCCACCAGAAACAAGAAACAGTCATAAACTGAGAAGTTAAGTCCTTAAGGAATTATTCTTTAGGATGCAAACACTTTCCAGTCTGAAACATCACTGCAGGCAACAATGAAACGTAAGAGCTAATGAAAGGACAAATTCAAACGACACAGTTTTAAATACTATAAACTAATAAAATAAACCAATTCTCGATACTTCAGCAGAACCCTTAACCTCGGTTTTTAACACACAGGTACACTGTGAATGAGCTCAGTGTCTTTGAAGTTCGGTTCTTGAGGTTCATCCCAGCTGCCAATAACACCACCTGAAACACTGTTCCGTAGGGATGCTGTTGGGGTTATAAAGGAGAGCTTCCTCCTGTTTCACAGAAAAGGATGGTCAGGTGCAACACCAACGAGTAACCCTCTTCCTTGGGGCTGGCTTTATCCCCTGTACGCGGCACTGGTGAGGCCACACCTCGAGTGCTGTGTCCAGTTCTGGGCCTCTCACTCCCTCACTTCAAGAACGGCATAGAGGTGTTGGAGAGAGCCCAGAGAAGGGCAGTGGAGCTGGGGAAGGGGCTGGAGCATGAGTCCTATGAGGAGCAGCTGAGGGAGCTGGGGGTGTTTAGCCTGCAGAAGAGGAGGCTCAGGAATGACCTTATCGCTCTCTACAACCGCCTGAAAGGAGGGAATAGCCAGGTGGGGGTCGGCCTCTTCTCCCATGCAACCTGCACACAGCCTTAAGCTGTTCCAGGAGAGCTTTAGGTTGGACATTAGGAGGAATTTCTTCACAGAAAGGGTGATTAAACATTGGAAAGGGCTGCCCAGAGAGGTGGTGGAGTCACCATCCCTGGAAGTGTTCAAAAAATAACTAGACGTGGCACTTAGTGCTATCTATGGTCTACTTAACATGGCTGTGTTCTGTCATAGATTGGACCCGATGATCTCGGAGGTCTTTTCCAACCTAATAGATTCTGTGATTCTTGCCTCCCCCGTGCAGTCACCAGCGAACCCCCACCCCCTC
>VXAD01008594.1:241104-274875 GCA_013399195.1 Dicrurus megarhynchus
CCGCGCAGGGAGACGCGGCCCGCGCTGGGTGCCCGGGGATCGCGCGTTCGAGCCCCGCTGCCGGCGGAGCGCCCACCCTCCCGGGGCTGGCACCGGCGGGGCTCTGCCAGGCCAGGTACGGGCTGTGTCTGCCACAGCCTCCTGCCCTGAGGCCGCGGGGGGCGGGGGGGACGCGGGTGGGCCAGCGGGGAGGTCCGGCGGGAGGTGAGGGCAGGGCCCGGGCCGTGCAGCTGAGGTGTTCTGTTTGCTCGGCCGGCCCTCCCAGCTGAAGCAATTCCCAGGGGTTCCCGCGCTGGAGGGGCCTGCGTGAAGCTGGAGGTTGGCTCCGTGTGGAACAAAAAGGACATGTGGGAGCCCCTCGCTGGCTTCCCTGGTCCACCTTGCTGAGAGGTGCTGAGGCACACCTAAACTAGAGCTGCTCTTTGGGCTGAATGGCATGGAACAAAATTATGAAATATGTTGGGGAACTCTGCTTTTCAGTCGTGTGTGTGCGTGTGTGTAAAGCTTTTACATAAAGCTGACTTTAAAATTTCCAAAAAACTGAAATGAGGGAGGGGAAAGAAAATCCAAGATTTCTCCCACTATGTTTTAAAATCCCATTTCCTGCAATTATTTTTGTGCCTTTATAGAACAAAGCTTGTAGCCAGACACAGAGCTAAGCTCTGCTCATGTCACACGGCTTGTGCAACTGCTGCAGTGACAATAAGCACGTAAAACTTGCAGTCTCTATTCTCTATTTCACAGGGATTCACTGAAAACCCAAAAGCTCCTGATAATGATTCACAGCTCCGAGTTTTACTGAACAACTCGAAGCTTGGCCAAACAAATAAACTGGAAGGTTTAGGGCAGATCTGCATTTGAGGGGACAAATTATGCAGGCTGTTGCAGTCTCCACTAGCAACATGGGGAAATACTATAGCTGCAGGCTTTTTTTGCCCACAAAAGGCACAATACGTTCAAGAGAGAATGAAGAAATGTAGAATAGAAATAAAAGGGTGGATGGGAGGTAAGGGGAGAAAAACTAGAATGAAATTCCCTGAGTCAGTAAAGCAGAAAATAATTGTTACTGTGGGGATCTACTCTGAAAAAGTCTGCAGTGATTAGACTGACAAACTTCATAAATTGCGACTTGTGGGTGTTATGTGGTCTAAACAATTCTGTTAAAGGGCTTTGCACCAATGAGTGGGGGCTATGGAGAGTGGAAAGATTTAAAGATTTTTTTTCTTTCTTTCCAAAACTGCTCACAGGGTTTAGGTGCTGATGTGTCAGAGAACCCAGCTTCAGAACTGTACGAGTTGTCTTTCAGAAACACTGGGAATCAACAGATTATGAGGTGATAGATATATGAACAGAGCATAAAGCAACCATCCTAAACACAGAACCTAACCTGGACAGAGTGGTTCTCTACTCTCCTTGGCTTTGGGTAGCTATATATAACAGCAGAGTAGGAATTACATTTAGTAGTGTTGTACAGACATGTAGGGGATGTAAACACATGGAGAGGAAAGGTGTGGGGAGCACAAACCCTTTAAGACACATAACATTTTACAGAACCATTGTTCACCAACCTTGGATCCAGGTTTTCAAGTGTGACACGGGTGCACCTTCTGAAAGAGCCCCTGTTTTGGGCTGCCCAGTCATAAGCACTTTAGGGTTGCTTTACAGAGGATTTTAGTTTTGACTCAAATGTTCAGGATCTTTTATGTGTTCTTTGATACAGAAGTGGTTTAGGAGCTTGCCAGTGCCCAGTCATTAGCCCTGCAGTTCAGCTAATGCAGAGCAAGATTAGAAAACAAACCCATTGTGGTATTTCTTTTCCCCATAACCTAGATGATTTCCATGATCCATTTTAGGGTGCAGCTTCTCAAACTGTTCTATAGGCACAACTTTGGAGGTGACAAACTGCAGCAGCCAGGGCAAAGAACAGAGAGAGGGATTTGGTAACTGGCCTTGCCTCTGAGGGATAATGGGATGTGTCACAGTGACAGTTCTGTACAGCCTGATACACAGCTCTGCATAGCCTGTTCCTGGGTGCAGATCTTAAGGATTTTGTCATCCCTGCCCCTGCCACCACCACCTATGGCCCCACGTTGTGCTGCCACAGCTGTTTGTGACTCCGCACTGGGGATCGAACCAATGCTGGGATTAAAAGCAGCACCGTTTTTAGTAACATTTTTTTTACTGAGATGGGTTTGGTTTTCTAGTTTACTGTGTGCCCTTATGTACTGTTGTGCTGACACAGCTGTTGAAAATGTACCTTTTTTAGTGGCAAGACAAAATATGGGAATTCCTACTGTTTTTGCTGGATTTCCACCAAAAATGAGGGGCTGTATGTGAAACCACCCTCACCCCCGGTTTGCCTGAAAGCAGGGCCAGTTGCTGAAATCTCCACAATTAAGAAGAGAAGCTATTTCTGAGCCCCAGGGAATGTCTGATACCTGTAGTTAGTGCACTGCTTCGCTCTGTTGTTCTCCTTTTGCCTGGAGAACAGAACATTTTCTTGACATGTTTTGAAAGTAAGTCAGACCAGTGCAGCTATTCAGCTGTAAGTTGTATTTGATGTATGTCCAACACTGTATTTTTCAAGCGAGTTCCAGTGAGTGCAGTAATAGTAGAAATCCTTCAATGGGCTTTTTGTTTAGTGAAATAAAATGAACAGTTGTTTATCACTGTGTGGAGTGTTTGGTATTCAGCCAATAATAATTTAGTAGTTAGTAAGAATTCTGCTAAAACATACTTACTTATCTTGCTTTCTTTTCTTGAGTTCCTGCTTTCTGCCATGCAAGAAATCATTCCAACGGTCTTAACGGCCATTCCATCACTTGCAAGTGGAATCTGGAATGCTATAAAACCTCATTTACTCTTTCCTCAGTCTGTCTTTGTATATCCTTGCTGTATTCCCTAGACCACCTTAGATAACGTCTTTTTTTGCTTGGATTTGAGGCCATAAAAAGCTATGAAGCAATAATGTAAGTACTTGTGTGATGAAGACTTTTCATGTGGTTTTCCCTCAGGCCTTTTCCCCTCATCCAACCTGTATGTACATGATTAATGATCTCTCTTTGATCAAGCTTCTACATGCATTGCCACTGCAAGTTCTGCTTCGTAAAGTTGTGTTCAGGCATCTGGATTGCACATGGTGATTTCTTCAGGTGTTTTATCTAGTGTCTTCCTTTGCCTTAATGACAAACTGAAATAAAACAGTAGAGAAAACATTGCATTGGATCTTAAAACATCATCCACAGAGACCTTACAGCTCCTACAAGGTTCGTGGAAATTGCAGCTGCTCAGCATCACTCAGGGTCAGACATTTGGTTTCCTGTTCTTCACATTAATGCTTTTATTCCATCTAAAGCAGGTGCCATATTCTTTTTTTGCAAAACTATTTTTCTTTCCTGGATAAGGAATTCAGATAAGAGTATTAAATTCATTAAAATAGTTATGTGTCACCATGACATACTACTGGTGGGGAAAACAAACTGGTCTTCTCAGCTAAAAGAAGCTTTGTGTAGAACACTGTGCTTTATCATGCTAACTTGTGGATTAGATGGGAAACAATGGGACAAACTGATCTCAGTTATGCTGCTCTAAATCCAGAGTCATTCCATTTATTTCATTGGAATTTTTTTTTCTTTTTGTATCTGTAACAGTATAATTAAGAGCAGACTTTGGTGCCGGGATGATAATCCTGTTCTTGGACCAGGAGCAACATAAAGTCAGCACAGTAATTCAGGTCTGAGAGAGTGCTGATGAGGAGTTAGTTACAAGGCAATTCTTGCTGCCAGGAATGCTTAATGCTTAAAGGAGATACAGTTGCTTCTTTCAAAATAGCTTCAACCCAGCCCTTAGTAAAGTTAAGGAGAATCCCAGGCATTGTGATTATACTTTCCATTCTTGTGTGTGTATGGTCTAAACCAGCCTGGGATTTGTACTGATGCAGGCTTCAATCACACGGGGCTATTTTTTCCTTTGAAAGGGCATTTATGTGCATAGGGATGCAGATAAACCTTGAATACACTGAGATCCGAGGTCTTGACATCTCACTGGCTTCTGAATCTCAGTGCCCATGAGAACGGAGCCTGCAGTGAGAAGCAGTTTGTGCTCCTGGATGGGTTATAACACGCCAGACTGAGCCACAGGTTTCACTCCACAGCTCCTGAAGGAGCACAAAGCGCGTGGCTCCTTTCTAGGGGTTTTATGTTTTACACAGCTTGGCTGAAGGTTTCGCCAGGTTGAGCCATACACAATTAATTGCCTCAATGATACTTTTCTATTCTTTTGCACACAAGCATCTTACAGAGTGATTCAGGCTCATGCTGTCCTAACAGGATGATTAAATATTGGTGACACTTGGTTGTTAAAAGACAGTTCATGACAGTTAAGGCTGTATGTGGGCAGCAGGATTCCAGGGCCCTGTCCTGGTGCCTGTCACGGCCGAGTCACAGCTTCAGGGCAGGGTGAGACCTGGATGCCTGTTGCTATCCTCATTCCTTTTCCCCAGTGCCTCTGCTCCTGTGAAAGGAGCACACTCCAAACACGTCCCTGATCAGACATTTGAGCAATGACCCTGCCCAAGGCAGCATTGTTTCCTAGTTTGCTTTAGCCATCAGAAAAGACAATGTCATTTAATATGGTCAATTCTTTTTTTGGTAGGGAGTATATGTATGTGGATGGCAATAGCCATTACTCTGGCAAGAGAGTCATCCCTGCATATGGCCCTGTTCCATCCTTAATACAAACTGCCCTTTCATTTTTGGATGCTGTTCTGACAGTGTTCTTGTTAAGCTGCTCAGTTTTGATAGCTGGAAGGATTCATCCCTTCCTGTGAAGTGGTCACTTCAGTTCCTTCAGCATAACAAGGTATTCAAATGAATGTGCTGTCATGCAGGAGACATATGTTAGAAAGCAGCCTCTCTGCTGTCACCACACTGGCTGTCGAGATTTGAGAATGAAATAGCAGTCCTCGTGATGGCCTTCAGGGAGAAGAGGAGCACATCTGGTAGCCAGCTCATGAACCAGCATTTGAAGCACTCTGGTAGCAGACAGACACTTGTAGCATTAACTGCTCATAGATTTTGTATCACCATTACGTGAAGTTTCTGAGCCTGCTTAAGATGGGCTTAGATCATCTGCTGGCACACGCTGCAAGCACATTTATTTATTACATTAATCTTTAAGCAGCAAAGCTTTTTATTTGATAGGCATGACTTAAGGCTGGTTTACCTGTGCTGTTCATGCTGCCGTGGCTGACGTAATTGAGGAGTACAAAGCACCAGAACAGGCAAGTGAGATTAGATGCTTACAGTGATACCTTCTCAAGTCCTCTGGAGCTGTGTAACTGCAGTTGGGTTGGAAGGGCTTTCCGAATTTTTAACTTAAGTTGACTTCTAATTCTAAACTACATGTCTGAGCCTGGATCAGATGGAAATTGCCGCCTCCTCCTCAGTTCAGCCTACAGAAAGGCAGAGCAGTTCCCAGTCTGCTGTAATGCTAAGGCTTGAACTTTCCTGGCAGGTGAACCCTGCCAACTTCTTGCTCAAGTGAGAGTAAGAGGCTTCCCCTTCCCCCTGCGCTGTTGTGAGAGCAGCAACCTGCAGCTGGTGGGAAACTTTCACTGTTTGCGAAGAAAATTCGTGCCTGTCCCTGAATCTGCACAGCCTCATTGGAGTGGACTCTTGATTTAGCTGTGTCAGTACAAGAGCTGGTAGTCCCAGCTACTTGTCATTGCCTTTTCTCAGGAATTAATGCCCTCTCATGATGTGTTTGCAGAAACGCATGTGTAAGTACCCCTCAATCCACTTCAATCAAACTGGGCTAGCAAAAACCTCCTACTTGATCCATTTAAGTCTGGCCCAGGTTGACCAAAGTAGCTGAGGGGGTGTCCACACGAGCCTACTCTGCAGGCAGATCTCAAGAGGTGGTAATTTCCACAAGAAGTAGGACGGGCTGAGCAGGAGGAGTGGATCTGAATCAGCAGCTTCTCCCATCCCCTGGGCTGCAGGCAGAGGAGGACTCCAGCACACAGGCCCACTGGGCAGCTCGGCTGGCACAGCTCGGGGAGCTGCCGCAGAGCAGCTGTTTCCCCATATACCCCTTCCTGTAGTTACAGGAGAAGAACTTTGTGCCAAGCAGCTGTGGCCAAGAATGCACAGCAGAATAAAGACCCTGCAAGCTCCTCAAGCTCCCCTGTTCGAGTCTTTGTCCTTGGTCAAGCGTTGATGAGGGTAGAGATCTGAATTAAGGTCAGATTAGTGTCAAAGTGGATGCTCGACATTTGTGTTGCCAGTTCCTGGAACAACTGCAAGCACCCACATTCCTTGGATGTCTGCAGTATGGCAGCTTCCTCTAAGAGGTGTCTGATCCACAGCTTGTGTAGTACTGGGCCCACAGGCCCACATAAAGCATACAAAAGAGCCAGGATCAGTGCTGGGAAGGGCTTCTTTACTTCCAGCATAGTGCTGCTGTTAAGACCCTTGTCATGGAGGTTGCAAGTGTTTACCTGGCTCTTTGGTTGGCTTGGGTCTGCAGAGGAATTTTAACTTCAAAACTCTAAGGTTAATGTTTTCCTAAGAATTGGATTACTTTAAAAATATGGAAGGACATCCAGGTGGTGTTTAGGAGTGGGGGCAGGGAGAATATCTGCATAAATTCCACGCCATGGCTGTGACTTTATGTCGAAGGGATAACTTCTAACAAGATTTGAAATGCACCCTAACCATTGCATTCATGCTGAGGTGTTTTTCTCTCTCCATTAACAACTTTTACTGATCTCATTTTATTTTAATGAGTAGTAAGTAAGTCAAAAATTGAAGTGATCTTCCTCCTTCAGGAATTACTGACAACGTTCCCCTTTCATTTAGATGAGGCAGAAGTTGAGAGGTCACACAGATACCAGAAACACTTATGCAAGGGATGTGATTGAGGAGGAAATACTCACTGCTCTGACTGTTTTAGGGCCTGGAGAAAGATGACAAGCCTTCAGGCGATTCCCAGCCTGCTGCTGATCCTCCTGCTTTGTCTCCCTGCCTCTTACCCACTCCTGGCTGGGAGGGACAGGAACTGGGAATGGTAGCTGCATGCTTTCTGATGAATCTCTGGCCGGATCTCTCTGTATAAAAGATTCAGCCAGTCTGTGTCCCCTTTATGCAGCACAAAGAGATGAGGCAGGGCAGTGTGGTTGCTCATACATATTTCAAATCTTTTCTTTGTTTCCTTAGGGTTGTTTTCACTTTTAGTTTAAAACAGGGTAAAACTGGCTACCCTAAAGCTAGCTCTTCTTCTGTATAGCTTATTCTTGTTGATTTAAAAACAAGAATCATGAGAAAGATTTGCCAGTGTAGCATTTGCTATGCAACATTTACATGCAGCTGCTTTGAACTAAATTCCCAGCAGAAGTGAAAGGATTTTGAGGCTTCCAGATCTTAGCAGACTTCTGGTTTTTAGCAGACAGAAATCTGTATCATATGTACTTCTCCAGAGATCCCTCCCAGCCAGCTAGGACTGTACTATCCTTCTTCTACACCACTGAGACAAATTACCAGCTTTTGGGAGGGGATCCTTCTGGACCTAGAAAGTTAATTAGTTTTGCTTGCAAATGTCTGCCACTGAAGTGACTGATTACTTTTTGGAGAGAAGGAAAACTCTTGTCTCTAGAGTTGAAAACAGCAAAAGCCTACAAATTTGTACATATTTTGGTGCTTATTTCTCTTCTGTGGGGCAAGACTCTTCTCCATATGTGGAGAAAATTTTTCAGCTGTTCTATCTCAGTTCTGGAGTTGTAGGTTGAATGATAAATCTAGTCTTACATAACAAGAATATGATCAGGAGTATTTGAAGGCCATTTGCAAATCAAATGCTGGTAATTTCAGGTAAGATAGTCTTGCCCTACTTGCCTCCAGCCTGGCCAGTTTCACAGAAGCTAAGAATCCGTTGACTCTGATAGTTTTTTTAGGCAATGAAACCATGATCTAATCCAGGGCCAGAGCAGTAAACAAGTGGTTTGCTGTTTGGACATGTAAGGTAAGTAACTCAATTAAGGGAATGCAGGTTGCCTTAAGGTGAGGTGAGGATGTCTCCTGTGTCCACTCAGGAGCCTCCTCACTCCTTGGTGGCGACGACAACTTCAGCCAGCGGATGCTTTTCTCCTTAGGAGCAGGATCAGTTTGATGTCCCATAAATCTTATTAGGTATTCTGTTCATTCTTCAGAGAAGTATCATGAGGGTTAATTATTTCTCTGCTCTGACTCAGACAGTGATTTTGTGCCAGAGGATTCTGGCAGTAAGTATAATCCTAGTGATACCCTCAGTGAGGAAACCATTGTTAGCGATGTTGATGAGGAAGCGCTAATGGAAGCTGAACCGCAGCCTGATATAGAAACTGAGAGACCTAAGGCAAACAAAGGAAAGAGAAGAGGTTGGAAACCTGGCTGTTTTCAGCCTTCCGCAGCAGATCTCATGAAAAATAACTCTTTGTCTTCTTCCCCCTTGCACCTCCCCATGCAAACTCAGGCTGCAGAATGGCTCTCCTGGGGCTGAGCTGTGCTGGAGGGAGGGAGGAGCTGTGCTGCTGAAGTCCTGGTGCTGACTGGCATTCCCTAGGGAAGATGTGCAGCAAGGAGCAGGTTTCAAAGAGTGTCTCCTCTGCAAAACTGGGTTGCCAGATGGGGGCTGAGGCCCTCACTCTGCCCAGGCTCCAGCAAGGCATTGCTCCAGAGCCAGTTGGCACTGTGAATTATAAATACATTGGCCATGTTACTCTATTTGAGACCAGTGCTCTGGAGTTAGATGAATGCATGAATAAAATATATTTTCTGCACTGCTTTTCTCTCTCTCAATGTTTTATAAACTCATGACAAAGAATGGGGATATTTACCTGCTTGTAACTATGCTGAGGAGGGCAGATGGGCTCCCTGCACCAGCACATAGACCTAAGCACAACTTAGTCCTTTAAGAGTTTCCCTTGTCCCAAAGAGATTATTTTCCTCTCCTGGTCTTGTGTGGTTTCCAAGGCCCAGTTTAAACACATACAATGACATAGGATAGATAGCTATTTTCCATACATGGCCTTGTATGGTCGTTCAGCAGGAAGCATTCATTGCTTTAAGACAGTACTGAAAGGGGTTCTGTTCTGCTCTCCGAAAGAGAAGCAGGCAGGATTATCTTGGGTCACATCTTTCTTCTATTAGTCAAACGGTGAAACCAGACATCTGAGTTGTTTCAGTCTGTGACCTTACCCTGTGCTTCCTGACGGATCTCACAGCTTTCAGTTGTCCCTAGTTTATATGCAGGATTCTTCAGTCCCCCTGGCAATCTGCATTGTTTCTCGAGCTTTTTCCTGGTATCTTGGCCACTTGGGAGATCACAGCCTTGCCTTGGTTTCTATGTGGCTGCTTATCTAGCCACTCTAATAATTTGCTGCCTTAGTCTGGATTCCTCTGCTGAACAGGCTTAAAGGTATTCATGGTCTTCTCTGACGTTTCTTGATGCTATTCAACCTATACAGTGTTCTTTCAACTTGCATTCTTCCTAGCTGCCTCCAGAAGCAGTACAGCAGGCTCCAACATTTCCTGACACTGTGGCCCCTTATAGCAACCAGCAGCTTACACATTTGTCATTCAGCTCACAATCTGCTTCACTGTTTCTGGCACCTTACGGTTGCTCTCTCCTTCCCTAACATGCTATAGCCTTCTTCAGGCTCAGCAGCTGCTCCAAGAAGGTTCCTAAGGCTGGGGAGCTTTTTGCTGAAAGCATTTTCCAGATTCTCCCTTATGCTCTCTAGCAATGAATTTTTTTCCTATTTCATGATATGATGTGTTTTTCCTTGGCAAATTTCTAATTGCTTCTTCATTTACCTTTATTGGTCCCTGATGTCCAGCATCCTGTGTTATTCCCCATAAAATATGGACACTGACTTTATTTCAGACATCCTTGTAGCTCTTACCCAGCAGTTGTAGCCCTTCTTGATGTGATTGCATTCAGTAACATTCCCTCCTGTAAGCTGACTGTTTTGTGTGTCCCCAGCAACTCTCAACCTTCTCTGGTTTTCCTCACCATCCTGAGGCTTGCATCTCACACCCCTGTGAGGCCTTCTCAGACGACTCTGCCGTGATGATGTGTCCTCTGGTTTTCTGTATCACCCCGGGATGTTTCTTGACGTGCATATCTTATTCAGCTTCCCTTACATCCCACAGCACTACACAGGCTTTTCCTACATCCTCAGCAACTTTCATGGTACTCTGATGTCCCCTGGCTGTTATCTGGCTCTCTTTGATCTTTCCCAGCTGAATTGCAGCACTTTCTTAATATTGCTCTATACATCCTCTATGATCTTCACAGGCACCTCTGGCTTGCTAATGGTTATTTCCACATTCTTTTTTAAGTTTGACTCAAAACAGTTTCACTCATCTACAAATGTTTGCAATCGTGCAGCCAAAAAGGACTTTCTGGTAAAGCACTGTTTCAAGCATTCATTTTGTTTCTCTGACAGCATTTTCTTTAGGAAAATACATAACTATCTTAATGAATTTTGGGAGCAGGAGATTGTCACTGCATTTGCAGAAATGTATGAAAGCAGTCTGAGGCTCTTTTACTAAATGACTAAAATAAGGTGAGGATTATACCATGGTGAGCTTGCCCTGTGTGTAAAGACCCTGCAGTAAATAAGACTGGCAGCGCTCTTGAAAATTTGATCCATAAATTCCATGAAGAGAAGCAGTGCCTCTGCTTCTCTTTGATAAAATGCATATGGCTGTTCAATGCAAATTCACCTGGTAATATTAGCAATGTACTTGAAACATTTGGGTTCTGGGGAAGATTAAACTGTTGCTATTCTTACATTAGACATCTTAACTCATAATGACTAATAAGAAAATCCTGAGTTGGATATGAGGAAGCAATTTTTACTTGCCTGCTTGCAGGTTCCAAAACCTGCTTAATGTTAAAAGTTTTCAAACAGAAAAAAGAAACAGATGCTGAAATTTATGAAGCTGTAGAATTTGCTTTATTCTTGTATCACCTCTTGAAAATAAACAAGCATGAAATAATACAGGTTACATTGCTCATTACCTATTTATGTTGCACCATCATCAATCATCTGGTATAATGTAAGCCAACAGCATCCATTCCACATGGATACCATTATAGAGTGAATATTTCTCCTTCATAAAAATTCCAATGCTCAAGTATGTTTGTGTACTTTCACTCTTTCCTTGTCCCCAGTGCTTTGATTGCAGTAAGAATCCTAAAATACATTTGTTCCTGTTGTCTTGTGCAAATATGTCCTGCACCCAATCCTGGTTTGCACTTAGAAAAATTACAGAAAAACCCATGTGATATAAATCATATAGTAGTGCCTTACAGTTTTATTTAGCTCCTTAGTCAACCATGCTTTTAGTTATCCCCAGCAGTAGATGCCATGTTTAACAGTGCAAGGGCTACATGCTTATGTGCTTACTTTATTTCCTTTACTGCCCAAGTTCTAAAGCAGTCAACAGCACTTTAAATACGGATTTATGACTGCTCACGTACCCCTGAACTGCAGGGGAGGGAGGATAAAAATGTTACTGAGTACAGTGGGGTCAATTTCTTTTTGCATGAAAGGGCTGTTTAGCAGAGGGGGAGGAAGGTGAACCTGGTGCCAGCTATTTTTGCACTGGCCAAGTCCTGTCATCAAAACTGCACAGGGGCTGTGCTAACTTAACTCTGCAGCAGGGTCAAGTTAAACTTCCAGATGTACACTTCCACAGACCCCTGCTCCTTCCCTTCCCCTCTATTCACTTCTGGGACAAGTGCAGAAACCATCTCAGCTGGCTGGACATCATCACATGAAGACTGTGATGGTTGTGACTACTCTGGAGAACCTAATTCAGCAAGTGATCCAAGTTCAGTCATGGCCTCACCGGGTATAAATGGGGTTTTTTAACAAAAGAAAGCTGATCTGGACCTGGCAGCTTTTAAAACTTGTCGATTTGGGGGGAAAAGAAAACAAAAAAATATTTAATCTAGTCTATATTACTTTTGCATCAGATAGATGTATCTTTTATTGTTTTTCCTTGGTAGGAGTTTCCGTGGTATGAAGGATTTCCCTGTGGGTGGAGAATGGGCATGAAGGGTCCTCTGGAGGTAATTTGGTCCAGCCTCCATTCCAAGTGAGGCCAAGTAGATGAGGCTGCTCTCTGATGATCCTTCCCTGAGAGACGGCCCATGGTGAAAGTAAAACCTTCAAGTTTAGATTAGGAAAGCATTTCTGAAGCTTCTTGTGAGCACAGATTGACCTCTCCTGAACCATTTGTCTTCCCAACATTTTTCTGAGTGCAGCAGTTCTGCCCAGACTAGGGAACAGCTTAAACTTTTGCTGATAGCAAGAGCTCAAATTCCTCCAAGGTGAGGGAGTGAGAATTGATCAGAATTTGCTTGTTTGATGTGTGAAGATCCTTTTCTTTGCCTTGGAAGAACTGCACTGCAGTGAGCAGTTACATGAGCTTGCACAAGTACTTGCAGCCAGTTCTCAAGCCTGTGTCCTGCAGGAAATAAGCAGTGTCTAGTAAGTAGATCAATTACAATTCTTTATCTTGTTTTTTACTATATATCTCTTTTCCTTTCTGAAATTTGTCTAACTTTATGGTTCATGCTTCTTAGTTAAGAAGGAAAATACTTTTTCTCTCTTACATATTTTAGACTCCTGCTGATTCTGTATGAATCCTTTTCTTTGGAAAGGATACCCTGAACTGTCTTCGGCCTAGCACTGGATAAATATAAGAGAGAGCTAGCTGCTGGTTTACAAGCAGATTGAACAGAGGCATTGCAAAATTAAATTTTCTACTGCTTTTGCTTTGCAATTTGCCTCCTGGTTGATGTAGCAGCATTACCTCTAGCAGTACTTGTTCTCTCTTTAGCCTCTGTATTGATATTTCTCCCAATAAGTGAGGAATCTATTTTTGTGAGCATCTTGTGACAACTGACTCAAGTGACATCAGCCACTGAACAGCTATTGAACAAATCCGGGCTATATTCAGAATAGGAAATTAGAGGGCGAAGTCTCCACTTTCAAATGGCATCAACAGATTCACCTGGACCAAAGTTTTGTCCTTCAGCTTGTGCTTGGTGTGACAACTGCCCACTTAAAATAGCGTCGAAATGCAAAAGAAAGGAAGCTGTGTCAGTGCTTTCAGTCCCGCTTCGGAAGGTGTTGTTTCACCCCTAATGCATAATGCACAGCCTCTCCAAAATACACAATGCCATCAGTTCCCAGGATCTGTAGTGTTATAAAGCAGCTTGGAAAAGAAAAGGAAGAATAACTTCTCCAAAGGCAGCTAGAGAGAGAAGTCTGAGAGAGCCCTGGATATAATTACCTGAGCTGGAGTCCAGCCAGGAGAATGCTGAGCGAAGGAACAGTAAAGTCCTGACTCTGCACAAGGGATCCAGACAAATTTAAAAGAAACTGCAATAACAGAAGTGGGATTTGAGCATCTGGGAAGACGTTTGAGAGAGTGAATGAATACAAACGAAGGCCTCTAGGGAGTCTGATAGGAAACAAAAGGAGCAAAATGAAGAACAGTGTATAATGGTAATATATGTGGCACTGACTGTCTTACACTCAGGGCTACCTGATAAAACTGTTTCTTCTGCATGATCTAAGGGATCTAACTTCTCTGAGTTCATTTACCTCTACACAAGCCAGGCTATGTGAACATGGATGGAAATGAGACATTGTTGTGTTCTCAAATAGTGATGAATAAGAACTGAGTCAGACCTGATAAATATGTTAAATTTTTAACCAATCACCAGGTTAATTAGCCACTATTAACGGAATGTTTGTGCAGGAAGGAGGATTTCTCTCTGTTGGGCTGCTCCCCAGCTAAGGAGACCTGGTCTCCGGCCAGAAGTATTTTTTTTACCTTTAATCCCCAATTTCTTAAAGGCTGGTTATTTTAACACCTGGCCACTGTTTCTCGACAGGACTGGTATCATACAAACATTTCAATTTTCCTTCACTTTTTCCTCTTTTACAAATTTTCCTCTTCTACAAAGTCTTCACAGCTCCAGAATCAGCAAACCAATATACCTGACAGAAGGATGGTAAGGCTCTGCTACCTTTCATTTTAAGATCCTATTCTTGGTGTGGTTGTTTTTGTATTTGTTGGGAGCTCAATGCATACCCAGGCAGCTACCATTGCTCAGACCATGCCCAAAGCTTTTTGGTCCTTCCAAGCTGTTCTCATTCAGGCACTCTACATGATTTATATGGTTTGTTAAAGAGACATGGTTTATAAAGGAATGCAAATGCAAAACTGGAGAGCTGATGGATGTGAGCAGGGAAGGTGGTCCAGAAGGCAATGGTAAAAAAAGGAAAAAGAGTAAAAATAAAAAAGGAAGGGCTGGAGGGAAGGTGGAACACAAGGAAATCCAAGTGGGGTAGTGTCTGGAATCTGGAACTCTGCATTCTTCCCACTGGCAGGTTTTTTCTTACTTTTCCTAAGCTGTTCCTTTTTTCACATTTCTTTCCCCGCCCCCCCCAGCTCATTTGTTTTATGCCAAGAGGCTTATTTGTTTTTCCTGGCTTATTTGTAGTGCATCTGGATTTAGGCACCCTGATAAATCAGTTCCTCTGAAGACTGTGATCTAAAAATGAACGTTGAGTTGGATTTTGAGCTAATTTAAACTGATACACATCTGATGAAGTGAAGTTTAGCCATGTAAAATTCCACTGCTTGAGCAAATGCATAAACAATGAACATTATTCCCCTTCAGTGTGTCAGGAAAAGATACTGTCTGCTCTTTCCAAAAAGATTATTTTAAATTTGAGACACGTACCTATAAATGTCTGTATTTTGTGGTTTTGAAAGTCTAAGCATGGAAATGTATTATGTTAAGACATTCCACACGCTTCAAGAGATTGTTTTCCACCGAGCACATTATTTTTGAGAAGAGCTAAACCTTTCATTAGTTCTATCTGCCTGAATGTATTGGCTTAATTGTGTGTTTTAGTTGCTCTATAATATCACGTGTGCTTACTGTGCATTAGCAGATAAACATAAGCTGGGGTCAGAGTGCAAGCTCAGACAAGAGTCTGCAATTTTCAATACCCTGCAGGATTTGGGATTTCATTAGTAATTTTTGGTTTTATTTTATTATTAAACACAGAATGAGAGCACCATGGAACTGATTCATCTTAGTCACTGTACTTATGTGACTGGCTTGGAATTGAAAAAATATATTTTAGTGGCAGCTTTGCTTCTGATCTTAGGGAAAGCACTGATGGTAATTAGTTAGCTGCTGTGACAAAAAAAAAAGGCAGATAATTAGAATTCAAATTTTAATCTTGCTGCCTTTGAAAATGAAACAAAATCAGTAACGATCTAAAATCATGTCCCTTGCTACTTTTGACTTTAGTCAGAGGAAGCCTGATTCCCATGAATGCCAAGAACATTACTCCATGTTGAGAGATGAGCTCTGGTGAATTTTGCTGCAGCAGCTACAGGAGTGGCTGCCTTGGCTTCCCACCTGCTGCTTTGCTGGAGGTTGTTGCCACCCAGGCAACCTAGGGTGTAAAGAGTGTGTCACTCCTCAGTTTCCTCATGGAAAGCCTGGTTGTCTGCTTACATTCACCTCAGCTGGATTTTTGACTGGATTTTTGACTAGTTTTTTTTTTGACTGATGTCTCTGCAGGGGTGGAAGCAAAGACTTCCTGCTGCATCAGGTGGAAACCTCCTTCAGAAGGACAGGTTAGCTGAGGGTGGCAGCTCGTGATTCTACCACAGCAGCGCTCATCTGGCAGAGTCAGCTCGTGGTGTACGACAATTGTATGTCAACAGCAATTAGGCAAGAAAAAGATTAGGGACTTCAATGGCAAAATAAAAAAAAATACACATGTATGGAAATAAGAGAAAGGCAAAATGCTTTAAGGTCCAAACAAGAATACACAAGGTGAGTAAAGTGACATCTTCCTTTTCTAGCAGATATTTTTGTTGTCACATGCACGAGAGCCAAGTGCCACCACACCAGTGGTGCTTAGGCTTTTGGTTATCTCTGAAGATATGGAAATTACACTTGGAATGAAAGTGCAAGAACACTGTGCCCTCCACTGGATCTACCACCTGCCATTAGAGAAAAGAGCTACCATCGACTTCAAACATTTGGGGTGGCATACAGGTGTGCCAGCCCTAACTAACTGTTCTTGTTCTGTAGACCAATTGGAGACATGTTTGGACGTCTAATTTCTTAATTAGTCACCTAAGTCCTGACCAGAAGCAAAACACATTTGTCCAGCAAACTCTGCAATCGCTCTGGGAACTGCTGAGCTCCTGCCTTTTTGGTGTGCTGTTGAAAATCAAATTACATAGCTTTAGCAACAGAACTGTAATTAGGGTCAGTAGAAAACTGTGGGTAGGATAATATTGTGGATTCTGCAATTTTTTTTGTCATGTTGCTCCATAATATGCCAGAAACCAGTAGTTTTATTGCTCCACAGTGCATTAACACTGTCAGTGAAGCATCCCCTGCTTCCTGAGGTGGAACTGGCCCTTCTGTGAGCCTGTTGCCGAGGCTGGCCTCAATTTACGATAATTCACAACTGTGCTCCTCCTGGAGCTGATGGCAAAGCTCCTATTAACTCCTTTAGGAGCTGGACAGGTCTAGGCAAGGGAAATACGGATGGATAAGGAAGATGATAGAGCAGAGCTGAGGAGAAAAGAAAGCAGGCTTTGGTGTTTCATTATAATCTCCCCAGTTATCACTGGCTCTCATACTGATACCACCAGGAGGCTTTTTCATAGATTAAAATTACATTATAACTAGAAGTTAATCAGTTCTTATTTTCTTGTTCTCCATCACACTAAGAAAATCTCTGCTCTAGGCTACTGCTGCTTCTGCCTCTGGGCTCTTAAGCGCCTCCTTTTTCTCCTTGGATTTTCTTTTCCTAACCCCTCATCCTTCCTGCACATCTTTATTCCAGCTGTTTCCACATCTTGCCTCTTGGGGGGCTCCATTCTCTCCACGTGCACCATTCCAACCCCCGAAACAATCAGCTGTGGGCAGGCTAACGACTGACTGTGATGTGTCATTGCTGGCCCTTTCAGCCAGGAGAATACACCTCTTGAGATCATTCTTTCAGGATGTCAGCAAATTCAGGCAAACGTTACAAGACTGATATCATAATTGGAAGACTGCCTAGGATCAGTTTTTATTGAAAATAAAATATATATTAAAAAATATGTTTTAACTCTTGATACGACAGCGATGGTCTGAAGACGTAATACAGGTTCAACTAGTTATGAAGATAATGCAAGATCCAGGCTCAAGCTTCATTCCTTGTGACAGGAGAGGGAAATAAAAATGAAGAAGGAAAAAAAAGAAGAGCTAATTGTGGAAAAGAAGCACAGAAACAGAAGAGGTGGAAAGGAAAAGAGCGATGAAGAAATATAGAATGCTTTCTTTTTTGTTGAAAAAGTGTGAAAAAAAAAAAAAGAAAGAAAAACCCAAGAAGCAAAGAAAAAATAAAAGGAGGAAGAGTAGGAAGAGCAGCGAGATAAGCTGGGGGTTGGTTGAATTCTATTTGAGCACTGCAGTGAAAAGTTCCAGCTATGGAATTAGAGTCCAGATTCTTTAGAGTGTGAAGTTGTCCATGAAGAGACTGGATCTCCGACTTAGGGACTACCACTACCCAAACTCTTCCTGAGAGTAAAAGGCTGCAGTAACCGTGGCACACCAGATGACTCGGAGGAACCTCTGCACGAGGTGTAAGAAATAGACTGGATAAAAATGGAAGTGCTCAGAGCAGATGAGCAATGGTTGAGCTCCAATTGTTGTATTCTTGTACTTCCTGCTTTCTGAATGCAGTGACATTACCAGTTCCCTTCACACTACTTTATGTGTGTGTGTATATATATATACATATACACAAACACATGCATATCAAAGAATTTCTTAGCTTTTTAAGGGAGGAAAGTTGATTTCCTTTCACATGTTACTACATTCAGTTCCCTTTGTTTCATTGGAAGGAATTTCCAGTGAAATTCCTTCACAGATTGAAGCAGAGGTTCACGGACAGCTCTCACCATGCAGAAGTGTATCATCCCATGCAGGCTGCAAGGAGAAAAGGCATCCATTTTTTTAGTAGATCTCAGTAGGAAAAATAGAAAAATACTGCAAGTCAGAAATTTTGGCTTCTATTCCAGATTCTGGGAGGAACCCATCTAGGCAACGAGTCAGCTCTTAACACACCTCTGAAGTGTTCAACTCCTAGTTACTCTAGCTTTTCCTTCTTACACTCCCAATTTCTCCCCCTTTTAGCTTTACATCTCTTTGTCTCTACCCCTGTTTCTCAGTCTCCTTTCAGCTTCAGGTTTTAGTCCCCACCATTGCCATATTCCAGCTGCCAGGAGCTCCTTCTTGTAGTCTTCATCCTAGGCTCCCTTGCTTCCAAGCTCCATGGTACTCCAGGTACCTCAAACATCTTGCCACAGGGCTGCTCCCCCTGTGTTCTCACCCAGGTCTCTGTCACAGCACACAAGTTTAATCCAAGCCTGCCCATTCTTGACTGAATGACTGAGAAGCAATAGTCAGAGGTTTGGTCAAACTGAGAGGTTTGTGAAAGGAGCAGCAAAAGGTGCCTGTTTGTATGAGCGTTCATGATTCCTCCCTCCTTCAGAGTAAGGATGGGCTAGGATTACTACAGGAAAGGATGTGACTGTTTTAATGCAACATGATATCCTTTTTTCTTACCTGGGTTACTTGGGCTAGAATTATCCCAAAGTAGTGAGATGAGGTGGATGCCCAACAGTGTCACTTTCAGCTGTCATTGTTAGTACTTGCTAATGTTGGAACACTGTAATTCAGCAAAAAACCAGTGAATTAAATGGAGAGTGTATAAACCTCAGCTGCAGGAAGCCTTGCCTTTATTCACCATAATGTCACAACCTCCTTTACAAAATAGCTACAGTTCACATTAAACACATTTACAGGCTCTCAGACTTCCTAGGATGGGGAAATTACCACTCTGAAGGCAGAAATGGAGACACAGAGGCATCGCAGGGTGGCTTCAGAGTGCCACAGGGGATGGGAGGGAGAAACAGATCCCACATTACCTTCAATTCCTGTTGTATTCTAAAGATCATAATTCTCTCCCCATGGTGTCAATGGATTCAAGGAATTCACAGTGACTGAGGCATAGTGAGTGCACTCCAGGTGTGCCAGGAAAGGCAGGCATCAGCAAGGTGGTCTGGTGCTGTATGCCAGAGAGACACAAGCAGTTCTTTTCCCAAGGAAGTTCACTCTCTAGGATGCTGTTTGCTGTTGTATCAGTTATGCCAACAGTTAATTCATGACAGGGCCCAACATACTCAAAAATCCTTATGACTTGGAGGATCACGGCTTGAGAAATGATGTTAAAAATTAAAGCAGGAAAGTTTTTTGCTGACTCCACCTTGCCAGCTTATTTATCATTTAGCACATGACCACGGCTGTCACTGATTTACATATGAAACACGAGAGGGTTTTTTTCCTCAGCTCCTGATGTCCCAAGGCTATGCATGTGTACATAAACCATATGTAAAAGAGAGGAGCTCTGTTTTCCAAGTGTGAAAAGGAAATTGTTCTACTGTGAGACACACGTCATTGGCATCCCTTTCCCTTTGCTCCCAAACATGGTAAAGAGCAATAAAGCTGCTTGTGGACTATAATGTGACGTCAAGTAAGAATGCACAGTTCCCATTTTTTTATGCCTATATGTATATAACAATGTCAGTGTGGGCATCCAAAGCATGAATGGTTATGAAATACTGAGCAGCAGCAATGTATAAAAGGTAAATGACACACAGCAAAGGAATCTCCCTTCAAATCACATAGCACATGAAACCATTTTGGTCTGTGACAACTACACCACTAGATTTTTTCCATGTTTATCCAAAGTAGCTTAGTAAGCATAACATGCATGCCATTCACTAAGTCTGTGCACCAAAATACAGGGTATGATGACCCTAAGCAATGTCTCCAGTGCTTCTAAGCTTGTCAGAAAGGGGGACTGGCTGCTGCTACCTCTGTGAAGTATCTATTTCAATTAAATTTTGTGAGAGAAGTGACAAAAATAGCTCTCATTCTACTACAGCTATTCAACTGTTATTTCGGTGGAGTTACACCTGTGTAAATTTCTTAGAGGTAGGAGTTGTGCACATGTTCTGGGAGCTAATGAGACTTCAGAAAAGGTTGTCAAGAACGGCACAAGACATATCTATTATTTTTGATTCAGAAGGAACCCATTTATCTTTTCTCTTTGCTAAAAAGGGCAGTTTCAGGGTTTTTCTGGTGACTGAAAGAAAAAAGTAATGCTAGATGCAGGCTTCCTTCTGTCCCATATGTCTTAAGTGTACAAAGCTTTTTTTAGAGGATAGCTTTCTTTCAGGGCAAACCAGTTCTTACTAAAAATAATTCTTATGAGATCAGATAAAATGAGAGGAATGTTGTTGGCAGATCCTGACGCCTTATTTACAAAAAAAAAAAAAAAAAAAGGGCTAATTCAGCCTAATCCAGGCCTGTAATACAAGGAGAGAGCTGAAGAACCTTCCCTGCTCCCCAGGGCTGTGTGGTTGACAGCTCAAGAGCTATTTTGGTGGCTGTGGTCAGAGGATGCAAAGTGCCTGGACAGTCGCCTCCACCAATCTGCCTTAACCCCTGGGAATGCCCCAGGGAGCCATGCAGGGCCCCATGCTGGGGCTTTTTGGAAAGGCACAAGGACAAGCTCCAAGCCCAGCTGGGGGCCTGCAAACACGAAGCACAACAGCATCTCTTAGATGGGTCGCACCTTCCCAGATATGCATCTGTTTAATGATAAACATTCAGGTCTAGCTGTGACAGAGCTTGAAATACAGCAAGGACTGGCTACCTGGTGATTCTCCCTCCAGCAGGTCTTGAGATCACACCCAGTATGAAAGTAAAACTTAGATGGCTTTTTAGTGTTAATGTGCTCTTGGGTTTGAACTTCACAGTTCTGTCTCCTCTTCCTTCATACCGTCGTCTTCTCTCAAGCCTTTAGTACTGAACAGTGCCAGACCCCTGCTAATTTCTGGTGTTGTGTATAATTTTCCATCTTTCTAGCCCATTTTTGAGGTAGACAGCAAGCCCCTGAGGCAGGGACTTGCGTCATCTATTAAAAAAAAAAAAGCTCAGTAATTATTTATGATTCGTTTGCAGCATTTGTGTACATTATTTAATAACAGATATGGACCACAAGTGTTGAGCAGACAAAAAGATCCATGTTGTCAGGCAGACTGAAAGAGATTTTGCAGACTTCACGTGTTGTCCAATACCTACATCAGTAGACAAGTTTACTGCACATCTAAATTCAAATCAAGCCAAGGCAAACCAGTTGCCTTTTCATTGCATAAATATTTGTTCACACAAAGCATTGTGAATTGGTTATCCACAGTTACTTGAACTGCATCAAACAAGCTGACATGGAATTGTTTGGCCTGGTTTTACATCTAGCTATCTTTACTCTTCATTTAAGACAAAATTGAAGGATTTGAGATGGGTTGGGGTCTTTTTTCTTCAAATAAAGCATTTCCTTATAAAGAATTCATTGACTGAGTATGTTTAAAAAATGTCCTTCAAACAGGTTAATTTTATTTTCAAACTAGAAGAAGAATGCCAGGATCCAGTTGTTCATTTATAATTCAGCACTGAGCTAAAGAAACAAGGGCAGAAAATGCATAGTTGTAAATCATGCTTGCAGCCACAGAACAATATAATGCCGAGCAGCCATTTTAGGTTTTTGATTGCTTTATACCCTTTCCACATAATGAAGCCTGTTAAATGAATCCTTATGGGAATTGTTCCTGAGGTTTGTGTTTTGTACATGAAATTCCAAGTACAAGAGTTTAATTTTGTGAAGTAAATGGTCTGTATTCTGTAAAAATTTGTTCAAGGTACTTTTTTTTCAGAAAGGCTTCTT
Source organism: Dicrurus megarhynchus (assembly GCA_013399195.1). Classification (NCBI taxonomy): domain Eukaryota; kingdom Metazoa; phylum Chordata; class Aves; order Passeriformes; family Dicruridae; genus Dicrurus; species Dicrurus megarhynchus. The sequence goes on from VXAD01008594.1 coordinate 263,048, forward strand.
GCTTTCTGGGTATAACAACAGTTTTATCCTTTTAATAAAATGCAAACCCAATGTCTCTGGAAAAAAAAATATTTCAGTGGAATTATTTCCGTCAGAGGGATTAAAGGTGGCAACTGCAAATCCTGGTGCATTTTACTCAGAAGAACTCCCAGATAGTCTATAACTATGTACATGGACCAGATCCTCCCTTCTCCTCTCTTATGGAAATCTCAGAAAGAAAGAAACTGTTGCTGTTTCACTTCAGACTTCAAAGTGAAGCCCTAACAGTGGATGGAGTAGAGGCTCTACTCAGTAAATGTGTGTAATTCTAGCCCACTTTTTCTCCTAATGCTTTTTTGATGAAATTACCACACTCTCTCTTCCCAAAATTTTCTTGTGGATAGATGTATTATTTTTCTCAGTGAGAAATAATCCAGGTGTCCAATCAACCCGAAGGTTGTACATTCATTATTTCTATTTAAGTCAATTAGAGCAGTGCAGATGTCTCTTCTATTTGATGATTTGCTTCCAGAGAAAGACTAGAGAATTAATTAAAATACACAATCTAATTGAACTGAAAATCATAAGATTTTGTTTCTAGGAAACAACTTGTGAGTACAGGGGATCTAAAGTTGTGCATTTATATCTAAGTAGAGAACATATCATCTCAAGCCACTCCACCAAAGTTTGAGCCTGAGGTCAGTTTTCAGACTGTTAGTCTAATTTAGTTTCAGAATAGAGCTTAAGGTTCCCAACATCCAGAGACCTGGGTGGGGGTGTAGGGGGGAAACATGTGATTTTGGTTTCAGTTAATTTTAGATTTATTTCTGTTTAGGAGATCAGTTGTCTCTTTCTAAAAGTGTTTTCATTTTGGCAGACTCCTCAAATGAAAGGCTTATTTCGAGACGTTTCCTGTTGAGTAACTGATGCTGCTGCTGCTGAGAGGTAAAGGGAGACATCCACAAGGCTGAAGGGAACGTATGGTAGTGTCATGGCAGTGACAGGCATGAATCTGAAGACTGCCATTATCTCTCCTTCCATCCCAGAGGAGCTGAACAGGCAGTGCAGAGGGGAGAACACGCTATATGGCATTAGCACATCGATCCCTCCAGCCTTTTGGGTGCTGCTAGCCAGGTATTCTGAACGTGATTTGTGTTTCACGTGGTCATAGCTTCCAACCCTTCCCTTCTCATGCACAAAGATTCCCAGTAAGCTTTGAAAATGGTCTGTTTTTGATGAGCACGGGGATTCTTCATCATTTATTTCCAGCGTGCTAAAGACACCAGAAACCAGCAAAACAGAATTCTGCATGATACTTCCATTTGGACAAAGCCATTGTAAAATGAAATAGTAGCAAAGAATCTGTCTTTTGAGGTGAATATTCAGCACTCTTGGCATTTTGAGGAATTATGGAAGATCACTGTTCCCTACTAAGCATTCCTTTCTGTCTTCCCTTACTAATGACCACTCCTGTGCAATTATTCCATAATTTCTATACCCATCTAAACCTCTTATCCGGTCTCACAGCCATAATAATAAACTTATCATTAAACAAAAATTTTCTTTACATAATAACGGGAGAAGAGACAATGAAGATAAAATCCTGGACACTTGAGATGAATTTTTAAAATTACCTTATGGATTAACAGGATTGTCTCTGCTGTTACATTTAAGTCTTCCGAATACATTTGGACAAGCCTTTCCCTGGTTCTTACAACCAGCCAGAACTCCTTGTACAGTTGCTGTAAGAATGCAGGAGCTGGAGAGAAATCATTGAACAAGTGAGGTCAGCATCTCAGGAGAGTCTGTCTGCAGAACTCCGTAGGTAAAACCTCGGCTAAGGAAAATTCTCAGCTTTTGAGGAAAACCTGGTGTGAAGGATTTTGAAAAGGTACACACAGTGGGATATAGGAAGAGAAACACATTTATGGCTGCTTGAGAGCCCTCACAGAAACCAGTAAGATGTCCAAAAGGTCTAAGAATTTGAGGGAGAAATGCTAGTGAAGCTGAGCAATTTTGTGAATTGCAGCTGGCTTCACAGAATTCTTAGATGAGGAACAAAAAATGCAAGGCAGTCTCTTGTGTGCTTATTTAATGTAATTAATTAACGCATTTTGAACCACTTCTTTTTGGTGCAAAGGGATCTTAATTATAGCGTAAAATTCAGATGTAATTGATGGAAAAGATCTTCATGTAAATGAAAAGATGAGCTGCTGTGTTTGAAACTGAAGGGAAAAAGAAATGCCCTGCTGTAAGGTCACAGTTTATGTGGGTCGGAGTCTCAGCTGATTTGTGTTAAAGGTTAACTCACACAGAGAGAACATGCCCAGGTACTTGTGTAGCCCATGAAGCAGCATTACTGCCATGGATGAGGCTGTAATGCAGTGATAATGAGGATAACTTGCTTATTTCTATGAGTTAAAAGATCCATTCCAAAAATTGCTTGAAAATGCTACAAATGAAGAGCTTTGTAGAGAAAGCTCATGGATTTAGCTGTGCTCAACCAGAACTCCTCTGTCCAGGACCTTCCTGCAGCCTATTCCACGCTGATCTTCCTGAAAAAACAGCTTTGGGCTTTCCTCAGTGATACAAATGTAAGTGGAGGCAAGAACACCTTTCTTAGTTAACATATGAATACAACCGGCATTTGTTTACAGGGGTGAAATTTGCTACATCTTTGTGTAAGTCACAGACCAGGATTCCAAAGCAATGCTTTTAGGCCCATTTTGTCCAGGTTCAAAGGCATCACTTCTTGTGGTGTGCTTTGACCTAACATGATCTGATTCACGCATGAAATCCCCCTGGGATTCCCTGGGCTAGTTCATTTTCTGAGCTTTACCTAACCCCTCTCCCTTCCCACGCACAGCCTGCAGCAGCTTCCGGCCTGCTCTGAGTTACCACAAGCGTGGTCAACCCGAAAGGACTATTTTGAGGCAGGAATCCCTGTGCTTTGGTGGGATAGGAGGCACATATCTGCTTCCAGCTGTCCTCTGGACACTCCATCTATTCCAGATTATGGAGAAGAACATGAAGTGAATGATGACTTTTGTCAAATGAATCTTGTAATGTGTCTGTTTTGAAACTCCTTATGAGTTTTCATGATGAAAGTTTTATCAGAATAAGTAACTGGCCTTCTTTGGTTTTAAAGCCAAATTTAAACTGATAAATGCAAAGCCCACCTCTACAATGGCAGACTGACTTTCGTATTATATTTTCTCTGGATTTGGTTTAGAATAATGGTCTATGAAACATGATTATATGGTAATTCCTTTTAAAAAAATACATTCCCTGCCTTTGTAGATCAATGACTTGTTCTTTTCTCAGGAGAAATGCTGACAAATTCATACAGGGTTTTATCAATTTTTTAGCATTATAGCCTTACCACCTTCTTGCTAAAACCCCATTTCTTTTCCTGCTCTTGTTCTCAGCCATTGCTCCAAAGCAGCACGCAAGGATTGCCCTTGCTGCTGGGTTTTAGGAACAGGCTTGCAACCTTGCATAAATTCTCATTCAGTTGTGCATTTTTCACCTTATCAATCACCTCTTGTGGAAAGAGATGAGCTTCTTATCTTTCTAGCATTTTTTGTCTGAGCATGTTTTTACCAACACATCAGCTCATATTCGTAGAATCACAGAATCATAGGATGGTTTGGGTTGGAAGGGACATTAAAGACCATCTAGTTCCAGCCCCCTGCCTTAGGCAGGGACACCTTCCACTACACCAGGTTGCTCAGAGGCCCACCTAAAATGGCCTTGAACACTTCCAGGGACGGATGCTACGATCCAGGTGCAGGACCTTACACTTGGCCTTGCTGAACTTCATAAGGCTCACACGGGCCCAAGCCTGTCAAGGTCCCTGTGGCGTCCCTTCCCTCCAGCACGCTGACAGCACCACCCAGCTCGTGTCACCAGCAGATGTGCTGAGGGTGCACTCCCTCCACGGTCCCTGTCACCGACGGAGGTGTTGGACAGCATCAGTCCCGGTGCTGACCCCTGAGGAGCACCACTCATCGCTGGTTTCCACCTGGACACTGAACTGCTGACCACAGTGACCGTCCAGCCAATTCCTTATCCGCCAACTGCGAACTTCACCAGACTGCCACGATTTCTCAAATATGATGGATAGTGGCCTAGCCACTTCATCCACTGGTGCCCTCAGGACCCATGGATGCCTCTCATCAGGTTCCATGGATTTGTACATCTTCACATTCCTTAGATGCTCTTGTATCCATTCTCCCCTTACAGCGTGTGGTTCCTCATTCCCCCAGTCCCCCGCCTTTGCCTTCTGTGACTTGGTTGGTGTGGCTGGAACCCCTGCTGGTGAAGATGGAGGCAAAAAAATCGTTAAGAACTTACCCTTCTCCATGTCCCAGGTAACCAGGTCTCCCATGTCCTTCTGGAGACAGCCCACATTTTTCCCAGTTTTTCTTTTATCATCACTGTGCCTATAGAAGATTTTTTTGTTGTCCTTGATGTCCCTGGCCAGATTTAATTCCATCAGGGTTTTGGCTTTCATAATCTGATCCCTGGCTACAATTTTCTCTATGTTCCTCCCAGGCTACCTGTTCCTGCTTCCACCCTCTGTAGGCTTCCTTTTTCTGTTTGAGTTTGTCCAGGAGCTCCTGGAGGATTTTACTGATGGTTTTATGAATAGACTGAGCCTATCAGATTTAGGATGCTACCAGTTTAGGATGATTCTAAACCATGAACAGGTAAGCAATGGAAGGGTTTTATTTCTTTGCAGATGTGCCAATACCCTAGTACAGTTGTTTTAATAATAATAATAATAATTTAAAACATTACAAAGCTGGCATTTCCCCTTCGCCCACTGGTGTAGTCACAGCAGAATGAATGGATCATTGTTGGAAGAGTCATTTCACTGCACAATGCAACCTCTATTCACAACTGGAAGGTTAGAAATGTTCAACCAGTCATGACAATTAAATAAAATTTTTGTCTGAGCATCCCTTAGGGTTACAAACCATTCTGTCTCCATGCAGCTGGTGCTACCTGTCTTTTATTATAGATCCACTGAATCTTTAAGACTGACAACAACTCTAGAGGAAACAGTCTCATGAAATATGATTTCTGTTTCCATATTCGGAAGCAAAGAGCAGTTGCTTGTACCTTGAATAAAGACATTAGTTTTGTGACCAGGACTAGAGACATGGGAGGGAGCTTAGAACAAAGCCACAAAATGTTAGTGGAAGCTAGCTGAGAAACTAAGTTGAGAAACTGAGCTATGGGAACAATGAAAAATTTTGCTTAGTGACAGAGAGCAGTTGATATTTTTGGGATAGTTGATGTCTGAAGAAATTTTTGTCTGTTACAAAATTTACAGCTATTTAGAAGAGAAAAAAAAGAGGGAAGATAGAATTTACCTAGACACAGTAAGCCTAATAGAAACAAGGGGAGTTTTACAAAGAAGAACTTCCTGACAGTGAAATGTATTCCAGATAGTAGAAGGTTGTTTTTTGAAAACTCTGGAAAAAGCCTGATGGGGAATTTTTATTGGTCTTTTCCTGCCTCTATTTATTTACACTCTCCAGAAGATGAATCCTTTCTTATTAACCAGTGAGAAAGCCCAGCATTCAGCAAGGATTTGAATGTAGAGTCTCCAGCAGTACTATTTAATGAGTGGTATTCTTGGAAAGCAGTCAGTTGACTGTAGTAGCTGAATTCCTGACTGCAGCACACCAGTCAGTGTCAAACACTCAGGATGAGTTGTTTAGAAATAAACCTGTGACACAGGAAATAGGGTACGAGGTGGTTCTGTTCTGTTCTGAGGGTGGAAGGAGCTGGGGAAAATCCATCACTGTTTATGTGGTTGTATTTGTGACACATGGGAGCTGAACTAACAGAGGAAGTGGAGAATAAATAAATACTCAGCAGAGAGAGTGACTATAGTTGAGATAGAGATCCCTAGTCCTGGAAGCGTGACTTAGGGCCAGTTGCAAGGAATTCCTTCTCATTGATTTTATGGAGTATATCTACATTCTGAAATAGTTTCTAACTAGTTATAGTAATAATAATGGCATGTGTTAGCGTTGTAATCTCTTAAGAGCTCATTTCTTCACGTCTTTTTATAGAAACATTAATTCTTTTGGCAAAAAATTATTGTGATGTTCTTTCTAAAATACAGGAGGAAGAATATTTTTGCAACTGCTGCTTTGTATATTTTGGGTCTCATGCATGATTTATCACTTACTAAATTTGAAATCCAAATTATGGAACTGGCTATAGCTATTGCCAGAAAGCAGAATCTGCAGTGCTGGAAAAGGACTAAAAAGGTTATCATCTGACTAAGCTGCAACCTTTCTTGGAACAATATTTGTATTGTAGGTTACTAACAGCTTTGCAATCCACAGGTGCTCACTCACAATAGCAAAAGTGTCGTAATTCATCTATAATCGGGACATTATTTTTACTGCAAGTTATTCCAACTTTGCAGTCAATGGAAACCAACCAGCTATAGTAAAAGTGTTGTCATTCATCTATAACTGGGACAGTACTTCCATCGTAAGTTATTCCAACTTTGCAGTCAATGGAAACTAACCAGCTATAGTGAAAGTGTTGTCATTCATCTAAAATAGAAGGAAGGAGAAAGGAGAAAGATGGACAAAATACAGAACATATTTGCAACGGAGTCTGAGTAAAACAATCCCAGGGTAGTGCAAGGTAGCATAAAGTTGGTGAAATTCAGTGCAGGCTTCCAACTGAAAGGCTACACCACTTCCTTTGGCATCTGCCTGCCTAATCCCAGACAGAATGAAGGGGTACAGTGCAGTGAATGGGCTCTGGTGAAGTCAAACCTCTGCTGGGGTTGCAGAAGCTGCTTGCAGAGCTCAGTGCACTTTTATGTAGAGTGCACTGAGCACCAGGTAAGTAATACCCAAGTATTTTAAAGCTGGCGTAGACATGGGAGACTGCAGTGTAGACATCCTGTACATAGCTCTTCTAGGCAAGAAGCCTGCCCTTTTTTATGCTACAAGTGCACTGTAGGCACTTAACAGTTATTAATAATAACTAATTAATAATGGCCCAAATCCTTGGCTGTGGTTGAGGACCTCAGAGAATAACTCATCTAGAGTTGTAAGAAAAGATGGCTCAAAACAACCAAATCCTGGGCCAGCTTTGTGCCTGGACTTTCCTCCAGCAAAAGATAAAGCAGCAGAGTACAATTTGTTCTAAGACATTAGCAAGGGAGAGAGAAGAACATAATGAATACATTTTATTGGTAATGCATAAGAGGAGTGCAGAGTGGTGGCAAATAAGACCATTAGGGGATAAGAGTATAAAATTAGATGGAAAGGAAGAGATGAGATTGGTCAATTGCACTGGTCTTAAATCAACATTTCGTCTCAGAAACCACAAAAGTCAGCAGCTGAGTGGAGGTGAATGAAAGACAAGGGTCAAAACAACAATCATAATTTATCTGAGTGTCAGAAAAGCATTTTTACAGTAAGTACACAACACATCAATTTACACTTGATAGACAGTACTTACACCAAAAGAGACTTCAACCCTCACTGAATAGCCTGCAGCACAATACAAATTCTTTCCGTGATAAACCTAGGGGGAAAAAACAATCCCTTTTTATACAAGGAATTTTCATTTAAATATTTGAGTCTGCTGGGAACAGCCTGAAAGACACATACCATACTCCCGACTCACAACTACAGAGGCTTGTGGTTTGATATGCTGATGCTGTTTGACAGCGTGAGGGGCACTTTTAGGAACCCTGGTGGAAAGAAGCACAGTGGAAAGCTTCAGCTGCTGTTTTCATTCCTTTTTGGAGGTGCTTGGTGGAAGAACTAGGAGTTGTTTACTTGTGTAACAAGGAGCAGGGCATGCTGGTAGGAAGACAAAGTTTCACCTTTAGGAGTCAAAGGACTCCTAAAGCAATAGCAAAAGATTTGCTTCCTTTTCTGGTGATGTTGTTTTGCCTTTTTTACAACAGAACAAAAATATTATTCCTTTAAGAAAAGACCTTGTTGGCTTTTGTTGTTATCTGCTGAGTCATGCCAATAATTGTTTATTTTAGCATTCTTAGAGAATTTTAGAGAGTTTACTCCCCCTTCCCCAAAAGGCAGCTAGGAAAAACTGTGTAATTTCATAAATAAAATAAAACTAAAGAGTTTTTAGTTGAAAGCATTTCCTTTAATGGTCTGCTATGCAACACTTCAGCAGTCGGCTGACTCATGGCAACCTGAAATTGGAAATGACTTGGGGTTGAGGGAAAGCAAGAAGAGGACAGGAAGAATTATACTAGCCAGTATACTTGAACTATCTATATAATAGTTGGATCTTCGTTTTGTTCAGCTAACTATGACCTCACAGAATTGGTTCAGGCGTCAGCTCTGTGTCTGGTCCAGAGCAAAAGATGTATTTATAAATTAGATTAACATAATCAGTGATGAGGATAATATGTTCAATTACTTAATTCACTTCTGTTTTGATAATATTCAATGCTACCAGAAGCGCACTGTCAGAGCTATTTTCTTTTAGTCCACCATTTTTGGAAAGCCCTTCACTATGTCTGTAGAGAAAGCTCATGCTTTGTTGTTGCAATTCTCTCACTTCTATTATATAGTAAATTGTGTTTTCTTTCTATACTAGTTCTATAGAAAATAATCCAAACAAGTGAAATAAAATATCTTTTCTTACGTACTCAAAAACCAAACTCTGGATGTATTAAGTGAAAAGAACAATAATCTTCAAAAAGCCAAAACCACCAGAAAAAAACCACTTTCCCCTGCTCCAGAAACCTCTTTGACTGTATCCCACATTATGTTATTTACAATCATTGAAGAAGGCCAAAGTAATCTTGCATATGAGCTGCTGTCCTAAGACACTGTTGTAAGACATACGAAGATCTCACCTACTTTTTCCTTTCTAAAGAAACAAAGACTGGAAAGTGGGAGATTGTTTCAGAGACGATGGAAGAAATCTCACTGTGAGAGAAAGGATTACTCTGCTTTTTGAAGCTTTTGGATTCCCTGAATGTCTCCAGAACATTAGTCATGCATCTTCCTCATGACCCTGTATCAAGGGTCATCCGTACTGATGAGATGCGATGGAATCGGTTGGGTTTACTCAGGAGCAGCCAGCCAAGCTTCGTGCATTTGGCTGACATTAAACAGGAACACATTCTCTTCTGGTTTATGCCTGGGTGAGCCATCTCTGTAGCATTCAGAAAGCTTTCATTAGTTGAGTTGTTTGGAGAGGAGGCACACCACACTGCTCAACCTGAGCTGGCTTAGCTTTCGGAAGCATCTGAATTCCAGTCCTCAGCTGCAGCTGAGCAGCAGAAAATGCAAGAGGGAGGGATGCAAAGTGCTTTTGGGGTATTCTAAGCCACTTGGATCTGGAGGAAGAAGGGCATGAACACAATCCTTGGACACAGATTAGAAGAACCATTACATGGCTCTGCCTCGTAGGTTGTCACAGGCCTCAGGTTACCAGTGTGACACCGCCAGCTAAGAAGGCTTTCTGCCACATTGGTTTTGTCGTTGCCAGAAGAAGGCAGAGCAGTAGGAGAGGATGCAGAGGGCATTGACACCCATGGTGTGCTGCTGGAGGATCCTATCAGTGAGAAAGGTGACAGCAGAGTCACACCAAGTGACTTGGACACAGGACACACCGAGCGATTACAGCTTGAGAGCATGCGGTCTGCCATGAGAGCTGGCAGATTTCTCAATGCATAATTCAGTACCATAAACATGTACATGACACGAACTCATTCTTCTGCTAGATTACTTTAATTTCTTGACAATAACCTCACTAAATTGACCTGGAAAGAAAGAGGCACTCAACATTTATAATTTGATTTCTGCCCTATATAATTTTGGCTCCCCTCCTTCTCATGTAGCTGCTAATACGAGTTACTGCAGATTTAGTATTTTGTTACAGATTAATTCAATGGGATTTTTCACTAAGCTAGCGTCCAAAATGACTTTGCACTTGGTGACATCTGCGATGCCAGCATGCAAAATGATTCTTCTGGCATTTTTACAAATTCTATTGTACCACTGAGAAGGTCTTGAGAAATCCAGCTATGACCATATCTGATTTGGCTAAGAACACCAAGTAATATAACACAAATAGCGATAATAGTTATTTTGCAGGAGTAACAGCTTCTGGCTATTTTCATTCCCTCTCAGGCAGACCTGGAGCCCAGGCATACTTTCAGTGTTTTTTATATACCTGTCACAGTCAAAATTCTTTTAGGTTTGGCTAGTAAGACCAGACAGTTGCATCAGGACAGTCACATTATGATCCTGATATTTTCTGTTATAGAACAACTGGTATCTGTGAACAAAATCCTCCTTCTTCTGACTGTTTCTGCCATTCCTTCTACTGACGTATCTGCTGAAGCCCATTAGACATACATCTTAGATAATCTATATGCACACAGAGGTATATTAGATATGGATTTTAACATTTCTGCTTGGCTGCCTTCAAGAGACTTTTCACTGTCAGAATGGCTTTCTTTCCAAACCTTTTATTTGGAGGATGTTGGTGATAAGAAGCCCAGATCTTAGGAAATTCATTATGCTTTAAGAACTGGGGTCCACTGCCAGTCATTAGAGTCCTCAGCATTTGCTGGAAGCAATTAAGGTAATTTTATTTAGCAGATTCAATTGTGTCCCTTTTTCAGACTGTCTTTACATTGTTGTCAAAGGTACACAATTTTTAAGACCATGATGCCACTTTTCTTCTGATTACTCATCTGCATTTTGTGATTCACCACCACTGCAACATTTTCATTGACATCATCCCTATGCCAGTAAAAACATGTTTTCTTATTAAACTATTCTTCATTAGCCTCAGTTTCAAAGCCTGTCCTTGTTCCCTAGTTAGTGTTTTCTAAAAATTGGCCAATTTTTTTTCACTGATTAGTTCATCTCTTACTGTGCTACTGACACCATTAATTGACAGTGAATGACCCTGCCTCACTGATCAAGGAAGAGGTGGTATGCATGGTGTCAAATAGCTGAGATTCATGGTAAAATCCCCTTAAATGTGTGGAACCTACATCAGAAATACATATATCTTTTTAAAATTCTTCACTTTTTATATCTAAAAGTCTAGACACTTACAAAGAAGATGCTTACGCATTTGCTTCTCATGTATATTTTTAATACTAGACCCTAGAAAACACTGGTATTCACTAGGGAAAAATTAAATCGGGGGTGTAAAAGCACCAAGATGGCTTAACGGCATTGGGAATTGCAAAGACACTTGCTCATCACTTCTTTTAAGCTAGGCGAAAGAGAACGGGTATTCATTCGCTAGTCGACAGAAAGGAGCTGAACACGAGCTGGGTTAAAGTTACTTGTACGGTGTGCTGGGTCCGCTGCGGGTACCGAAAGCAGAACGTAAATCTGCATTTAGGACAGGCACGGGGCTACCGAAAGATGCAGAAATAGCATTACTGTATTCCTGAGAAAGGCTTAGGCCACTGGCTTCCGAGGGCACGGAGGGGCGACTGCCCGCAGTGCTGTCGCCTGTCGGTACCTGCCGAGCTCGGGCAGGGGGGCTCAGGGGCTGCCTGTTCCCTTCCGCACCGGCACCGCTGCACCGGGCGAGGATTCCCGGCCGGGAATCCCCACCCGGTGCAGGCAGCGTGGGGCTCAGTGGGAAAGGATCTGCGGATCGGTGGAAGCGTTCACGCCCCGGGAGGGGCCAGGCTCCGCCAGCCGGGACGCGGCTCCCCGGGAGCCCATCCCGCCCCTCCGCTCCGGGGCGACTCCCTGGGCCGCCGGGCAAGGAGCCGCCGCGGGCGGGCAGTTCTCCCGAGGAGCCGCCGCCTCACCTGCGGCCGCCCCGTCCCTCCACCCCCGCCA
>VXAD01008594.1:275213-390627 GCA_013399195.1 Dicrurus megarhynchus
CCTCGGGCCGGGCACGGCGTGAGCCCCGGGTGCCCGTCTCCTTTCTTTCTCTGCCGGTGGTGATTTTTTTTTTTCCCCCCCTTCCCCTCCGCCTTACCCGGCGCGTGTTGCATTGCAGCAGCAGCTGGGCTTTTCCCTCGGTAATCAATAAAGAGGCGCCGGGGGGGAAGGAGGGAGGGGGGATCCCCCTCTCGGCAGCCGGGAAAGTGTCGCGTTCGGAGGTTCGGGATGTAAACACAGAGGTGGCCGCGGCTGGGGGCGGCAGGGAGGGAGGTGGGTGCCTGCCGCCTTCCCGCCGGGAACTCCCGCTCCCCGCCGGCTCATTCATTTGAAGGCGATTTTCTGCCTCCCTGGCCCGTTCCCCCCCTTCCCCCCGCCATCCTCCCCCCAGCTCGCTTTTAGCGCCTGTTCTGTTTCCATAATCTCCTTTCTGGATTGGTGCAGGACCCGGTGAGAAATGCGGCTCGGTGGCCGAGCGCTGGTCTGGCTGCTCGGGGACGCCGTGCTCCCTGTAGGCCTGCCCCTCACTCAGACAGCTGGGGAAACGAGTTACTCATGCCTTTCTTTTTTTTTTCGCCTGGAAGTTATTGTCTGCCTTGCAGTTGGATATGAACCTTCTTTGTCTTAAAGACACGACCGTAAGTCGTGAGGTCCTTTGGATTAGAGGTCCGGCAAGATTTGCATGATCAAAGTGGGCAAATTCCTCTGCTGCATAAAACTGATGAGCCATTAGAATTCCCTGTAAATTACAGGAAAATACTAATAAATTTTTTTGTACTGTGAGGGTTCCCTCCTCAGTGTACCTTCAATGGAAAGGGCAGTGTCGCAGCGGGAAGCATGGGAACAATCTCCCTGCTGTTGTGTTTAGAATTGTGTTCCTGTATTTCCCTCTAGTTTTCTTTGTTAACTGTAATTATTTATGTCCTACGTTATTTTAAGCTTTGTTTTGTCTTGTGATAATTTATTTTCAGTTATTCATGTTACTCATGTAGAAGTCAGATACCCTGCAAATGAAAAGTTACAGCTTGGAAAACCTACAGATCCTTTAAGCAGAGGTGTTCTTTTTAATTATCTTGACAGCCTTTAGCACAATGAATGCTGCTAATCGAGCAAAGCTTGGCATACACATCTTGGGAAGCCCCGTGTAAGTTTGGGTTTCGTGCTGGCAAAAAGTGCTTGAATTGTGCGGGTGATGCTGAGTGAAGTGAGCTATAGCAGCAAGGCTGCTCACTGTTCACTGATGTAACTGTATGTGTGCTAGGATTTGTGCCAGCTTGGAGGGAGCACGAGTATTTCTCTTAACCAGCACAACAGGAAAGTGTCTAGGTTGAACCTACCCTTAGGTTGCTTATTTAGATGTTTGAACAGTTGACTTGCAGCAGTGAGTAAATGTAGGTAAATGAATATATTACTGGTCTTGAAGCTTTCTCTCTGCTTGTGCCTGCAGAGCATCAAGCTGGTAAGAGGGAGATGCAGTTGTGATTTGGAGGGTCGCTCTGATGAGTGGTCGTGGGGTGTTTCAAAGGAATCTGACTTCTAGAATGCTTGGTTCCAGCCCTTTGGAAAAAAGAAACAAGCTGTACCAATTAAACTACACAGGCTAAGAAAATGATGTGGTTAAAGAAGTATTTTCTCTCTATAGAGGCACTATTAAATTCACTCTGTTTGTTTAATTGGTCCGACTCCAGTACAATGGCAAGCTTTCACTGCACGCTCTGTCTTTGGACTTGTTTAGGCTATGGTTGATGGTATATTTCTGAAACATGTTTAAACAATATCTGCATGCTGTATTTTGTTCAGGCAATGTCTTTTAATGTGCATTTGCTGGTCAAGGCAAGGTGTGATGGGTGAGGAGCGGCAGGGTGGATGGGACAGGTAACCAGCGTTTCATATACAGCTCCTCTGTTTGCAGGTGGTGTTAAATCTTAGCAGTTAATACTAAAAATATACTTTTGGCACAATACTGATGGTCTCATGGAATGAGTAAACTGCATTCTGCCATTGCTCTTCGGCAGGTATGCAGTTGGTGCTCCAAAGAATACAAAAAATAAATAGATGAACTCGGGTGTGGGGGAAAAGCACCCTCACTCTCTTTCCTATGCTTTGGCTATTCTTCAGCCATCATGAGCCTGAACTAATTCTGATGATTTTGTGTTAAGATCTTGCATCTTGTGTGGGTGATTAGGTGGTCAGTTACTGAAGAGCAAATTTATTTTCTCTCTGTCAAATAATACCAAACATCATTGTGAAGAGCATCTTTGAAAGATAAAAAATCAGCAATTCTGTAAGACACAAACACCGACACTACACAAGAATTAATTCTTGCAGAAGTCTGCTTTGTATTCAAATTGAAATGATATGCTATTTGAATAACATCTGTTAGGGGTTTTAGGTTGCAGAGAAACGCTGAATATTAAATATCCCAGTTCAATGGTCTAGCCTAAGTATGAAGTTACTTGGTTCAGGAGTCAGCTTGAATAGGGCTGTGTGTATCTGTGTCTCCTGCCCTAGGTAAACAGCTGATTCCCATGAACACCTGTTGCTCTCTTTGTGCTCTGGTTAGCTGACTAAGTGCTGCCCCTAATACAGTTTCCTGACAGCACTTATATTGTAGTAGGTATCCAGGAATAGGCATATTCAGTGAGGCTTCCATTCACCAGCTGACTGGAATGTGGTGGGGGGGAGAGGTGGCGAAGGTGTAGGTAACAGCAGAGTTGGGTGCCCCTGTTCTAGTGACAGCATGGCTTCCCATCGTATTTGTACAAGAAGAACGTGTGTGAACAGACTTTTATTGTAGCATATGTTGAAGTCTGTATTACGGAAGCTGGTAAACACAACTCTGCTGCTAGAGCTGGGATTCTACAGTGAAGGTTAACTGAATTATCTGGATTTTTTTTTTTTTTTTGTATCAGGCTCATTTTGAATGTTAACTCCAATAAAAATAAATGAGCTTTACAAGATACCGACTTTTTAAAAATCAAACTGTACAGCCTTCTCTTGGGATTACTACATCCATTTCTTTGTGTGGGAAAGAATTGTTTTTCATTAGTGTGCTAGTCAGAAAGCACACTGCTTAGTTGGGTTTCACTTTCCCAAGAACTGGGAAAGAAACAGTATTTTAAAGACATTTTAAATTCTAGTATTTTAAGAGCCCAGTATAATAATTTGTGTATATGATGGGCTACTGTGCATATCATATATATGTGAATTTCATTCCATGTTTAGATAGGGGAAACAGCTAAATTATTATAGAATTTGCCTTTTCAGAAAATCATGTCATATTCTCACTTGTGTTTTTAAGCTAAAAAGTTAGCTAAATTTGTGGTCTCTAAGCCACACTGAGATTTCTGTTTACTTATAATCAGCAGCTTTTCTGCTTAAGTATTTTGCTACAGAATGCACTTCATGTTATTATTTAAAAGTCAGCATATTTTGTGCCTGGGTTGGTAAGCCTTCATTATATTTTAAGTGTTGTGCTAAGAAAACTAATACCATACTCACTGTTTACTGAGTGAAAGCCCACAGCAGCAGTAACAAAACATGTACCTTGATTAGGACTAGGAATTCTTGAAGGAACCCACACGCGTTTCCAGGAAAGTGGGTATACAAGAGCATTATTTGTGACAACAGTACAGTTCAGTCTACTGCAATAACTGCAGTTATTTAAGGTGGTGAAATAGCACAGCAGCAAAGCCATCAATTTGATGGTGACATTAAGTTATTGTTGGATGCGTAAGGTAACAGTTTGGAATTGTGCCTTTAGTTTTAATACTTGCCCAAATAGTGTATTTGAAGTGGGAAGCTTAATTTAGTTGAGAAATATCTGACAAAATGTTGGAAGTGCAAGCAGGCAGTTAAATTAGACTGGATATGCATAACTGCAAGCAATACAGTTCCTAAAATTGCTTGTATCTCAAGAGAAAAATTGGTGGTGTGGGCAGGTTTTTTTTTCAGGTGGATACAAGAATTCAGGTTACTTTCCTTGTTCTTAAGTAAACTAACAGATGGACTGAGTCATCTGTCTGATAGAAGTGTGGTCTTTAGCTTGCACTTTATTTGTGACAGTTGCAAGTAATTTTTGGACAGGCTGTTTCTGCCCACCTGATATGGAATCTGACAGCTGTTTTGCCTGCAAGGCCTCTGGATAGTTTGGTGAATTATTTTGATAGTAAAAGTATAAATCTTTAAAAAATTACCATGTGAATGGAGAGTGCAGGAATGAGAATACAATTTTTTTTAGAAAAAGCTATTTATGACCATCTTAGCAATTATGTTGTCACCTCTAAAAATTAGAAGCAGTCTGGGAGCGTGTGTAATTCAGGAATGCTCTCTGGAAGGGCATGTACAAGTTTTTTCTTGACTCTGATTCAGGGTTTCATGTTTGCTGTTGGAGGTCAGGAAACAAGAGCAAGTTAGTTGGCATCCTGCTTCGGGCCACTATAGCGTAAAAGCCTTTTTTCTCCACTTCCATAAAAAGCAGAAACATTTTTCTCCCAGCACCTGTTTCAGCGGATGCTTTGCCCTAAGTGAGGTCTCTCGGCGCTGCCTTAGGCATGTGATTGGAAATACTTTGTAATGAGGGCTGCTTCTTGCCATGCCATGGCAGTTCATGTGGAACTGTTATAGAAGCAGGTTATTGAACCACTGGATAGAGTCATTTGCTTTCATTACTAGAGAGAGCAAATGTATTTTGTGAAACAGATATTATTCCCTTCTTTACTTTGACCTTTCATCTAGAATTGCTTTTGACAGTTCATGCCTGCTTCCACTCAGCAGTGGAGAAATACATGTGCCAGCTCTTTAAACATCCAGGCATGTTTAGGTTTTAAGAGTGCTGTAGTGGTGAGAGAAAGCAAAAGATATGTGCTTTTTGTGTCTGATTCAAAAAATTTTGACTTCTAGTAGTAGCTCAAATTAAATGTAGCGGAGAGTGAAGTCACATCAGCCTTGTTGTGCTGCCTCAGCTGTGATATTTGTTGGTGCCTACCTCGCTCTCCTACCCCATCTTTCCCTGCCAGTCCTTGGGAATTCAATAAAACTACTTTGTGTTCTTGGGCTGTGAGAATCTCCCTTGGGATTAATATGGGAGTGAAGCTGCTTTTGTAGCTGCCTGTATTTAAACCTGCCAGGTGAGGAGTCATTGTTGTGTCCCTACTGTGCCTCTCCTGCCCTAACTTCTGATGGGTTCTCACAAACCTGGAAAAGAACATGTTTTGTATGGAGCTTTTTTGGTTGAATAATATACAGAATCTTTTTCCCTTTTTAGAAATAACTGCATCACCTTATTTCAGCTTTCAAATTTTCTAACATAAGAAATAGAAACGTGTATCTAGGTAATTGAGTCTGATTTGAAAATGCTCTGTACCAATACTGGTTGTAGAGGAAAATGTTGAATTTTACTTCAAATACTCCTAATAAATTGTTCTCCTAGTTGCTAAACCTCTCCCCTGCTATCATGTATTATTACAAGTTTCCTTCACTGTAGCTATTTCATGACTAATGATAAAAATGTTCCAGAAAAGAATGTGAATGTTGTGCTTACCAGCCTTTGATGGTGTTATGTGGTGGTGTGTGCTGCTCCTAATGTTATGGTTCTGTAGGCACTTATGGAAGGCTTATGGAACTGCTGCTGGGGAGGTGATGTGACATCTTTCTGGGTCTCCTGCCCAAATGCTGGTGACAGCCTGGTGGAGAAAACGGGACTGTTCAGTGGGATGTGAGATGATGTGTCAATCCGCTTCAGATTAGTCTTTCCAGTTGAACTGCTCATAATAAGCACATGTTTTGGGAATCGATGCACAAGTTAATGTGAGGAATTGAAGGACAACTCTCTTGTCTCCGTGAGTAATCTTTAGGCAAGGCTTATTAAAAGAAAGCACCGTCAATATTCAGGCAAAAAAATAATCTGCTCTTAGTTTCACATATTGAAAATTCTCCAGGCAAAGCTGTTTTATATAAAAGAAGAATAGTAAAAACAATTTCAGTTTAGTCCAAAATTGGTCTGCTTCTTTGCTAAGTGTGTGGGTTGGTGTTGTGGGTTTTTTCTTTTTCTTTTTTGTTTTTTTAAATTATGGTAAAGAAAGGTGCTGACACCAGGTGAAGTATGGGAGAAAGAAGTGGAAACTGATTGCACTCCAGAGGGTGATACAAAAATGCTACTTTGCTGGGCTGGTGTGCTGCTAGAAATAACTCTAAACTCCTAGTTTGCAGCACAAACACAATTGGAAGGGTTTTGTTTGAAATTGTTCTTTCATTGTCTTTTCTTCACAAATTTGAAATTTCTGATTCCTGAACTGGATTACAAAGTAGTCTATACTTACTGCAAATTCCTGACAGAAGGTGAGGCGAGGTTGTTGTTTGCTCTGGTATACTTCCCACCTAGTTCAAAACAGAAGAAGTTTTAAAACCTGGAATTCACCAGAATAGTAAAAGAACAAGAGTAAGCATTGGTATAGCTAAAACCTGTATAATGCATTAGTTGCAGTTTTATAGCAAGTAAAGTAATATTTAAACTTTGTTTTTAGAGGAAATCAATTTCTGTGTATGTCCTTAAAGCAGTTTCCTAAATTGTAGTTTAATGCTTAAAATTTTTTTTAGGCCACTGACTGCTGTCACTTTATTGCAGGTTACCATGCAGTGATACCAGCTTTTAAACTGAAATGCTTTGAAGGGCGTGTAGTTAAGGTAGTGTTTTATTGTGGTCCTGTTTGGCTCCTGGTGAATGCTTTTCTATTTCAGTTGTATAGATCAGTATGTCTTTATGTGTGGTCATGTCTGCTAGAGGTTTGTATTTTGTGGAGGCTTCCATTGAAGTTGCATTTTATTCTATCATATGGGATTGAAAATGGAAGTACTAAATGGAAAGATGGTTTAAGATTCTGTTGTAGTTCATGTATTTCCAACAAAACTTTGAATACTGCTGCATTTAGTGGTATTTCTACTGGCATTGGTGGAAAGTGGTGGTTGGTAGTTTTAGGTTCCATTCAGATTTCTGGTTGGCTTTGCAAATGTGACTTAAGCATATGCTCTGAGTAAATCTGGGTGTTGAACCTGGTAGTATTGCTGCCTTAAATCACTAGTTCTTCAAATAACTTACGTTGAATATGTGGCTTTTTTCAGGTTTCAAGCTTCCAGCTCCAGGCAAGTAAGAATTTTCCTTTTCTAGCTAGTGTATGTTGTTCATGTCAATAATGCCTTACAATGAACACTATACACTGCTACTCACTTTGAAAACTTGTTTTGTCCTTGTATGTTCCTGTTCTATAAAAGTCTCATTCCAGTTTGCTTTTAAAAGCTTGGAGTCTTCTATAAACAGTGCATAGTGATGTGTACACCTTTTATTATATTTCCTGTGTTGAACTCTTGTTGATATTCGAGGAAAGTGTATGATCCTTTTGGCAAACCTTAGTCCATTAAACAGTGCTGGCTCTTCTTTAAGAGTACCCAGTCTAAGTTTAATAAAACAGATTTAAAAAAAAAAACAAAAAAAACCCAACTTGTTGGATTTGTATTTGAAACTGTACACAGTGAAGCTTTCCTAGAAAACTTGTATTGTGTTCCTGAACGCATTTGCAAAGCCCATTTTTTAGAAATCTGCAGTTGGCTACTGTGGATGACAGTAAATGGTCTTTACAGCTACAGAATAAACATAGTTACCTATTGTCTGAAATAGACGGTGTGGCCAGACTGACAAAACAGTGAAACCTAATCCAAATGAGCCCAATTTTGGCAGAGATGATGAATCACAATGGTGAATGACAGCACTAGGAAAATGATCAGTATTGAAGTTTAGCATTTATATATGTAAGTCGAATCAGTGAACATGCTACTTAAGAACAGGTATGGTTTGGTTTTGGTTATGTACTACTCTAGCAGAAATATTGATTTATTTTTTAAAAAATTATGTTTAGAGGAACTTTTTTCCTAGTTCAGAATACTTCTGCTTTGATAGAAATCCCCGAATAGAGTCAGAACTCTAGAAGCAACTATTATATTTTAATTTATTGTCATACACCGATCTACTTAGTTGAATCACGTTAGTGTGAGTGGAACAGGAGGATGGTGCAGGAAGTGTCTGATGTATGTGTATGAAGTAAACATACTTGGAACACAGGACTGCCTTCCTAGTCAGATATGAACCATCTGGTCTGAAAGTGAGTCTGGAGACTGTAGTTCTGTCTCATAGTCAGTGCTTTTCCCTTGGTCAGAGCCTGCTGTTTGAGGGGTGGGGGAAGACATGAGAGACATACCTGCTTCAGTGCTGTTCTGACCAAGAGAAGGCTGAGGAGAGAGGTCCATTCTGGAAAACTAGCAGGGAACCTGTGTCTCATCATGAGTAGAAGGACGAGGAGATGAATGATTAGAGCACTTGAGTAGTGTTTGAACTTAAACACAAGTTGAATCCAGTACTTCAGCTGCTTCTTTAGTGTTAGGTGTTTTTGGAGAGTAATTGAGAATGAGGTTTTGTACCATTTCAATGGTTTCGTTGGGTTTTTAGCTAGTGAGTAGAAATGCAATAGTGGCTTTTGGATGAAAATTTTTACGTGAGATTGAGGAAGAAGACCAAAGCACTAAAGACATAAAAAGTCTGTCAAATAGATTTTGCATCTTGAAGATCTCATGCTGCAATCTCAAGGATTGAGGTGGTACTGTTTTTCTGGTTTCCACAGTGTGGTGTGATGAGTCCAGTAGCCTTTAGTTTGGTGATCAGCTGTGTTAACTGCATCATACATGAATTGTCCTCAGAATGATTACTGCTGCACTTCACATCTGACCTTGCATCTAGGTTGTGAGGTGAAGAAATCTGGACTGCTGGGCTCAGGGACTTGATTTTGTGTTTTGGCGGTATCTTCAAGTAGTTTGTTCATAAATTTGGAGGAATAGGGTGGCTTCAGGCTTCTTCTTTGGCATACTTTAAAGGTGACTTTAAAACAAAAGGGTATTCCTCTTATTTTGTGTACCTTTCTTATTCACTGATAGAACAGTTCTACATTCCTGTAGTTGTCACTGTTTCCAACAATAGCTAAATCCATAAATGGATGGCAATGAGACAAACACAAAGATTGTCTTGCAGGTTATGAATACTGTACTGTAGCTGTGTTGCTCTAAGGTTATAAACATGACAAAAGTTTTATAAGGAGAGGCAATATCTTTTATTAGATCACCTCCTGCAGTGGTGGGGAACAGGACACAGACAATTTCACACATCCGAGGGCTGAGTTCCTCAGAAAGTTGCTTGATTCTTTGGAGACACCATGTGGAGATTTTGTACTGTGTGGATTGTCACAGGCACATTGCAGATACAGGTAAATGTTACTGTGTGGTTTATTTTTTTATAGGTAGCTCATAGTTTTGATGTCTGACCTAATAGCAATATTTGGTGTAATTCTTATTTCAAAGATTAAGGAATTGGGTGCTTGAAGACAGGTTAGCAGATGTAGGATCTATTTAAATCGCTATTTGTTTTTGTATTACTCTGCAAAGATGATGTCTGCATAAACGAAGTGGAGATTTCATTGCAGAGAGCAATGTCAGAAAGTAAACCTGTGAAAATACTTTTCAAATATTACTGTTTCCATGTAAAGCATGAAGATAAATTTTCCTTTGAAGCATCTGACTACTGGAAATCACTAAATCACTGGGGGAAAAGGATGCTTGGAATGCCTTTTTTAAAGATCCCATCTATGTTATTTTTGTGAAGACATGGTCTTGGTCACTAGAGTGACTTTTGTATAGTAAATCTGTAAGATGCAGATAGAAGTGGACTGCATTGCAAGGGTTGCATCTTTAGATGTGACTAATGCTTAGTAATACTTAATAGTAGGATTTTATTTTTGCCCTGTTGATATCCCCAGTTAATCATCACAGGATAGAGGAGTGTACTGTTAAGCCAGTTCTGAGTACCCTGGATATCTTGTCTTAAATTTCCATGTCTCCTTTTCTTAGGGCACACGGATGCAAAGCAAGCAACCTCTCCTCTTGCACTGTTCCCAACAACAAAAAGAAAACCTTGATAAGAGGACTGTTCATGTAACTGTGAGGAATGCTTGCAGGTTTGGTGATTTGTGTAGTAGCAGTCTCAGCATTCAACAGATTTGGATCCACATATTTGAAATCTCACGTTTTTTCCTCCTGAATTGAATTAACCTCCCTGTCCTTGAGTGTGTGTGTACTTGGGGTGGGTATATGGAGTAGACTCACCCCAAAGCCCAGTCCATCACGTGTTTTGGTTGTAACTCTCAGGGAGCTTACCCTGGTCTTGTGTGGGAATGGGAAGGGTGTTTAAAAAAGAAACAACAAAAAACAAAAACCTGAGAGAAGATTCTGTCCAATTTGCTGGTGCATATTTTTATATTACTTAAGAAGTATCAATGTATCAATTTCCCAACCACCTGAGCGATTGCAATTTTCTTTTCTTTTGGGAACAGGGAGAAATCTTATGCAATTCATACTGTGTTACAAAAAACTTTCCCATGAAGAAGCGCAGAGTTTAGGTGTACGTACATTGTTATGAAATCTGAAGATAAACTGATTTTAAATTCAAAGTAGTTTGGGTAGGTGCTCATTTTTAATATTTTGTAAGACAAAACCAATCCCCCAAACAAAACAAAGCAAAACCATTTAGAAATAAAGCCATAGGCTTTTCTTTCAGAATTTGAATGCCTTAGTTTTTTTACATAGTATGACAGAAATATTGTAAAATGACAAAAGCATTTCATGCTTAAAAATGGAAGTTTTGTGTATCTAAGAACTTTTTCTTGGTCATTACTATAGAATTAAAATGTTGCTGGCCATATGCACTGCAGCAGGGAATTTTCTCTTGGCAGCACCATACTCTCCAGCCATTTAAATGCACAAAATCATTTTAATGTAGAAGAGAGTAAATGCTGGAGATAGCATCTTTGGTGGACTGGTGACAAAGGTAATGTTTGTGCTGTGGATGTTCTGTTTCTCAGGAAGACTGGGGTTAATTGTAGCTTGGCAAGTAAAAAAAAAAAAAGTTCCATATTGTTTTTCTGCAGTAGATTCCTGTTGCTATGCAACAAACAGAATGTCACTTAGTACAGGATATATTAAATTGGTATTCCCGGCACATATCTCTGCCCGTTCATTTTATACTTTAGCAGGAGGGTATGGTTCTGGCTTCCTGTAGGACTGGAGTATGAAGCATGTATTTGAGCTGCTATTCTGGGGCTTTGCTGGAGCTGCGGTGACGTCAGTGCACTTGCAGAGCCTTTCTTTGTTTTCGGATGGATGGGACACCTGTGCAGCACAATCAGGCTTCCAACCAGACAAAAAGGGGCGGTGGTTATCTTCCCCGAGGTGGGATGGCATTGCCAAGCAACACGTTAACACTTCAAGAGGGAGAAATTTGTTATATGGGAAAAATATTAGGCTGTGAATTGTGAAAACCTTTATATGTGATGTAGAGAAAGTTAATGCAGATGGCATTATATGAATCTTTAAACCAAAAGATCTGGTTAATTTTTAATGATTAGATTTAACTTTAATATTTGAATATGTTCATACCTCCTCTGCCTACCTCCCCATTCCCCCCAGTGCTAAACCCAACCAGTTCCAGCATCTAAATTCTGTACATTTGCTCTCGATGGATTCTGGAATAAATGTTTAGAGCATGTTTGGGAAAATTATCCTCTGTGGCTCTGGAACCAGTAATTAAGTAATGGACAAATGACAACATCTGGTAAGGCATTATTTTATAATCTAGTTAGTCTTCCGTAGTGGAAAACAAGGCAAAAGTAATATTTGAAATCTAGAAGGATGTTAATTTGATCTTTGCTTCAAAGTCTGTCCTGCAGTATAGATGTCTGAAATACAGAAACTGGAAAGCTGAGGATTTGTAATGCTGTGCTTTCGTAACGTATGCATTGTGTCTTAGGTGGCATGATGGTTATACTGGATAATGATCCATCCTATTTTAGTCAGTCTTCTGAATTTTCTTCTGAGTTTTGAAAGACAATTCACAGGATCTAAGCTGAAATTAAGGTAGATACATAAATTAGTAGGTCAAATACTGTCACTTTCCTGCTCTTAGAACTGTCTGATGTATCTTAAAATCTGAAGCAAATTTGAAAGTAGCTGGTTTGGTTTTTTTTAAATACTGTAGCAAATGTACTTATGTGTGGCTTCTTTATAAAGCAGAAACCAAAAGGAAGAGTCAAAGTAAAGCTAGGAAAAGATTCAAAACACCTCTCAGTACTGTTCTCTTGCTTGTTTTGCCAAGGGGGTGTCTCTAATCTATAAAGCATCATTGAGCAAGCAGCCTTTAGTAATACAAATGCCTTTCTCGTAGTCTGATGCTTAATTCAGACCTCAGTGCCAGAGAGTTGTGTGCCTATTCTCAAGCAGGCGCAATAAAAAACCTTTCTCTGTGTACACAAAGAGAACTTGATGCAACCTAAAAAATTCTGGCATTTGGTGAGATCAAACCTGATCTCTGTCACAGAAATGATTTGAATACAGGGATGGGGATGCTTGGGGGCTTTTTGCTTTCTGTTTTGGGAAGAGGGATCTCTGCTTCTGTTGCACAACTGGTGAGAATGAGAAAATTGCTTGTGACTTTCAGTACTATCATAGCTTGTTTTAATTCTATCTTTTGGCACAGGAAACAGCAGGAATATGTAAAAATGTCTCCACTTCTGAGAAGGGGGGCAGACTGTAATTGAATTGTGAAGATAACATTTTTATCTGTAACTTTAATGAAATGAACTTAGTGTGTAGATGGAGAAGTTCTAGAATATACCCAGGAAACTGGGAAATTTGAGCTGTAAGTTTTAAGTAGTCTGCTGGTAGGCTGCTTAGGTAAATATTAAAGGAACTCAAAGTAGAAAGTAGATGTTCTAGAAACACTCTGGTTGTGGCATAAAGAACATTTAAAAGTTAAATTCCAATGCTATGCTGCTATAAATAGGGCTATGACAAAACAGTCAGCTTTTCATATCCATCATCTTTCCCCCCAAACTGAAGTAAGGTTGGGGCAAATCTTATAGATATGATACCAGTAGTCCAAAGTTCTGTTTGGCTGTTGAAAAGAAATCAATACATTGTTTGTGTGTGTGTGACCAGTGACACTATCCTGCTAGCTCTTGGTCATTAATTAATACCTGTATGCATACACCAGATGCAGAATTATCTCAAAAAGGAGGTTGGAACATGTGAATGATTATATGCTGTTTTTTTCCTCCCCTACAATAGAAGCTGGATTCTGGTTTGCAGAAAGAAATAGATTGTGGTTTGAAACCTGCTTTTTTTTTTTTCGGTTTAGTTTGTCTTTATCTGTTGCAGAGGTTGGAAAGTCTCTAATGAGTGAGATAGGGAATTGCTTGAAGATAAGATGATTTCATGGACTCAGCTCAGTGTTTTCTGCAAGCACTGACTGCTTTGTATTTTTCAAAGAATTTCTGTCCTTTGGTGCTGGTTGAGAGTTGTCAGGGGTGTTCATTAGCTGTATTCTGGCTTGTTTTCTTACTGACTAACTTAAGACTGTGGGCCTGATCTGTCAAAGCATTAAATTATTCAGCATCTACCTTAGTCCTTCAAAGCAGAGAGAATCTTAGATGGCCACTGAAAAACAAAGGCCCCTAGATCATCTTGGATTAAATGAGCAAAATCAGAAGACTGGGTGCACCAGTTGTTGTGCTTCAGCTCTCCCATGGAGGAAACAACTTCCAGTGTGTTTCTCCTTTAATTTCCATCTTTTGCTAATTTCTTAAAAAGAAGCTGTGTTCAAGTTTGAAGCTCTCAAATGCTATATTTTATGACACTGTGCTTAAACTGTGAATAACTTCTGAATTTGGTATTCAGAACAAGTTTTGATTAATGTGCAAAAAACGTCACTACGCATTGAATAATGAAGAAACCTACTAGCTGTTCGTTTACTCCTCAGTTCATCTATCCAAAGTCAGAGGCAGTCTGAGAAAAAAGGTGGGAGGGGTGAGAGGAGTAAGTATGTAACTAAGACTTTTTAATGGTTTTACAACTGCAAGTCACTCCTTCCTTCATATGTAAGCAACCAGAACTTTGAGGTGTCCTTAACTCATGTACTTTTCTGAACTTTGAAGTTTATTTTTTTAACCGGAATACAGTGTAATTTTTCATGTTCTTTAAAAATTGAAATAATAGGCCAAACACAGTGTGCCATAATATTTGAAAGACACATACATTTGGAACAGCTAGATTGCCAGCTGCATGTGCTCCCTAAAATCACTGTAACTCTTGGTAGTTCTTGTTCTGTTAGTAGAGCATGCACATGGAGGAATGTGGAACTGTGATTACAACAAGGTGTGCTTGCCAGAGGGGAGCACTAACTCCAGGGATCTGTGGTCTCCTTGTACTGTGCTTAATCAGAATTGCTAACTTCAGCCAAGCTAAGATCCATCAATAGTTATCCATCAGCTTTTAAGACAGGACTGGGACATTTAGTTCATTGTCCTAGTGTTGTGTGTAGGTGGCTTTTTTCTCTGAAGGTGCTTTGGATTGGACTGAGTTGATCTCTCCTTTTCCGTACAACTAAAAGATGGATAATGTCCACCTGACTTGTATAATGGGGACAGTCCACTTCAGTGACTCCTTTTAGATAACTGGAGGTGCACCTGGTCTATAATAAATTATGAAATGGGTCCCTTTTATGTGTTTTGGCTACATGGCAGATGTAGGCCTGGTTATTAAGAAAGGAGGTGTTGTGGTACCCTCTGAGCAGCAAGGAACAACTTTTCAAAATAACCGTACATGTTCTCTGCCTTAATCTTTGGAGGCTCCAGAGAACAATGATGCCAGAGACCATCTGGGCAGACAGATTTTTCCTGCAGGCTCTGGTCTGTAGGTTACAGTTTGGGCACCTCATTTAGATCCAAGATGGTATCACCTCTCTTGGGAAACTTTTTCCCATTCTGAATTATCTTTGGAGGTTTTGTCTCTCTACATTATTTTAATCTTCCTTCTGTATATTAAGGCTTCCATACTCAATAACTGTGGACAGTACAGAACAGCTTATTCTCTCTGAAGCTACCTCTAGTGTATGTGAGGTTTTGTGTTTCTCCTGAGTCTTTTCAAGATTAAGTTCACCAATTCCATTGATCTCTCATTGTGGTCTGTTTTTAAGACCTCCTGCCAGCTGTTACTCTCTACTTGGTCCACCTCATTTGGAAGCTAAGGCTGATTGTTGTCCAGTCTGTCATGTACTGATTTGCATCTGTTCACTGGAATGTATCTAAATGTAGACCTGAACTTGTTTTTTCAGTCACTCTTCCAGTATGCCAGTATTATTCAGAATTCTTACCCTGCTTGCATCTTCTTCTGGGCTCCTGTCCTCTCTCATAGCAAGCATACTCTTCCATCTCTTTATGGTTCTGCTGCAGCACAGGCATTGCAAAGCTGCACTTGATAAATTTTCTCTGAGTGTAGCATCTGGTGTCTGAATAAGGTTTTCAAAACTCCTTTCTGCTCTCCTTACAGTAATTTTGTGTATACATCTCTTACAAAAATGCCCTGTGAATGCTGACAAGAACAAAGTCATACAACAGCATCTGCCCTCTATGGTAATTAGTGTAGGACTCCAGAAGAACTGGAGGAAATTAAACTTATTTGACATCATTAGTTCATAAGTGGCATTGAAGATGCGTTTTTTAGCTTTTAGCAGGTTTTTACTAATAGATTGTGCTGGTGTTTTTCCTGGGATTGAAGTTAAACATAGGTTCTTTATAGATGACTTGACAGCCTACTTCCTTCCCCATTCAAAACCTCACATCTGCTCTGGATATAACACTGGGCCATGGGCTTCTGCAAACCTGACTGACATCCCTCCATGGACTGAGGTTTTGAACACCAGCTGAGATATAGTAATTTCATGGAAAATTTTGCTGGGTTTCTCAGCTTGGAATTGTATCTGTTCAGTGTAAGCCAATCAACTGCAGTCTTCCGAAAACTAAGGCCCGTAGCTATGACATTCAGGATTTTCTCATGAGGAGAAGGTACATAGTAAATGCAGACAGAAAATGTACAAAAAGTCATCTGTCGTGGTTGAAGCTTGCAAATTTTTACACAGTTGAGAACATGAGCTTTGTAAAAAGCAGTGTGGAGCAATCTGTTGCTGGTATCACTGATAGTACTGCAGAGAAAAGACTGAAGCGTAAAGAGTGAGAATGGTGTGAGCTCCCCAGTAGTGCTCAAGGATCGCGTTTGGAAGGATTACCCTCTTGGGATCCAAGCAGGGTGGACCAGTTTATGGGGTAAGATGTTGGGCTACAGCCTACTGATGATAGCCTGAAAGAGGGGAGGAGATTGGTTTTGCAGGAATAACCCTCTTTTTGCCATAAACTCATCTTGCTGTAGTTACACAACTGCAGTATGCTTCAGATTTCATTCCCTTACCGTGGTACCAGTGTGTTGCAGGCACCTGATTAAAATCCTTTCAGTCTGGCCCAGGCTGTTGTTTGCTGCAGTGGATTGTAGCAGAGTTCTGTACTGAATCTTAAACTTGCTCTGACTTTCAGCAGAAATTCCTTGTTTTCATCAGAATGAGGTATATTGTCATAACAGGAATCTGCATAGTTTAGACACCTTCAAGGAAGTCTAATGCATTAGGGAGTGTTTCTTCTACAGTATAAAGTTTATAAGTATAATCATTTTTTAAAACAAAATGTTTTACTTGAAAATAAATCCGATTGAAGAATCTTTGAACTGCGAGAGGTAGTTTGCTGAGATGTAATTAGCAGTACTCCTGGCTTCTGCACCTAGCAGAAATACTTCCAGAAGAGACAGGTGGTTTGTCTCCTTTGTACATGGCTTGTGTTTCATAATAGTCTGAAAGTGTTGGAAATACTGTTAGACTGTGTTATCAAATACTAATTTTCTATGTAGCTACTTGATTCACTTAGCTCTTAAACTGGTAATCATGGATTATTTACTTCTATTTGAAACTATTTGAGTTTTTATTAAAAAGTGACAACATGACCACTTGTGTCTGCAAAACAGCTTGAAAATATGAGAACCTTTTCGTTTTGCTTTCCTTTTGTGTTGCAACCAGCTACTATTTGTAGTTATGGTCTTTCCATGGAATTTCCATGGAATTCCTTTCTTCTGCTGTACACTGCTGAGTATCTTTAGGCTTAAGTGAGTAACTTCATGCTGGTTGTTTGGCTTAAAATGCTTCATAGATAGTACGGAAGAACAGGTCAAAGGAGGAATGGGAGTGGGGATTGGGGAGAGTGCCCAAGCTTTTTATCCAGCAAATTCCATGTACAGAGAGAGCTTAACTTTCTGCTCTAAGTAAAACCCAGAGGTGGGAGGTAAGTGGCCATTTTTCCTATCAGGAGCATCAGATGCCTTTCGAAAACGAGCGCTGCCTTTTGCTCCCACCCGCACCTCGTAACTAATGGGGCCAGCAAAGGCACAAGTGAAAACCTGAAATAGATACTTGTGTTTTAAACCTCTCTCAGTGGTATTCTTAATGAAACAAATGTTCATTTGGCAGTGAGTGTCCTTCTGTCAGCTTTCTGCCAAGGATGCTTTCCAGGTGATTACTGTAGGGCTACAGATCCCTGTTGGTGGGATGATGAGGAGAACATCCACAAGGCCTTCTTTATAGCTTAGGTTCATAGCCCAGGAATTGTGGAGCTGCTACCAAAAAATGTAATAGGGTGAAGAGGACTTGATTGGCAGTGGCTTTTTACAAGCTTGTGTAATGCATATAGCCATCCTCCTTGTTTTCTGTGTTTTACCAATAATATAGCTCAAGGTTTTGGAATTTAATTATGCTTGGTCAAAATAAATGTTGTTTTGAAGGCTTATCTGATCAGTGCTTTGTCTAAGCTTCATTAAATGCTAATGAGTAATGTCTAGCATTTGCTAAAATTGTACTTCATTGTAAGCTTTGTAGAAATTAGAAGCAGAATTTTTGTCTGAAACTGTTATCTGCTTTTTTGCCATTCTTTTATTAAAAATTCTGAAGTTAATAGAACAATTATTCTAATGCCAATTAAAACCATTTTATTCCTCCAGAGATCTTTAATATTTTTTTCTGCGATTGAGATTAACTGGACAAATTGCAACTGAAGTATCAATCCTAAATTTAGTTTGCATTTAAAAAAATATTTTATATGCCTTGTTTGCAAAACAGGTTATTGTCCAAAAATGAGACTTTTTGCTTCCTAGCTTTAGAATGTCTTGCTCTGCGGTTTAGATGAGACTTGGTCAGCTCAAACCACATTAGAATCTATTTGCTCATCTTCAGACATAATAGTGTAAAAAAGCCATTTTAAAAAGTGGCTGCAGGCTTGGGAAGCCCCAAGACTTCCCCCAGTATTTCCCCAGTGTGGGGAGAACTTCAGTGACAGCCTGTGTGCTCCGTGTGACCATGGCAAAAAATGCTAGGATTATTTGCAGCTCTATTTGATCCATGGAATGCACTGCATCTATTGTTAGCTCCCCAGCTGAAGCAAGAGCAGTTGTTGTTTTTCTCTTTTGACATTGCAGCAGGTCTGGCCAGACACTGCTGTATCGGTCTTGAGTAGTTAAAGGTGATAGGATTGGCAAACTTCCCGTCCTTTTAGTAGCCGTGGGGGAGCTGAGATGTGGGAGATCATAACTTATGTGGTTGGGATTGCTTTAAAACTCTTCAGAGGACTGCAGGCAGTGTCTCTCTGCAAGCCTGTGAAGTTCACTGTGTTCAGCTTTCCTGTTGGGTTTAGTGTCTCTTGGAAGTCTAAGCGCTTTTCCTGGATAATTCCTTACCACAGAGATTAAACACTGTGTGTGTGATAGTAATGAGGGCAACATTGTCACATCTCGCCTGTAAACACACCAGCCTCCCTAGCACACATACACGTGCTTCTTTGCTGCTGTCTGTTGCAGAAGAAACCATCATTTTTTCTTTTTTTTTTCTTTTATTTTCTCTTCAGCATAAAATTTGGATATTGATATCCTCACAGTTTCATCACAGAGTGCACAGATGTGTTAGTTGTCTCAAATTCAGCCTTACTCTGCGTTGTGCTTTCTAAATTCCTTACATCTGATAGCCTGCTCTTAGAGGGGCATGGAGCAATGCTTTTCTGGTGTTACCTGATAACCAGAGAACAGGGCTTATAGGGACTGGATTTAGGTTGATTGGTTTGTTATGAAATATTAGATAAAAATATGTCATATGTAGTGTAGCAGTAGATTACTTATGAAATAATGCAAATAGGTTTGAAAGCTGTTATATCTAAAATTAATGTCAGATTAAAAAAGAAAGCTTGCCAGCATTTCCCCAGCGGTGATCCCTTGGCAGAATGGCTGTTTATTTAATCTGGGACTTCCTTCTGACTACTTAAAACAATAGAAAATGACTTTTTATCTAAAAGACTTTGCTTCCTATCTTAGATTTAACTGCCTTGATAACAAAACAAAGAAAACAGGATGTGTAATTTAAACAAGACAGATATCAGGGTTCTATGATGCCTTGGCTATGGAAAGAGTTAGGTCTTGTGTGAACTACAGAGATTTTAATATTAGAGCAGCACTAAAATTGGAGAAATGCCCTGCTGGGGCAGCCCACTGGTCAGCGTAGTCCCATACACTGTCCTGGAGAGTAGCAATAGGAGAAGCTGCTTGAAATAAATTGCCAGCAGCTCCTTGGGGATCTCTTTTCCTCTCCCTCTGCCAGCACCCTAGAATCCATTGTCTGTTTTGAGGTGTTTTGGAACATGCTTATAGATTCCTTTTATTATTTTTTTTAAAGAACCTGTAACCCATGAATTCCTCTAATTCTTTTGTAGCTTGCTGATCTTATCTCCCTCCATGACTTCCTGTAGCAACAAAGTCCAGAAATTCTCTATCTTTGTAACTTTTTAACCTTTAGGGTGGTAGGGATTTATTTACATGAAGTCAAATCAAAGGTTCAGATTTGCAACCGCTTCACTTTGCCCCGTCATTGTGAGTTCTGCTTCTGTTAAGCAGCCTATTTTATGGTATGCAGTACAGTATAGTGAATATATTTCTTTGCAAGTAAAACGAAAAGGAGGAGCAATCATGTGCTACCCTAAGACCAAAAGGGCATTGTTAATTTTCCTCAGTGTGGATTAAGTGGATATGCAGATGAAGGCGTTTTAGAGTATCCAAACAGCACCTTCCAATTTATTCCTTTTAGCAAATAAAGGTCTGCACTAGTAAGGGAAGATCCTTCTAAACATTTTGACAACTTTCTGACAGGTTACTTTGGTGATTGCTCTAGCAGTCTGTAATATTTTTATGGCACCGTTTCTATAAAAGTGTTCTTTGTGTGTCTAGCACAGAGGCAGTACGTGTTGCGTAATTTTTATGGCTGGAGGGAAGAGCTTGAAACTTGCACGGCTCCTGTGTGTGATTTACACTGTGCAAGAACAGGGCTTTCCTGCAGCTATTCCTTGCAGCTCTTGCGTCAGGTCACTGTCCTGCTGCTGCACCTGGTTCATTACTCAGATTACAGGTCAGTTTTGCTTGTTTTTCCTTTCCCTTCCCCCCTTTTATTTTAGCTATCCCTTGGTAGCTCTGTTTAGAACAAAGCACAGAAAACTGAATAGAAATCCTGTGACATAGAGGAATATTGAATTTGCAAGCTTAGAACCTGTAATGCAGGAATGTGAGTACTAAGTCCTTAAACTTTAAATTCACAGAACCCTTGTATGGCGGGAGAAAAGTCAGTAGATTTTTATGGTGTAGTAGTATCAGTTGGCTCTTTAACCTGCCTTCCCTTTATCTCCTTGATATGAGAGTTGTAAAACTGAAGCATGGTGACCTCAGAAGATAGTTATGGTGGCAGCACTCTATATACTGTGACTTTGATAGAAGTGTTTTACTTCACACTTGAGTTTTTTAGTGTAAGAGATACACTGACTGAAAAAAACCCAGCATCTATAGTAAGGTTAAAGTCAAGGGAAATGCTTGAATTTACTCCTCTCTAAGTTGTATGCTGGCCATTGCATTCTTGCTGCTTATATTTGTGGATTGGCACTGTCAGGGTATCGTGAACGTTAGGATTACTCTAGGAATTTTCTCATAGCATTTCTGGGTGTTTTAAGTCTTAATCTGACACTAATGAAGGTTCTGGGCTTGATTTCTCTTATATCCTCGGTTGTCATGAAGAGGAGCAGCAGTAATTCTTCGGTGATGAAAGGTGGAAATTTTGTGGGCTTTGGATATTGAAGAGGTTAACAGTCTAATGTTGAAGTACAGGCAAGAAACTGATGAGTTCCTGGTTTGTTCTGGGGAATCTGAAATGCTGTTTCAAAAAGTTCACAGGTAGTGTACACTCAGAAGGTACAGTTAGTTACAGCATAATTCTTTTTTTTTTTTTTTTTTTTTGCCTGACAGATGCTGGCTGTAAAGAGAGATGTGGCTGTGTATAAGAAAATGTGGTTGTGTTCTAGTTAATTCAAAATTCAATTATGTTTCCATGTCAGGACCAAAAGCTGTCTTTATTTACGGTTGTAAAGCTCCCATTGAAAGGAGCGGAGGTTATGTAATTTAAATTTAGGCCAAATTAGGTTATTTCGGATTGTAAAACACAACAGTGATTGATGCAGGAAAGGCCTTACTTGTCTTCTATGTTAGAATTACATGGGGGTAACACCTAGTGAGGATATTTGCTGACCACAGTGAGATGCCTTTACAAATAACTTACACA
Source organism: Dicrurus megarhynchus (assembly GCA_013399195.1). Taxonomy (NCBI): domain Eukaryota; kingdom Metazoa; phylum Chordata; class Aves; order Passeriformes; family Dicruridae; genus Dicrurus; species Dicrurus megarhynchus. The sequence continues at coordinate 296,872 of VXAD01008594.1, forward strand.
GAGCTCCCATTTTAAGGTGGATAACTCTTTTAATACAGAAAACTTCTGCCTTGTGTTTCCTTTAAAAGCAATTGTGAACTTAATTCATTACCTCTCTGATCCAATTAAGGGGCCCAACTTTGTATTTAACTATTTTGTTCCTCTGCAGTATTGTTGCTGACGGCTAGCTGCGAAAATCAGAGTGTACTTGGATGTTATAACTTATTTTCACAAGTTTGGTGGTTTTTTTTGTCCTGGGAAATGGAACTCTTACTGAAAAGGTGTTCAGTGTTTGTTTGGGGTCTTTTAATAAATGAATATTTTTTTCTGCTCATTGCTTTTTATAGGTGGATAATACCATAACCTAGATTAAAATCCAAAAATACTGCAATAAATTTGGATTCCTACTCAGATTGTAGTGACAGCAAATTAATAATGAAATGCTGTCTATGGGCACTTGCTATTATAACTGAATCGCTTGATTTAAGTTTTATCACTGGAGTACCCAAAATTGAATATTGATGAAGGGTAGACATGATTCTGGCTGTTGTTGCAACATAAATTTTGCAAAGAACAGCATTTTTGGCTGTTGGGATTCTACACTGTGTGCAGCAAAGAAACTGGACAAAAAGTGTTAAGCAAGAAGAAAGATTTTTCCAATGAAAATCAAAATGATGGGATGGGATTGTTAGTTAAATGTAAGCACTGAGATTTTGTGTGAGTTCAATCTAGGCTGCATCAAGTAAACTAAACTTAGAATACAGTACCAATACTACAGGATGTATTAATTTAATGTTAAGGGGAATTAATTTAACTCCCCTTCAGAGAAGGGGCTGGTGTATTGCAGTTCTCCTTTGTAAGCATCCAGCAGGCATGTTATCAACTGGAGAAGGATCTGGAGGGAGCTTTTTGTCCGGGGTGCTGTGCCGCACCCTGGTGCTTACCTGGCTGCCAGGAGAGGCCCCGGCAGGTCCTGCAATCAGCCACTGTTTCAGCAGGCACCACCTGAAATGTGGGAGAAGTCAGTGCTTTGGCTTCTGGTCCTAAAGAATCTTCAGAAACTGAGTGCAAGTCTCTAAGGTGTAGGACTTGATGGAAAGCTCTTTTAAACAGCCTCAGAATCGAGCATGTGGGGCTTTGTAGGGTGGTTTCTGTTTCCTCTCAAAGTTATATAGTTTTCAAGTCAGGAGACTGCTTTAGAATAATAAGTGATGTTATGATACCAGGAAGTATTTGAGGTACTTTTAAAAGTTTGGGGAATGAGAACTGTATTTAAATTACATTACGGCTATGGTCATGCAGACTCAGACAATGAATTCACTGATTCAAGCCAACAATTGGTATGTGAAAAACAGGGACCTGTTGTCTTTGGGATTGCACTTTGAGTCAAATGGCATGCACAGAGCAGGAATTTGTGCAGTCATTCTGCAAACAGACCTTGTGTACCGTCTGACAGGTTTTTTTCATTCAGTTTGTTAAAAATATAACCTCTCCATGGCATATGCATATGAGAGAGCATATATGCTGAAGTCAAAACTTTTGAAAACATAAATTTGCTGATATGTGCAAGTTTTAACTCTAAGCTTCCATTAGCCAGTATTTCTAAAAATGTCACTTCGTATATGAAAGGGGAGCATGGATAGCACCGACCTAATTCTAGCACAGAGAAATCCATGTAAACTTTCCTACACAATTTTCCTCTTTGGATTTTTTTGCAGACACATTCAGACCATTCTGTTACAAAAAGCAGAAGAGAAGGTTCAGTATCTCCTCTTCCTCCTTTATACATATTTATGTATTTGGCATGAAAGACCACTCACAGGGGCTGGACCTCTGGAGAGCAAAAGCTGATTTCAGAACCAACACCAAATACCACAGCCCCAAAATTCTCAAGCTCTTTTTCTTAAGAAGAGTGATTTAATAGTTGTTCAGCCTTCAGTGGTCAGTTGTTTGAATCTAATTATTAGAGTTGTCCCAAGGTGTTAGAATTTATCCAGACACTAGAATTACACATGACAACTGGTCCCAGGTTTCTCAGGGACATTGGTAAGATTGACAGCTTGGGCATTTGTTGTCACTTAACGCTCTGGCAGAAGTAGCAGCAGCTGGAGGATAAACATCTGAAGTGGTTGATAACTGAAGTTAAATTAGGCTTAAATGTGGACTGCAGCATCTGAGAAGCTAATGCGTGTCTGGAGGTGGTGAACAGGCACAAATTGCCATAGCTGGAATTACCAGGCACTGGCAGATGTTTGTGTGACACCCTTGTGTTTCTAGACCAGCTTGGGTGCAGCAGAATGTTTTCACAGCATGGGTCAGGTTGGAAGGGACCACAGTGGGTCATTGGTCCAAGCTCCCTGCTCCAGCAGGGTCATCCCAGAGCACATGGCACAGGATTGTGTCCAGATGGTTCTTGTGTGTCCCCAGTGAGGGAGACTTCACAACCTCTCTGGGCAACCTCTTCCAGTGCTTGGTCACTGCACAGGAAAAGTTTTTCCTTGTATTCAGGTGGAACTTCCTGTGCATCAGTTCCAGCGTGTTCCCTCCTGTCCTATTGCTTGGCACCACTGAGCAGAGCCTGGCTCCGTCCTCTGACCCCTCCCTTTGGATACTGACAGACATTGAGGAGGTTCCCTCTCTGTTGTCTCTTCTTGAGGCTGAGCAGGCCCAGCTCCCTCAGCCTTTCCTCATAAGGGAGATGCTCCAGATAGCAAAGCTGACAGGGCACAATATATGAAGAGAAGCTGTACAGGCTCGGAACTTTCTTAAAACCATCTGTAATCCAGAATTTTTAAAAGAAGCAGATGAAGATCCAGGCTGTTTGACCAAAAAATTTGCATATTCTTATCAGCTGGAACAAATACCATTTGAGTAACCACAATGGAATGAGTTTCACCAGGCACTTAAATAATTGAAACCACTGAAACTTAAATAGAATAATACTAAAAACAAAACTATGATTTTACTTTATTAAAAATTGTTGGGAACTGCAACTACGAGTCTGTTTCTAGACTGTTTAGGGATTAATTTGGTTTCATTTAGGGATTCATTGGTTTCATTTTGTTTCATTTTAAGGAAAGTTATTGCTAAAGGCTAATGGGTTCCAGAAATGATAAAAACAGATAACACTTGATGTTGATTATTCAGCCTTACTTTTCACAATCTCTCATTGTTTATGAGGGCCAGGTTTCTGGTTCTCAAAATAGTAAATGCCTCCTATGGTGGTAAAGGAAGAACTTCTGTTTTGTTTCTTCCCCCCTGCCCAAAAAGTTATCTTTGCATGTGCCGCCATGTGTAATATTTGAAACTTGGAATATTTGTCTCTTAGATCTTGTCTGAAATATTTAGGACAAATGCTACTTTTTGAGCTTGAAAACTGACAATTTAGCATCTCTGCCAGTGTATGGGAAACAATGAGTTAGAATCATTATTATGCAAGTACTGCCCTCTTTTTTTGGTGGGAAGGGGTTGTTTGTTCCGTTCTCAGCAACGTGAAAGTCTTTGGTGTATCTTGTGAAAGTCGCACGTGTAAGGAGGCAGAACGTTCTGCTCTAACCATGAAGAGCTTGTTCTGTAATCTGTTATCTTGGTACTCTGAATTAATCAGATGCCTGCTCGTAATTTACCAGGATCATTTCTAGACACCGCTGCACGTGAGGGACTGTTTATCCTGGGCAGATAAGTCAAAATACAAATCACTTGGAGAAGTGTGAGAAAAAACAGCAAGAACACTGCTGAGCTGTGTCTCTACTTACGTTGATGAGATATTCTGAATTCAGGGAAGGCTTCCCATTTCCTAAACTATCATAAGTGAGTGTTTAGATCCTTGCTCAGCTGATTCCCTATGTATAACTTTGTGTCTCGAATGTTAAAGGAAGTTGGGATACTGTAGGCATCGGGGTTTTTTTACTGCTACAGATATTGAGAGGCTCAAATGACACAGCACGGTGCTTTGGGCCACCAGCTGGTGCTGTAATTGCAAATTAGTTGAGCTGTAGCTTCAGATCCCAATAAAGTTATGCATGCTCCTTGGGTGTTTCTCAGACATGGGAGCGGAGCCATGGTCTGGGAACATCTGAGCCAGATTCATTTGGCTGATTGATTCTTACTCCGTACCTTCTGAGACAGCCTCCCGCTGCTCTGCAAGCGATAAAACCAGCACCGAGGTGCTGCAATACATTTTGTAACTCTGCTGCTGCATCTCGACCTCCTTCTGCCCAGAGCCAGTGCTGGTCTCTCCTGTGGCAGGGTTCACCCGTGGTGGATACCTGTGGTCCAAGGGTGCTGGGGGAAGGAATTGCATCACTGCAGGGGGGGTTCATGTGATGGGGGTCTGTCCTTCCCCACAGCGGTGTCAGAAAGGGGTGCTGGAGTGTGCTCTGCTGGCTGTGAAGTCAAGGGCTGCCTGTGCTCCAAAAACAGCAACTTGAGAGTCAAGAGTCCAATAAACTTATCTTGACATGTGTAACTTTTTCAGAATCTTCTGTGAGATTTCGCAATATTTCTACATTTCTGCATAGTCTGTTCTAGTATTTCACTGCTGTTACTGTTAGGGGAATTTTCCTGTTATTCTTGTTTATGGAGGATGTTGCTAGTACATCCCCAGTGTTTTTTCTCCTCTGTGTTGAATGGTTCGCTCTTTTATTTTGTAACCTTGTAACTCCTGTGTCTTTTTTTGATGCACTTCTGCCTTGCCCAGTGTTTTCCCAATTTGTATGTCTGCTGTAGTCCAAAGGGTGCTACTTTGTGCTCATGTTTGTAGAAAGCTAATCGAAGTTACTTTTCCTTATGCTTTAGGTTTTACTTTGTATGGATAGGTGTCAGTACCATATACTTAGCATGCAGTGCTTCCCCCCTGCCCTAAATAAGTTGGGTAATGATGAAAGACAGTGCCTGTCACTTCTGTGTGATCTTTTGTCCTTCCTGGTAGGAGAGTGGTACTTTGCCTGTAGTCTTATTTGTGCCCACATTACCTGAACCAGATAATTACAAACAGTTCCCAAATGACCACTAGTAGCTACAGCTTCTTTCCCCACATACGCTATTTCATGACAAGCTACTCATCAATGGATTTGCCACAGAAAAGGTTGTAAAGAGGTAAATCTTACATTCCACAGGTAACTGGGAATCTTTTTTTTGAGCATGGTTTTCATACTTGGAGGTAGATTTGCCTCTCAACAGGAAGCTCCTGCTCTTGGCAGTAACTATACTATTTGGATTGTTTTGGCCAAGCCATTGTTAACATCAGTAGATCTTGCAGTGTGAATGCTGCTTACTTAATAGAGGCGAAGAAATTTTTTTATACGTGTTTATTTTATACAATTCTTTTTAATTTGTATGAAGGTGTTCCCTATGGCCCTACACTGCTCTATAAAAGACATGCATGTTTTTTCATGAGGCTGTTCCATAAACTGAATGTCTTTACCTGATGCAACAGTAGTGGCTCAGGGTGCTGCTTCATCCCTTTAAAGGCTTTTCTAATTGTTTCTTTAGCTGTTGAGGTGAAGGAAACACAGGTGCTCATGGTGGGTCCCACTGTGTGCTGTGTTTTGTGAGGAATTGTGAATAGCATTTGATCCATTCCCAGACTTTTCAATTTGCTTTGAATGCTCCCTTATAATATGTTGGCTACTTTTCTGACCATTGTTCGGCAGGAAGAGGTAAGACTGCATGCTGGTGCTTGTTATTGTATTTTTTCATTTGAATATTTTCATCAAAATGCCTGTGCTTTTGTGTTGGTTTTGGGTTATTTTTTTCAGAAATCTTGCTCCTGTGGACATCTGTGTGTGTCCACTTAATTTAGCAGATATCAGCTGTTAAAAAACACTGCCTGATGTCCCAGCTGGTAGAGGGAGATGTGTTGCCATAGCTGGATTTAAATAACCTCTGTCCTGCTTTGAGTGCAAATCCTGCTGTAGGTCTGACCCAGTACCATAAGGAAAACAGCTACTGACATCCAAACTACTGTTTTTAACAAGGCCTGGATTTGATTAGACTGCGTAGGTTGCTGGCAGCCTTAGATGCCCAGAATAAAAGTTTCTAAACCAAACCAGAACTTTGGCTAATGCAGAGCATTGTGCTGGTGGGGTAGCTAACCAGTTTGCTGGGGCTTCTTTTCTCCTTCAGCCTGGAACAGCCTTTCTGCAGCTTTCTGCTTTGTTCGCTCATTGCTGGCAATCGGAACCTCGAGTCCTCCCTGCTTGGTTTTGCTTCCCTTGAGTCCATTTGTCTCAGTTTTGTGAAAAGCCCCGAAGCACTTCTGAAGCAACTTGCAGGAGGGTGCAGAAGAACTCTTACATGGGGTAGCATGTGCTTCTAATAGTTTCTGGTTACATTATCCTCGCTGGCATGCTGGTAGATGGATTCAGAAGTAGTGTGCAGTCTGACAAAATATGATTAGTCTGCACTTACTGGTACACGTAGTGTCTGGGAAACCCTGATGTAAGTCTTGAAAGGCTTTATCTCAACAGTCTTGCTTGATAGCCTTTGGGAGCTTTTTTCCAAAACAAATGACTCACTGCCCTTAGGTACTTCATAGAGGCAGCGAGTGCTGTTCTTTGTACATGGGAGGAGGGAGAACAAGCAGTTTACCTTTTTGCTTTTAAAGATAAACTCTATAAACAAAACAACCCCCACAACTAATATGCTGATGTAGAGGAGAAAAAAAGGTCACAACAGAAGAAAGTTGAAAGTGTATAATTTTCTGCAGTCTGTAATAAGGTTGTTTGTGTTTTCTGGAACATTACCTGTTTGTTTTATGCACGGAGATGTGTAAACTAAGTTCTGTTGACTTTGTGTCACATTACATTAACCAAATTTTATCGTTACATTTCATTGCCTGCTTTTTCAGAAATGAATTTGGACAATTGGATATGCAGAAATGGAAACTGGATTAGACTGTATCAAGGACCAGCTAACTGAACTGTGGTTTTAGCATATGACCACATATGGCATAAAGCTGTTAATAAAACTACTCTTTTCTCTGTCTCCCTGCAAAATACCTGTTTAGGGTTGGTACTGCAGTCTGTTTACTTACCTCAAGTTAGCAGCTGATCACATAACGTATTCCAGAATATGAATGCATAGCTAGTCTGAAAAGGCTGTATGGTGTTAATCCCCTTGTCTCATGTATCACTTGCCTAAAAGAGGGCTTTTGTGAGGCAGGTAACAACTGAAGAGAACTGAATCTTGTTAAGCGTGTAGCTGGTGTTATCAAACTGATGTGTGCGCTACAGCACAGAAGTATTCTTGAGTTAAAAAACAAAAAAAATGCCCATCAGCACACCAAGAAAAACCCCACCCCCAACTGCCTCAAAACTTGTTTGCAAGCAGACCTGAAGGCCCTGGTTAGAGAGTAGGATTCCCAAAGCTTCTGTTAAGAGGGAAGATGCAGAACACTCCCTGGGTGGTTTAAAGATTAAACCTCCGAGCGCAACTGTTAGAAGGGTGTTGTGACACTGGAAAAACCCAGCCTAGTAGTAAGGGCTGCAAACAGCAGTCAAATGTTCTCTGACATGAAGCTTAAGGTATCTTAGCGCTGAAAACACTGTTAGAGACAGTAACATCATAAAATGCTGGTTAAAATAAAGGCAAGATTGCCTGGAAAAGGTGGTTTCTAAAATGAAGCTGGAGCTGGAGAGGGAAGATAATACAATGGCTGGAGTGTTGATCTAGAGCAATGAAAGCCACGTTCCATTTGGAGCCCGGCAACAGCCATCTTGTACAATGAGAGAGGCCCCGGGGATGCCAGCTGGGTTGTGCTGCCTTTATGCGTTAAAACAGCGTTTTCCGATAATTACTGCTGGATTAGCTGAACTAGTGAAAATCCCAGCGCAGATAAAGCTTTCTGGCACTTGCAGCTAGCACAAACCTAAACAATGGATATGCTGATAAGGAGTCTTAATTTTCTAGTGTGAGCAGAATTGTTCTTCAGCTCACCTTTGCGTTGTAGTTACTCCTCTAAATAATTTATTAGTGCAAATAATCAATGAATATAAAACTTTACTTTTAAATACTCTTTTCCCTGTTGGAGTTTGCAAGTCTTTTTTTCATTTGGAAAGTATAGTGGTTAGTATTGGCCTCTACCTTTTTATTCCTTTGATGTATTTTTAATACTTAAAACCACAGAATAAAAGCCTTAACTGGCTAGAGCTGCTGTTCTGTTTGGGCTGTTTGTATTCCTACTTTCTAGATTGGATTTCTAATTTCAGTTTAATGAGAACTACTTCCTTATACATAATGATTCACTGAATAAACTTGGGGAAGAAAAGATAAGCAGTAAAATCAAGTACAAAGTAGCAGTATTTTCAGTTTAAATACTGGGCTCTCAGTGTGAAAGGTGTAGTGAGTTATGCTCCTTGAAAAGGAGGAAATAGAATAGCTGACATCCAGTTCTAACTAATATTAGAAAAAAAGTGCCTAAACATATCTCCCAGTTTTGGTAGTAATGTAATAAATGCACTCTTGCTAGATAAGGGTTTTTTTTGATCTAATTGCTATTTTGAAAACTTTATTTTCCTGTTTTTCTAGTAAAGGAAGCCAGTAACTACTTTTGTCCTTGCCCTAAAGGAAAAAAATATTTTTATCAGAACTTTAAGGGGCTTCCCGACCTGGTAGTACCATTGGGCATAAAGGACTTACACAGTGGAATTTTTAAAATATGATGCATTATGTGTATAATATAACATATGAAAATATAAAAATCTTTAGACTTTTTTCTTCTGAGTGATATTTAATCAGATTTTGGCTGTTCTGGAGTCAAGTTTTGTGCCCAAGTACAGATACAGATTCACATGCAGAGTTTTGGATTTGTTGAATAATTATTTGTATCTGTTCATGCAGATAGGCTTGAAAGTGTGATTTGTCATGTCTGGGAAAGTTTAAAATGAGAGGACTCTTGGGAAATACAATCTCCTTTTGCTATCACCAGTAGATGTGATGCAATTTGTTCTAAAACTTTGGGGTAGAGGTAGGTGGTGTTTTAATGGAACAGAACACGGATATGTCCCTGTTACTGTAGATCATGCTGTTTAACAGATTAACAAATTGTCCTGTTTTCAGCTAGGACACACATTTAAGATTAAAGTAAATGTGAAATAGAGTTGCCTTTTGAGTCTTAAAATTGAAGTTTTGTCTCTAAACATGAGCATTTGCAAAGCAAAGAGAACAACTGGAGAGACAGCTGAATCGCTTAGGGATTGGGACCAGGAAAGCAAGGCAAACACAGTTTCTCACTGTTTAACTTGGTAACTGTTTTTCTGGTGTGAAAGCAGATCTCAGTGACAACATTTGAGAAGCTAGCAAGCAAAGCATCCTAAAATGGGGGAAACAAAGTATTGCAGTCTTAAGCAATAATTACTTTGCCAAGAAGTTTGAAATACTAGAAGAGCTGCTCTCTAGAAGAAAAACCAGTGTGTAATTCATGATAAAGATGCTGATCTTTATATATATATATCTATAGTAACTTTTATGACCTTGCATAATGATTTATTCATTTTTCCATGTGGGTGTTGTCTGCTGTGGAGTGAGACTGCTATTTCTTCTTTTCACTGTGTAACCATTTTGGTAGAATTTTGATGATAGACCTATTTCAGAAAGGCGAGATTTGTTGAGAAATAGCTTTAGTTTTTACTCATTGACGTGACAATGCAAATGTCCATTTGTGCTGGCTGCTCTGCATGGGTAAAACCCCTCCAGACAAGTGTTTCAAGCACACATCTGCGTTGATACACTTCTGTTCAAGGGCTGTGTGCTTACTGCCACTGCACTCTAGCTGCTTAATTTTTGTTGCAAGAGATACTTGAAATAGCTGACATTATGGGAAAATCAAACAGCTTCTACTCAGTGTTTCATGGTGCATCTAGATCATCCAATTTTCTAGGACAGAACGTTAGATGTAATGAATGCACAAATGTTAATTATTAACTAGATTGAATTAGTTACTGCAGTCGTCTATTGGTGTTCAAACTTAAAATTGGGTCACTGAGTCTCAAAATACTTTTGCAATGAATTCTAGCATTGATTTTCGTATCTCTCCTTGTGCTGTTCTTTTCCTGCTAGGCTGGAGAGGAAGAGTAGAGCACTTCAAGCCTTTTGCTTGTAGCCTCATTAGAGTACAAGTAACCTGTCCCTTCTGTTAGAATTACACATTAGCACATACATGACAGGACAGATGCCTCTGAATCCCTTTGCCAGCTCCAGAAAAAGGATTTCACTTACAAATAAATATATAAATAGTGGTAGAATTTTTAGATCATATGACCTTTACCACTTTGTTATTATCAAAGTCATTAACTGATGAAGTCAAGCTTCAGACTTTGGGAAATGCAAAATTTTTTACTGTTAGTTGTTAAATAGCACTGTATGAAGGATATTCAGAGGAAAAACTGATCACAGGTTTGAATGACTATAGGTTAATTTAAGCTTCATTTAACAGAAGAGTGTATGCAATTGAGATTATACCTAAGGGACTAGATTTTAATGACAAGCCTTAATACCTTGAGGGAAGTGTATTAGTAAGAATTGCTGGGAGAAGTGAGGAATTTGGGTGGTGGTGTATGAGTTGGCATCAGGAATTTCTTCAAGTTAGAGATTAAAATCTTGACTGGCTTGCAGTCAGACTTGGAAGAAGAGCTGCTGAAGTAGCTGTGTGAGTAGCCACTTCAGGAAGGACATTACTAATATGTTGGGTATAGGAGGAGTGAAAAAATAGTAGTTTAAAAAGTGATATTGAGAGATAAAATGATGTGGGAAAGAAATCAGAGTTGTTCAAAATAAGACTGACTTAGCCTTGCCAAAAAGTAATTTGGATCAAAGAAGAGAAGAGTGCAAGAAAAATGTGCTGTTCAGTGAGTAAATGCAGTAGTTTGGCGTGAAAATTGAATTCATATTTCAATATAGGTGATAACTTTGACTGCATTCAATGGCAAATGTAAATAACCCATAATTGAAGTGAAGGCAGAATGCTTCCAGATTGTGTCAATTTGATGATGATAACCTCTCCTTGATTTGTGAAATTTCTATGTGGAAACCTGTGCTCAGAGAGGAGAGTAGAGCTCTACTGTAGGGATGCATTTAAGTGGAAATTTAGTATTCCTTTGTTTTACACATTATCATAAATGTCTCTACTAAATGCACAACGTGAGGATGCTCATTAGATTTTCCTGTACAAGGAAGCAGTTGTAACTGGGGTAATTTTTACACATCAGTGTTTGCTTACTACGCTGTGACAGGTCTTGGGTTGCTTAAGAATTCATTTGTGTAGAGCTGCTTGAATAAGGCCCAGAACTTTGCCTTACCCTGGTGCCCTCGGAAATGAGGACAAGATTGTCAAGAGCTGTGTTTATATTTGAAGTATTTTGTAGTACAGACTTGTTAAGAGATGTCAGAAATTCATGAATCAATCTTACGTGTTTTGTTGGGAGGAGAATATGAAAGAAATAAGGCTTATTGCTTATTATTTAATGTTCAGACATTTATTTGGTAGTACACATCAGTGATATAAATACTGTGTGGTTTATTTAAACCTCTTGCTTTCAGGCTTTGAATATTTGAACTACCAGCAGTGTTTAAGATCTTCATTTAAAGGCTACAGAAGGAGAGGCTGCTTGAAACTTCAAGTGTGAAATGCATGTTGTTATTTTTGGGAAGAGCATTCCAATAAAATGAGGTGCTAAGGCAGAAATTGTCATAAATAAGGTACTTATATATCTGCAATTCAATGGGGTGTTCTCAAAGAATTTTATTTCTTCTAGAGCCATGCACTGTCTTAGTCGAGGTGGGAGTTCTTGGGGTTGATCTGCTCCTGTCACCTTGGTTGGGTTGCTTAAAGCCTTGTCCAGATGAATTTTGAAGTTTCCAAGAATGGAGATTCCACAGCTCCTCTGGGCAGCCTCTGACAGTATTTCACTGGTTTCTTGGTGCAACTTTTCCTTGCCTGGTTAAAAGCTCCTTTTCTGCAATTTTTGATTATCTCTCACCTTCCTGTAGTGCACTTCTGAGAAGATTGTGACTCTTATTCCCTGTAATTCCCTGCTGAGTAGTTGAGAAGTGGCCATTATGTTCCTGCCTTAGCTGGAGACTGAACAAGCACAGCAATGAAGCCACTTCTAGTGCATCTTTTTTTCTAGCCTCATTAATGGTTTTCTCTTTGATTTGCTCCTATTTGTCTAAGTCTTTCCTTCCACTGGGGAGCCCAAAACTGGGCACAATGTGCCAGATGCAGTCTGAATAGAGGGGAATAATCACTTTCTACATCATTGAGGTTATTTTGTCCTAGGTACAAGTTTTAGCCCTTGCCTCCACATTTCTTGAAGTTTCTGTCACCTGATTTCTCCAGCCTGCTGAGAAACCTCTGAACAGCAGCTCTACTGTCCAGCATGCCAGTCTATCCCAATTTACAGAAATGCATCCACAGACTTGCTGGAGTTGCATTACATCCCATTTTCCTGGTCATCAACAAGTGCATTGAACAGCATCGTAGCTGGTATTGACCCCCCTAAGAAATGCACCAATCACAGCTTACCAGTAGATGTCCAACTGCTCCCTACAACCCTTTGAGCCTCTGGCTCCCCAAACCATGGTTCTTGTTCTGCTGGAGGATGGTTGTGACGTTTGTCTTTTTCAGGCTGTCAGGAACTTGTCTTGATCACCCTCTGAAGCTGTTAGAGGGGCCACACAATGTCACCATGGTACCTTCACCTCTGCTGGCCACCTGCTGTTCAGTTCAATGGGCTCTCTGTATCCAGGTCATCAAACTGGAGCCACTAACTTTATTTCCCTCTAATGAAATACTCAGGCAGACATGGAAAGTCTGAGAACAAAACTTGCTTCTGAGACCAAGGCAATTACATGTAGTCTTTTCTTGTAGTTTTAACCTGCTCACATTTTCATGATTAATCCATAAAACCATAGAAGGCTTGGGTTGGAAGGGACCTTCAAGATCACCCAGTTGCAACCCCTGTGCCATGGGCAGGGACACTTTCCACTAGACCAGGTTGCTCCGAGCCCCATCCAACCTGGCCTAGTTCTCATTCATGTCAATGTCAACCTGGTGTTTAAAAGGAAGTGTTAAAATAACAAAATAGGATGTTGGGTGGTTTTTTTTTTTTTTTCCCCTTAGGTGAAATTCAGCTTTAGAAAGAGAATTTTTTCTTGTAATGAATCTTTCTTGTATGAGTTGCATATTCATGTGTTAACACCGGGGCTGGAATGTGTCACTCAAAGATTAGCCACCTTCCCTTTACACAGCTCTCTACATCAGAGGCTGCCCTTGTATTAAATAGGTAGTGTAAAAACGCTGCTCTCCTGCTGTTCCAAGAGGAGCTGGGCATTGGTTATCTGAAAGTAAAATGAGTTACATGATCTGTGGTGCTGGTAATGTAATGACAGATTCTGTTGCAGCACATTCAGGAACTCGGATTGCCTGGGGAATCTGGGCTCTGAAAGCTGTGATTTGTACCATGTGTCAAAAGTTTAGGAAATAACATAAGAAGGTCACTTTTTGTTAAAATATGTATAGAACATAGGAAAGGTGTGTATGTTGAGTGGCTTTTCACAGAAAGTCATCAGCTGTGAGTCTAGTTGCTGAAGATGTTGTTTTTCATGCCTACTTAAAAAGGCTTTCCACAGTATGTGCGGCTCAGATTCATGGAATCATAGCAAAGAAAGCAACAAGCCCTCAAAAATAGGCTATTTGTAGGAAAGAAGTAATGTGTCTGGCTGGCTTTTGGCCCTGGCCTTTTATGACCTTCAGGTTAAAAGATTTGAACTTTTCGATCAGTCATGATTGTTCCTATTTGGTAAAGATACTGATTTTGTGGTTGATAGCTTTGTTCAATTACAGGGTACCCTGGTGCTTACAGATTGGGGTTTTTTTTCAGAGCTTTTTTACCATTAGCTTTGACAACAGAGAGACAAACCAAGGAATTGATTTTTGATAAAAATCTGTCGTGAGCTAGGTGAAAGATCATGGTAGGAGTCTTCTGCTCCTGTTTTACTGTTGAGTAAAATCACTACCCAGACAGAATTAGCCTTTACTGTGGCAAAACCTTTGGCTTGTGATGCCACTGTATTGAATCTGCTTTGAGGAAATGGAATCTATTCCAATTACTGCATAGATTCTGCACAGCCTTTTAGTGTAAGCAAAGTAGTAAATGCCCTGAAGAAATATGTTTGAAGAATCAGTGGAAAAATGGATTTGATTATAACAATGTCATATTTTCAGGAAAAAATCAGGATAAATTACCAAAGATGCCATGTCTAAGAGAACACCCCTGTGTAAGAGGATAAAAGAAAACAAGAATATGGATGAGTGCATGGAGCAAGCATAAACTGAATTATCTTATTTCATGGTTCTGTGAAGTCTAAATGTAGGACTTTATTTTACCAGTATAAAAATAATGACTACAAAGATTTCCCCTGTCAGTGTAAATGTGTTATAATGAAATCGTTGGCCTCTGTATAGTTCTGATTTATTTTCAAAACTTCTGTTGGAAACATTTATTGAGAAAAAAAATCTTCATGATTCTCTATGGGATGAAAAGATCTAGAAAATAGTGGAAGAAAGTGGGAAAATGTTGCTCTTGTCACTTAAATCTTACCTCCAAGGTAAAATAATGGAGGCTTCTAATAAAGTATTTCTATGAAGTTATCACTAAGTTTGCATACGAGGCAAAGACCAGATCTTGTGTATAAAATTCTAGCATATCCACATTTTTCCCTGTCTCAAGCTTGGAATTTTAAATAAACCTTGTAATTTGTTTTGACCGTAAATTTTGGACAAACTGATGCTTCAAAGTAAATTCTTCACCGAGATGTAAAAACCTCATGTTTTATTTTAAGCATCCAAAGTATTGTCTGTACCATGGCTGTGCCTGCTTTTTGGACATGTATGGCATTCTGTAGATCCAAATTTGTTATAAGGAAAGCTTTGAACCTGCAATGCAAGCCATGAAAAATCGTTTCTCTTAACAGACACAAAAATAGGTAAATATCTGGGTAGTACAATAATACAAACAAGTATTTGTACAACTACATATCAAGGTTAGCAGGTAACCTGTGGAAAATTAAGTCATGAACGTGAAGTCTTGAGTTTGATCTTGGTGTTTTTGGATAATAGTTTTGAGTATCTCTGGTTTCATAGAAGTGTGTACTATGGATGATGAAAATTCAGAATTCTATACTTTTTAAAGGAACAAATGGTCATTCCTGCTGTCTGCTGAAGTAATTGCTTAAAAACACCCCTACCTTTGTGTGTTAAAGGATTTTAGTTTCTGTTTCTCTTCAAAAACTGGTATTTGGTTTTGGGTAATTACACAGTCTATTTAAATTGAGAGTTGAGAAGCGAAGTATCTTAATATCTTCGGTTTGTTATGAAACTTGGACTTCACAGGCTGTTTATGAATTTAAGGGTGGATAAAATTAGTCACATATGTATAATATATTTTATTAATACTATATTCCATTATTGCATATTATAATATATACAATTAGCCATTGTTAATACAACTAGTTTCATGCTATTCAAAATCCATGTTTTTCAGTCTGCTTTTCTTAATTCCTGTTTATGCTTTCAAGTTTTTTAAGGTTTGTCTTTGTAGTGCCAGTGTCTATTGGTTTGACTTGTCATATTCTCTTAGATAGTCCTGATTTCCTTTGAGAGAATAGGTGAATTTTTTATGTGAATCAGCATATGACAAACCTAGAGACAATATTGAATTGCCAACACAAAAATTACTTTGTCCATTGCATGAAATATGGCATGTGAAATGTTTGGGTAGAGAAAATTTCTTTGGATTTGAAATTGGGAATTCTGTGTGAAAAGTAGGCTTTCATTTGACACCAACCTGTTGTTCTAAATAATATTTCTCTTTCTGCCTGAATGTCCTGCAATGATTTCTTTCAGCTGTTTGATATTCACCTGCTGCTGTGGAACAAGCTACAAATGCAAAGTCATCAAGAAGCAGATTTATAGCAACAAGGGAAATTTATGAGTATTTTCTGGCTCCAAGAGCAGACTTCTCCTAAATTAATGTTAAATGCTTTTATGCACAAGATGAAAAGCAATTTTCTTTCAGTGGAAGGTCTTCATTGAGCAAAGGAAGTTTGTCCTCAGCAAACTGTGTACCAGTTAAAACTCTGGAGTGTTGCAGAATCCTGTGCCAAAAGCAAAGCACCTTTGCTTTGCCAGCTATTTATCCCAATGGTTCAGTTTCCCCTGCTTCTCAGCAGTACTAGTTTTATTTCTTGTTGGGACTTTCCCTTGCAGGATTTTCTGCTGGTTTCTGATGTTGCAGCTAATCTGTATTGTGAGTAATTCATGAGGAGAAAAAGTGGGAGGGATGAATGAATCTCTCGGTTATCAGAGATGGAAAAGTGGGAGAGATGAATGAATCTCTCAGTTATCAATCAAAAGTTTTCTAGGCACAGGCAAGTACAGGAGAGCTGTGAATCAGTCTGGGATTTCTCCCTCTGGATTCACCTCTTGTTTTAACAGCCACTCTTGTTTGAGTTGGATCTGCTGGAACGAATCAGCAAGGACTCTTGTCCTGTGGGGGGTTGTAGTGTCTGAAGAAGAATCCACATGGAAACAGGTCAGATGAATCAGCTGGTCCTATCTGAGTCTTGTTTTTAAACCTAAATAGCAAGTAAACTGTGTACTGGCTGAAGTTTTGGAGTGGGCAAGCTGCATCATTTGAAGTTGGGTGCAAGTAGCACAGCTTAGTTCCTTCTGCTGTACCAAGCATGTGATGTTCCCTTGCCAGCAGCACGTTCAGCTGGCTTTTAGTAATGCAGGGAACATTGAGATTCTTACTTTTCAGCTGAGGATGAGTTAGAGAAACTTAACTTATTGAACTGATGTGTTAACCTCTGCAGAGCCCTAATGGTTTATATTTTTCCATGATGTCCTGTTGATGGTGTGGATGTCTTGTTGGCAGGAGGAGGTGGTAATTGTTATACTCAGTCTCCTCTGAGATGTCCTTCTGGCTGAAGTGCTAAAGTTCAAGAAATGAAATTAAAGCAGCTGATTATGAGTTAAAACCGAAAGTAACTCAAAGTTCTTCCCCTCTCCTCACTCACATCACCCCCGCCAAGAAATCCAAGCCCCTTCCCCTACTCCCAAAAATAAATATTGAGCTATATAATTGAGTTCAGTCTGGAGCATATTTGAGGGCATAGGAAACATTCCTGTGTTAGCTTCAAGATGCTAAAAAGTAGTTTAACTGTTAATCCAGATGAGCAACTTAGAAATACATGGCAGCTTTGTCTACAGTGTCTGTTTTAGTTAATAGAAAGCAGTGGCACAGTATATGTAGGATTTTGTTTTGGTTTTGGGTGGTTGGTTTTAACTTTCTAATAGCAAAACAGAGAACACACATTTTCACTGTGACGTGCCAGCTGGGGTTCAGGAAGAAGCAGGGAAAATTACCTTGCAAAACACCACAACTAAGATATAGACCTTTATAACTGAACGAGCATTTAGCTGCTTTTCAAAAATGTGTATTTTTAAGATGTTAGGATTGGAAATGTTTATAGAGTTTCTTTCTAGCTTTGTGCCACATGGTTTGAAAATCCTAAACGGGCGTTTGATGAATCAGTGTCTCCTTCCATTCCTTCTGCCCCGCAAAGACTGCACATTTTAAGAACATGTTGTTATGTCTCTGTAAATTGAGAACAGAGCAGGAAAAAAAAAGACTTGAATCACCAGAAGCAGTGGTAATGGGATATAACTTTTTAAAACCCTCATTGTTACATTATTAACAAAAATACTAAAGGTTGAGAATCAGAGCAATCACAGCTTTTCCTTGCTTTTGTTAATATATTTAAATGATCTTTTCTGTGGCTGCAATTGTGCTGTTTTCCATATGAGTTTGATCCTTGAAGTATGTTTATCCTTTTTAGTTCTTGAGACAGGAAAACCGAGCATCCACTTCTTGTGGAGAGGGAAAAAAAAGGCTTAGGTCAGCAGACTGGATTGGTGTCACTGTGCATTGAGCTTAAGAACTTGGGATGTGAAAGAATGAACACATTCCATCTGGGCGAAAGAATGATGTCTGCTAGGGTTCAGTTTGCTTGGTTTTTGAGCTTTTTGTATGATCTCATCACTGGAGGAGGAAAGTGTATTCT
The DNA here is from genome assembly GCA_013399195.1 of Dicrurus megarhynchus. Lineage (NCBI taxonomy): Eukaryota > Metazoa > Chordata > Aves > Passeriformes > Dicruridae > Dicrurus > Dicrurus megarhynchus. The sequence goes on from VXAD01008594.1 coordinate 314,977, forward strand.
CCCATAAGAATAATCTTATACTTATGATTCATTACTACTGTGGTTTTTTGTGTGAGCCTTTTGAGTGCCAGACCTCCCCCCACTCTTCCACCCCAAATAAAAACCAGCCACCCTGTCTTTGGCTTTATATGGTATTGCTGTAGGTGGACTTACCCAGAATAATGGCTGGCTTTAACAATCAGAGCCTTACATCTTTGTCTGGAGAATAACTCTTCCTAACATATATTTATCCAGCTATTTGTCAAGCTTTACATTTTGGGAAGAGAGCTTGTACACTTTGTCTCCTAAGGTTTGGTAAGCACTTTTCTGCATGAGTGTTCCCTTGAATGAATTTTCTGTTTTCTGCAAACAATTTCATGGACTTAGTTTAGTGCGTTTACTTGGGAACATGTGATTTCTCAGTTTTTCTTAGTTAATATTTCACTGTAGTTCCCCAACCCACTTCCCTAATAATTTAGCGATCAGTTCTTGGAGCAGCTGTGTGTTTTGGCACTAGCACGTGAAGCTGGAGATGCTCAATCTCCCACATCCCCTAATCAACTCACATATTGAAAAGGTGCAGGCTAATCCAAGTCTAATGGTTTCTGGAACCATTACACCACACCAGGAAGAGGAAAATTTGCAGCTAGGCAAGTAAACCCAGTAGGATGCTTTTGAAGGCCTAATGACATGGCAAAGAGATGAACACTCTTTTTCCTTACTCTTGCAACATGACTGTAGACAATTGGTTTATTTGCCACCAGTGTAAAGTAATCTGTAAAAAATCTGCATTTGTGATCAGACCAAAGTGTCTCTGGTGCAGTGAATGAAGGAAGCCATCCTAGCACAGGTCGTGGAAGGGGCACACGTGTTACAGCACACCCTGGGGACTGTGAAGAGCTCACGTATGAACACTGAGGTGGGTGAAGACCTGTTTGCTAATAGAAGTATAGCAGGGAAGTGTCATAAGCGTGAAAAGCAAGAAATACGATTAAATGACACCATTCTGATTCACTTGGCTCTTGTTCCTTTGCACTGAAGTTTAAGTTCATGCATATTTGTAGAATACAAGAGACTGGTTCAGGTCCTATTAGCAGACTGTATGCTGAAGTCAGAATTTTCCTAGATAAAGGTGGCTCTTTGGAAAAAACCTAAATCTTCTTTTTCATTAGACCTGTCAAATGAGCTAATGGTTTGGTTTTTTGATTTGGTGTAACCCTCTGAAGTTAATGGAGTTCTAGTATGCATTTTATTTTTAGGGGGTTTTTGATACTTAAATACTTTCTGGTGTCTAATTATAATATATAATATACTGTATTCAGATGCTAAACTATCTAATGGCCATTGAAGAGCAGAACTAAAGATTCTTTTCACTAAAGCTCATGCCTCCATGCTTGTCTTCAAAAGGAAGTGTAATCACTTTAGAGAACTTACTACTTAGAGTAAATGAATAAATGTCCCCTTCACCTACTAATGTGCCATTATTGAACCCTGGAAAAAGGCTAGCATCCTGTGATGGTTTAATTTGTTTCTGATAGGGATAGTTCCATTTTTCCGTCTTACTCTTGCAGTCTGATAAACAAAGTGATGGTGGTGGGAGCTGTTGGCAGGAGGGGAGGATGTCACCTTCAAATTGGTACCTGGATATGAAAATTACACACCTGGAACACTGAAATTTTAGTTATAGGATTTATATGAAATGAAGGCAGAAGGGTTATTGTGTAGTGATTGAAAAGGTCAGCTGGAAATTGTTTGTATTTGTCATTTTTAAAGGTTTGTGAATCATCTCATATTTTTATATGGATAAGAATCATTCCCTGTTATGATAATTGTTTTATTTTAAATGGAGCATGAAGTACTTGAGATCTAGACTTGGTTAATACTTCCAGTTATACGACATAGCCTGAGAAGTGGAACTAAAAATAGTTTAGCAGTTGTTAAAGAAAACCTAGAAATTCAACTCAAGGTCATCTTATTTGCACTTGTGAAGTGTGCCGCTTGAATACCAAGTAGTTCTGAAATGAATAGGTTTTTCTTCTTATTTTTTTTCTTTATTGTTTTGGTATGTTAAATAAAATAATGTAAAAAGTTTTATAAACTTAGGCTGAATAAGAGCACCTGAAATTTGATGGTTTGTCCTATTAATTAAGTCTTCTGGTCACTATACCATTACTCAGTCACTCTCTGGTTCTACCTTTGTTGTAGTTGGAACATACTACCTTAGAATCATAGTCTCATTTTTTAATAGAAATCTTCTTTTTTTAATCTGTCTGGCACATGACTGAGTAGAAGTTGTTTTTTGGCAAGAACTCTGTGAACCACATGGCTCTGCTTCCAAATCAGTATCTAGGTCCTGTCACCTATGGTTTATCCTGCCCATGATTGATCCAAATTGAAATATAGCAACAATTTATTATGGGTTCAGAAGTTTTCCAAGTTTACTGTCAGGCATTTTAGAAAAACCACTACTGTTTGTCATGTACTTTGTGAATGGTACAGAATGTTTCTAGGTTTGAACGTTAAGATGTGTGCCAAAATATCTAAAAATAAAGAAATCCAGTAGGTTCTTGCACTGCCCTCTTCTTAAGTGAGGGAACCGTATTTCACTGTGGCATGTATTTAATGGGACTGTGAAATGCCTAAAGGTTGTACCAAAATTTATTTTCTTTGCATTTAATCTTTCTTCCTGGATCAGATGTGGTCCTTCCAGTCTTGAATTGTAAACTATGCTTAGAAAAGAAGCACTTCAGTTATGTCTATTATGATTTTAATATCCCTAAATTGAACTAGAAAAAGAGTGGTCTAATTAGAGGTTGTAATCCCATTCTGATCTAGTTGTTGAATAGGTGAGGGGATTAGAACACATGCATTTTTAAAATTAAGAACCTCTTTCCTCCTTTGATCATAAATCTCTCACGTGCATGAGAGATATGATCTCAGTATTCCCTCTTGTCCATGAGCCTTGAAAAGTATCCCAGTGTTGAGCACTTTTCTAATTGTTAGAGTGCCGTGGGAAGTGTGATAGAAATTGATTCTGTTTTCTCAAAAATGTCAGTATTGAAAGCTAACAAAACAGCTGGATGCCCTGCAGAATTTTCTTGTGTTGGGAGATGTAAATAAGATACTGGGAAATTCAGCATGGTCTTTGGAAAAAAAACCCAACAAACACACACAACCCTTCCCAAACCAGCCATCCAGTAAAAACCACAAAAAACCCCAAGGTGGGGGAGGCATCCTTTCCCTCTTTCATAAAATATGAAGAAATACTCCTTTACTTTCCTATGAAGAATGAATGTGTCTTCAGCCTTCTCAGTTTTCCAAATGGCAGGCCACATTCCTTGCAAGCCAGGCATCATGTGCTTTCTATAATGTTGGATGTGCTGGAGTGGTATGTTCAGAGAATCTGACTTACTGATAAGAAATCATTCCTTTCTATTTTTATTTCCTGTCTGCATCTGGACAACCTGCATGGTATCACCCTTTCCTCTCCTAATAAATAGTCTGTTTCTGGTATGTTCTGCTTTCGTGTGTTTCTTATATGATGACATTCATGATATGCTCCTTTTTAACTTCAGGCTGTACCTCAGCTTCCAGATGACTGGCATAATCAGGATTACCTACTGCTAGCAGTCTCCTGATGTAATTGAACTTTTTGGTAATCAGTAGAACCTTTTCTCAGGGAGAAAATGTTACATCTGGGTGTCAACTGTTGTAAAATGTGTTGAAACCAAAATGCATTTCATTTACGAGCTGGTGAAATTTTTGCGCTGGACTTTATCCTGTGTGTGTTTGTTTTCTTCTCTGTATGTTGAAAGGTGCAAGGGTCTTCCAATTCTCATCTCTTGTAGAAGTAATTTCTGCTGGGAAGTGTAGATTGTATGAAGCTAGTGTAGCTCCAGATTCTTTGCTCTTTGGTCTTTGCAGAAAGCTTTGTATATGGTTGTGGCATTTAATTAAAATTCATGGCTGGTGGTGAGGAGAAAGGAAGGAGAAAAAAACCTGCAAGGGGAAAAAGTGCAAAAATAAAAAGTGAATACTTTCTTGATCTCTTTTATTAGTTGTTAATCCTGTCTGTCTGGACCACAGCTTTTCAGAATGAACACATATAAGCAAAATGTCAAAGTGCTAGTGGTTCTGTATTCAGAAAGGTGGAGGTTTCAGCAAGTTGCAAGGAGTACTGCTTTAACATTTTGAGTTAAACAAAAAGAAGTTAACCAGAAAGATGATGCTTTGCCATAAGTAATTTTATTTTCTCTTCCACTTTGTATATTAACAGTGAACAGAGTATCTGCCAAGCACGAGCTGCTGTAATGGTCTACGATGATGCCAATAAGAAATGGGTACCAGCTGGTGGATCAACTGGATTCAGCAGAGTTCATATATATCATCACACAGGCAACAACACATTCAGAGTAGTGGGCAGGAAGATTCAGGATCATCAGGTGAGGAAATCTGAAAATTTGGAATATTAAGAAATAAGTCTTCAGCAAAATTATGGGACCAATAAATAATAAATCGAAATTTTTAACTGAAGTAGCAAAACTGTTTTATTGCTTTTTCTGTGTGAACTAAGCACTTTGCATACCACCAAGGCAATAGTCCTTTTGCCATTCCTTCCTACAGATATCTATTTATAAAGGCTAGGGGTGTACACAGAAGTCATCTGGTTCTTTTTAAGGCAAAGTGGCAACCTAAAAGCTTTTCTCCCCCACTCTACGCTGTGAGCTGCAGTCTGTGTAGACACCAGCAGTTCTTTTAGCTCTTCCTATCTCATGAAAACTTGGATGCATGATGTCTCATTTCTCCAGATCATTTTGTTCAAAAAAACCTTTTGATATTTGGTAATGCTGATCATCTACCACTTTAAGAGGGTGAGAAGAGGGAGTAACAGGCATTACGTCTTAATTTCCTTGATGAAGTTACTGGATCATGATTAAATGACAAATTAGCACTCTGGAAATGTGCTCTGCCATGTGATACTTGGGATGGGGTTAAAAACCTAATCTTTTGTTTGAGGAAAGCTTCTTATATTTGTTTCTCTCCCTCCCAGCATTTCATAGAATTCTTTTGGTCTGTTCTTGCTCATTTATCACACACCCGAAGCCTAGACTGATAATCTCCTATGTGATTTGTTTTAAACACTTATTCCAAGTAATAAATGGTCTCTGTGCATTCATCTGAGAACAAATGTGAGGTTTTTTTCTCCCATTATTCAGCAGAAAAAGGTGAGAGGATATAGTTATCCAAGTGCAATGGGATCCTCTTAGTGGATGGCTTGTAGTAAATGGTTGCCCTAATAGCTCGAATTTATCATCTTTTGTGTGAGCCATAACAATTTTGCAAAGCAATACCCTGTGATCCATGGTACGAACCCAGTAAACTGCTGCTGAAAGCCCTGCAAGCCCAGGGGTGCAGCAGCCACAGGGAGAAGGTGATAACTTGGTTAAAAAAGAAATCTAACAAATACTCTGTGAAATTCGTGGGAAAACGAGTTTCTGAATTTCAGATGCGTATTCACATCAAGTAGTCTGCTGCTGGAAGTCGGAGCTGTTGATGTTACTACATTGCTGTTGGAAACATCGCTGCATCTTTTGAAGTGCGAACACTTCAGCTACAAAAGTTGATACAAAATATCTCATTAGTCCCCTTGTGTATTCCCATCACTGATTACAGACAGCATTGGAATTAAAATTGAAATGGTTATGTGCTTTCAACATTGTGTTTTACAGATTATGGGTCGTGAATTAACCCGTGTGGTTGAGGAATAAAATCTGCACAAAGCTGAAACTTCCGATGGAACAGCAGCAATTTAAAACATAACTAATTTTTTTTTTTTTAATGATTATAGGTGGTAATAAATTGTGCCATTCCAAAAGGGCTGAAGTACAATCAGGCTACACAGACCTTCCACCAGTGGCGTGATGCTAGGCAGGTGTATGGTCTGAATTTTGGCAGCAAAGAAGATGCCAATGTCTTCGCAAGTGCCATGATGCATGCCTTAGAAGTATTAAATTCACAGGAAGCTGGTAAGAGTCTCTTCACTATTTTTTCCCCTAAGATTGTTCAAATACAGAAAAATTCAAGTGTTTATGCTTAGAAGTCAGTAAGTCTTGTTTCTAATCATAATTAAGCCTCTAGGTGTTTTAATTATTTGGGTGTTTTGTCTAACTAATTACTGCTTCTTAACTGTGATTCTCAACTCGACTGACATCCCTGTAAATGCAACTCCTAGCAAGTAAATCAATTTTCGTGTTTCTGTATTAGATACAGAAACTGCTGGCTTTGCCTTTTTTCTAAGGAAGCAAAACAAGACCTGCCCAAGAAGCCGGTACCTTGTAACGAGGATACTTTTCAGGATTTCTAGAGACATCCAGGTTCTTACTGTGTGTTGGATATTCTCGCTTCTCATTGATTACTGGTTTATTATAAAAATGTGAAGGTTTTTTCCTCCAAACTTTGGAATTCAGGTAATCTTCTCTGGCAGTTCTTACCATACAGAGACTTTGAATCCAGGTTTAAGATTCAGATGAGCACATACAGTTTAGACAGCAGGTGTGTCATTTCATTTGTTTGAAGACCAGGGTGACATAGGCTTTAGAACACTGGTGGAAAAATTCCTGGCTTTCAGTCTTCAGCTGGTATCTGTAACATATTCTAGGTAGGCTCTACAGCAAATTGATCAGTGTAACACTGTGACACACACAGAGGGAGTTTTTCTTTTAAAAGACTAGGAGTCTTTTGTGTTCTTGTAACCAAATAGAATTCTTTTGTCCTCATTAAACTTTAAAGATTGCCCGTGTAACAAGAGATAGTACTTGTGTGCCAGTTTTCTTTCTCTTGTGTGGAAGAGAGGCTGTAGATAACTATACTAGGGCTGTCTCAACTGCAGCAAAAAAGGTGGTTTTATCAAGTTGGTTTTTATTCTGGTAGTTGTTTCAAGACTTTACCTTTTGCAACTAAGCTGTCTAGACTGCGGATGATAAATTCTGCAGTGCTTACACTGTTATGCAACATAGGAGGCCAAAATAGAAATGGTAGCTAGAGTTAGAAGGTTTCTTTTTGCCTGCTAAAATAACCCAGTTGTGATTCCCAGTCTCCTACCTCTCACTTGGGTGTTTTCTAAGTCCCTCAGTTCTGCTTTCCCTAAGGGTTACTCAGCTGTAAACTTTTCATACATTCTGACTGTTCATCACCTGTCTCCCAGCCAACATTTGGGAACATTTGTTGGTTTGTACTCCCTTGATGAAAAGGCCTGATTGATGGTAATTACACCAGGTTCAAGGGGTTTCTTTCCCATTACCTGTAATTGAGGAATTTGTTACATGTTTCAGTTACATATCTTCATAATTTGGTTTAACTCCTCGTAACGCTAAACCTGAGCTGCTACAGAGGCTGAAATGACATAGGCAGGCATGCCATTGCTCATTTTTTAGTTAGGCAGTGTGTCTTTTTTTTCATTTTGTGGATTGTAATTTGTCTAATGAGTCGTTCTCTTGCTGCTTTATGCAAAGTATTTGTGGGCTGCTACATCGTTGTATTGTTCAGTAGTAGAAATTTTATGGAATTGAGATGCCACTTCAGTTTGTAAAGACTTGGATAAAACTAAAATCTTTTTATGACTGTCGTGTCACAGCCTGGTTGCTGGCTACAGTGCTGTTGTCTTCTGGTTTGTTCTCAGTGATTTTGAGATGGACAGGAATTAAGCTGTGTAACTGTTTGACAGTGACTAGTTGTAACCTTGAAGTTTTCTGAATTACAGGGTAGTCGCTTTGTTTCTCCTTCTTGTGATTTGATTTGGAAGCAGCAGGCACAAGTCAAAATGCATTAATTAGCTGCATCACAAGCTAATGGTGAGCACAGGAGATAATTGTTCTTCCCTGCCTCCTGTCAGCCAAGGACTGTGGGGGTTTAAGATTAGCTGTCACTTACCGATGTCACAGACAAATAGGTGCTCTGGCTTCCATGAGGATGAAATAAAACCAAAGCTTAACACTATCAGCATTGTTTTGGCAGATGAGCAGTTTTGCACCGCTGCTTTTATAAAAAAATTCCTAATAAGGCACACAGAATTGCTCTCTCAGCCTCATATCACTTCCAGACAATGTTTAAAGATAAATGTTCATAATGTTTCTGTGTTAAAGTACTGTCAACAAGTGTTCTTAAGTTTTATCAGCTGGGAAGTTTGTCAGTGTATGATCTAGATATTACTTAATTTTTCTGACCTGTATCAGAGGAAGAAGTAAAAAAGATCAAGTATCTTTCTGAACATGCTGCTTCAATAATGGAGATAGGTTGCTAAGTGGCTTGCACTTTAGAAACAAACTAATTGTGCTCCTTGCTCAAAGTTCAGTGAATTTTGTTTCTCTATAGTTGGTATAATTTCCTAAAAGTGCAGCTAGAAATGAATTCTTGGTGTTAGGTTCCCCCCCAAGCATCTCTGAAATAGATGAATATTTACTTAGACAGGTCACTGGCTCTGAGGCTCTAATATTAGCTCTTCATTTTAGGAAATGGGTTGCAACTGCCTCCCTTTTATAAACAAGTTACTCTTTTTGAAAAGGTGTTGGGAGGGCACGCGACATAAAATAAACTTATTCTGAAATGTGATGATCAATACGTTATATATGGCTTGTTTCGTTTCTTTCAGTGTATCTGCTAGGCTTTTAAAAATTTCTAACACATGCAGTCCTAGTTGGTATTTTGATGATACTGCTTCAAAAATCTGTATTTGAAGATGACAACTTGTCTCTAATGGTTCAAATAAATTGCTGTGTTTCCTAGTGTATCCAAAATGGCATATAGAACCTCCAACTCAAATAAAATAAAGAAATCCTGCATAGATAGCTTCCCTTTTATTCTAGAATTACATACAGTTAAAGTTATATTCTTGCAGTGTCCTTATTTTCTGCTGTGCTTTCTCATTTTGGCAATTTCTTTTATTAGCTTGCTTATTTTATGTTGTATTTTATTCATTAAAGGAAAGCAGTTATAATGTTAGCTGAGCATACTATTCAGAAATTCATAAAGCTGTAGATGAATTTTAAATTTTATGCAAGGGTTCACAGAAATCTAAACGACTTCTGAGGGATATTAAAGATTAAGTTGTGTACATCCTTTTGGTTTGCAAGTCAGCTGTTGGGTATGGCTCTCTTGCTCTTTTTAAAATAAAATTAAATCGTGGTCTCCCTCTCTTGCATATATTTGAAAAATGTCATTGATCTTTTGCTTGCAGTTGGCATCCTCAGCTGTTCTGCAGGCTGCTGGCGAAATTGGAGGTTATTTAATTTAGGATCTCCCTCTAGTGGATCTGCCGGAGTCGAGGCACCGCTGAGCTCACAGGGACGGGCTTTTTGTCCTCTGATGAGTTCAGAATGCAGAGTGGAAATCTCTGATGTTAAGGGTAAAGGCTTTACTGCAAGTGGCAGCTTTCTGCTAAAAAGACAGTGCAGGTTTGTCTCAAAGGACTCGGAAGCGATGGCTGCCTTATCAGTGAAATTGTTGGAAGTATTCTTCAGGTCTAGGTTTTTTTCCTCCCCTTGATTTACAGGACTGATCAAATCCTAACACATCATCCTAACTTCTCATATGCTTGAACTCTATTTAGGTAAATGTCAAAGTGATTTAGGTCCATTCTGGTTTGAATGATTGCATTAGCTAGCAGCTATGCACCCAGACCTTATCTTCCTGCTGGCTAGTTGGGCAGATTGTAGGCAACCTGCAAATCCAGGAGAGAAGGACAACATAGGACTGCATTTTCTCCTGGAATTTTAAAGAATTAAATACTGCAGATTCCTGCCCCATACTGTTTCAGAAATGCATTAAAAATGAACCAAGGTTTTTTTCTGGCACTCTTATGGGAAAATTTTGAAAGACTTACTGCTCATTACATTAAATAATTGTTCGATGTGGTCAAAAATGACACCTTCATCAAATGACAAGTGCGTGTCATCACGTTTGAGAGGTCAAGTGAAGAGGATTTCTGGCTCTAAGGCTGTGTGCAATGTGTTCAGATATTCAGTAATTGGTCTTGTCTGGAGATGACGGCTCTGCAAAGGTTTTGCATTGCATTACAAAGAAAATTTTCATATCTGCATTAAGTAGGGCTCATTGTTGCAATCAAAGTGGCTCTGGAATGAGAGAAAAGCTTCAATGAAGGGAAATTAGATGGCTGAGAATTCTCTGTGTGAGACAATGGATTATTTCTTTGAAGGAATAAGGTCACGTAAGGGAAGCTTGTGTTGGGAGGAACAAAGGAGTATCGTACTCAGTTTTGCTGCAGAAAGCACCTTCTAGTTCAGCTGGAATCGGTGTTGCTTTGTGTGGCATCTGTCTTCAACCTCAGGAAAGCCTTGCTAAGAGAACAAGAAACTTAAGCTCGAGGTTTATAGATGTGTAATTTCCACCTGAGGAGGTCCTCGGAGTTGTTTGTTGCAGAAGATGAAAGCGGCGAAAGAACAGAAGGAAGGATGTCACAACAGTAAATAATTTAATTCTATTTTAATTCTTTTTAATAGAATTACATAGAGGTAAGATTTCTGATGCTTTTTGTACTAATCTGTAGCAGTTATATATCGATTTTGACAAGATTTTGGAACGTTCTGGATATAAAATCAAGGTCAGGAATGGCTTCAGTGAATCTGTTCTAGTATTGCCTTAGATCACAGTTTAATTCATAGGAAAATGGGGAGGGAGAAAAAGAAACAGAGGTTTTTTGTTTCCAAGGTTTCATTATTTTGTTCATCTGACCTTTTTTTGGGGGGGGAAAAGCCCCTGTGGTTCAAGTTTTTTGAATTCCTCTTCAATTAGTAACTCTAGAAGTTAGGTTGTCCAGTTATTAAATAAACAAATCTTTATTCACAGCTGTATATTGATGTGCAGCCCTTTCTCTTCCAGCAGAGATAGGTAATTAAATCCTTGCTGATAGGGGAACGCACTCAAATCATGGATTGAATAATTCAGTATCTTTGGGAAATGCAAACTGAAACAAAAATTGGGGTTGCCTAAGTGGAATGTATAGAGAGACTACAGAAGACTGAAATGGGAAAAGTATATTTGGAGCTCTGGGGGGGGGAATCTCAGATGCTTTTCTTTGTACTGGTTTGGTCCATGTCATGCTAAAACTTGTTTTGGGAGAAGAAAAATTCTACAGCAGTGAAGTAATTATGCTATACCTGTACTCTTAGCAAGCCTCTGGAACAGGCTGTCAGCACTCCCTGTCAGAACAGGAGTAACATGATGATATTATTATTACCTGTGCTGTCAAAAGTTGGATAATATCTCTGGTCTTGCTAGCAAGATCTTTCCCTTCCTTTTAAGTGTGGGATTGATTAAACAATTTTTTTAGGTCGTTACTAGGTGTTTATAATAGGTAATACTGATTAGGTAATCCTGATTTATATGCCAATATGTTGACCTACAGGAAGTTTTACCTGTTTATTGGACAGAGTACTTCCTCTTCATTGTAATTGCACGTAAGATTATTGAGAGCATCACCAGTGTTAGTTGCAGTGTTTGGAAGTGAAGGGAGGGTGGCTAAGTTTTCAGAGTTATACAGACTTTTAAGGGTTGCCCATAAGGTGTTTCTGATTTCTGTGGTTCTTCAGAATTAGTGGTGTATCACGTGACAGCATTAAATTTTAGGTGAACAACCTGAAGAATTTCATTAAAATTTGGTAGCTCGTCTAAACTGCATGGCAGATATAAATAGAAGTACATTAATTTATGGATAAAGTTTTGTTTAATAAACATAGAGGAATGTGAGCATATTTTACTGTTGAGGGGTTTATGTTGTTGTCTTTAAAAATATTTTCAGTACAAGTTTTAGATAGATTAAATCTGCCCTTTGGGAGCAGGGTGTTTCCAGAAAAGTCTTGGAGATAGTTGTGAAATATAGCTTTGTTAGGCTCATTTCTGTAGTACTATACACCAGTAGTGACAGTCATCACCTATAACATTGCTATTTAAACAAATTTTGACAGAACTGGGGATGGGGGGTAGTTACAAATATCCCACAGTAGATGGTGGTGATATATTTAACTTCAGTCCTTGCTCCTTTAAGTTTGTGATATTGTAGTTTCATTAAGCAACCACAGTTCCCTGCTGGTGGAGCTTTGTCTCTGTGTCCCCGAGCATGAAAGGATGGCAGAGGGAAACTGGAAGCTGCTGAGGTCCCCCAGCACGCTGGTGCTGAGCCAAGCCTGGCTCCCAGGTTATCAGTGCCTGGTTTCCAAGGCATTGCCAGCACTGATAGGAAGTTCTGCTGGCATTGATAGGAGGCTTCCCTCTACTTAAATTCAAGTGTGTTTTAATGAATATTTTTGTTATTCTTGTGGCCTTTTATTACCTCGATCAAGTTAAAAGACCTTGTGGAGTGAAGTGGAAAGCGTTTATTGTCATGTTTAGAGTGATGAGTGAATTAACTCAGCTGAAGGTGCTTACAGAGTGGTAACTGAGTGGGGAAGTAGGTGTTTAAAGGAAAGGGAAGCCTTGGTTGGAAGGTGATTCACCCAAACAGAAGTACTAGAGAACATTTTGTCACTGGTTAATGCCCCAGTTTTTGGTCATCAGAGTCTTGCATATAAACCCATAACACACGTCCAGGGCTCAAGGAGTGATGTGGTTTTGGTTCTGCTGAGGGCTGGTTAGCAAATCTCCCCAGACTTTGTTCTGTCATGGCCTAGAGCAGGACAGGCTCTGAATGGGAGCAGGAGCTGGAGACACATGAAAGAGGGATACTTCACCATAATTGTTCTTATTGCTTCCTGCACAGATCTCTGAAAAGCCTGCTCTCCATTCATTCAGAAAACCTTTAACCATTTAGTAAAACGCTTTTTTTCTTAATAAGTTCTTATGTACCCTAACAAATACATCTTTTTGGCTGTAGCTTTGAACTGTTGCCTGGGTTGTGGACTTTGCTTAGTAGGAGTATTCAAACTGTCCTTAAAGAAAATATTTTCTAAAGATTATAATTAGCCAGTTCATTTATGTTTATATCATATACATGTATAAATCAACTTGCTGTCCACTTTCAGTCTTTGAAAAGACTTCTAAAAGGCAAGTCATACTTTGATTTGGATATCGGACTGTATAATTGGAACATTGCTTAGTTTTGGCACCAACATACTGAGAAATGTAAGAGTGGAAATTCTTAGTTACTGAGTTGTTTATATAAACTCTCTCTGGGGAGAAAATGGAGATCTTCACCTCAAACTAAAATTCCTGTGTGTGATAGTTGACCAGCTTTATTCAAAAATTAGGGTTTGTCTTTTAATGCTGTACTCTGAAGTACAGTAATTGCAGGACACAGATTTTCTGTGTGGTTTTGCCTTCTTGAATTAGGGCATGTGGGGTTCTGAGGAAGATTTCACATGATCTGGCTGCCACTGGTCCCCCCAAACCCCATTTCATCCATCCTTATGTTACCAGCTCCCAAGAAAGCCTGTCCAGCCAAATGAAAACATGCACTGTAGCTCGGTGTATAGCTTGCAGGACATGTGTTGTGCCAGTCTTGAACAGCTGATCCTTGGGGTTTTTTGGGGCTATAGGAATGTGATCTTTTAAATGTCAGCCAGTGTCAACACTGATAACATACAATGCAGCTGACATTAAAAGAAGTGGGGTAGGGTGTGGTGTGACACTCCAAAGCAGAGGAGGTAATTGAAAGACTGAAGGGACAGAGGAACAAAAGGCATTGAGGGAGGACAAACTATGTGTTTCCTTCCCCAGCTTGCCAGTTATACTTTCATGGGGTTGTGCAACTGAAGTTGGTTTGGCTTTTGAATTGGGATACAAGGTAAACAGTCAGTTAGGGCTGAAAAATGAAGTTGAGGAGTTTCATAAACTCCAGCTCTGGTTGTGGTTCAAAAAGGTGATGTTGGGGATGCTTGATTTGGTTGAAGCAGTCCCCAACAGTCTGGTGTTGATGTTCTGATGTTGATGCCACCATAATTGTGTGACTGCATGAAGAACCAGGTCTGGCTCTGATCTAGATGATAGAAATGCAGGCTTTTTCCCCTGGGATTTTTAATGTGTTAGATTTCCAGTCCATCTCTCACCACGCAGTTGCCTGAACTGTCACAGAGGAAGGGTGATGCAAAGGTGAGAATAAGCTGAGAAACAGAAAGCACTGAAACTGGAATGGCTGCTGAACAAATTAGTGTGAAATTATATCCTCTGTCTGTCAGAGTGTGCTGCAGAGTGCACCATCTGTGCTTTTTTAGAAAAAAAGAGATGTTAGGTTTTCTTAAAAACTCAGAATGAATAGACCATTCAGCTTCATCTCTCACTTGGCTTATATTGGCTTCTGAAGATAAAGTGATCCTGTAGGAGGATCAGAGTTCTTTTCCAGGCAGTATCTGAGTATTTCTCTTGGGGGTTGATGTTTCTGAAGTATCTTGAAGTGTTCAAAAGCCTCTGAGAGTGCTTTTTATTAGCTAGTTCCTGTTTATTTAATATACCACCTGTCCTGCTACCCAGGCAGTTGTATTTTAGCAATGAAGTGGTAGTCTTGGCTTGCTGTAATAAACCTTTTAGGATAAAACATACTTTTCCACCTGGTATGTACCTTTCACTTTCTAATGTTCATTAGCAAGGTGGTTGCAGAGAGAAATGTGACAAGAAAACAGGCCTTGGTAGCTGGACTTTTCTTTCTTGAAAGCCTTTGGTTTACTCAGGTTGCAGTTCTGGAACCACCAGGTTATTGCCAGCAGGTGCTTTTCTTCTGTCTCCTGTGTGCCTAGCTGGGAAAGGTGGCCATCACTGGAGCAGGCTGGCCAAGTTGAAGCTAACTTGGCCTGCTGATGCTTGCCTTCTGCAGAATTGATGGATGATATGGTTTTCTGAAGGATAGTGCTCTGGAACAAAGTGTGAGGCTACAAGGACAGATTTTCTCATAGTTAGGAGGGTTGGAATAGCCAGTGCAGCTGAAGCTCGGTGTTTGCTTTCTGGAGGTGTTGGCTAAAGAAGGACTAAGGTAGAAGGGTTGGAGAGTGGTGGTCTGCATCCAGCTACTGCAGCATGATAATACCGTCTTCAAAAAAACATGCTCTTAAAGATTAAATGAGTGCAAGCTTGAACTTCTCATTTCTACTGCATTTTCAGTACACAATATTTCTGGTTGGTATAGGGACACATTGTGACCGTTTCTTTTTATTTTTGTCCTTCATTATTAATTTTTATGTCAGCATGTTTCATTCTGAGGAATAGGATGGGAATTTCATCCCATATCTGATACTTAAAGTGTTGCCTGCAGTTTGCAGCTCAAGCTGTGAGCCTTGACTTACTCCAAGTGTTCTGTTGGACACGGCAAGCAGCAGTGGTGGTGTTTATAGCACCTTTAACTGCTGCTGGATTGTGTCTACTTGTAAAAGTCCATGAAAGGCTGCAGCCTGGTGCAGGCAGCAAATAGCCCAGCTGCCTGGGAGCTGCAGTCATGGCTTAGTGGGCATTGAAGCCTTCCACCTGTCACACAGGGGAGAGGAGAGAAGAGGAGAGGAGGACGTGCGTCTTACGGAAGTTTTAAAGCTGAAAACTTTTCCAGATGAGCCGTATGGCAGATGTTTCTGCTTAATGATAATTTAATCATTAATTTATCATTGCAGTTAAATATTTTGCATTTAAAGTAGTATAGGTTTATACCTGTGGGTGTCTCTTGGGAGATAGTTCAAGCAAAAATAGTACATCCCAAGCAACATTAAGGCATTAGGTATAAGGGCCTAATGCTTGCTGAAAGAATAACTAAGGAAGACACCACCTCTGTAGTACACTTCTGCTTTTATCTTCCAGAATTAAGTTCCATTAGTTTTTGTAATTCTAGGGTACGCAGATAATGTACACTTCTATAATTTTCATGATTAAAGACCACAGTGGACACAATACTGTGGTGTTCTGAGGAAATGAACCTTTTTGTATGTCTTTTAAACAGGGCACTTGTTTGCTGTGTCTGAAGCAGATTGCCTGTCCTTGATGTGTCAGTGTATCACACATGGTCTTTTTATCAGTTTGGGTGACTTTCACAAGTTCAGATAGGAAAAAGTTTTGCATTTTGATGTTTGAGATGGGGAAGATCTCATTACCACTCTGTCACTCTAACTAGTTTGGTGGAATATCAGTGAGAAATTACTGCTTTGCTCTGGGACATTTTCAAAACTTGACATTTTAATTTATTCTAATTCTTTTTTATAAATTCCATAATCTTGACCATAGCTATAGTCTGAATAATTTCCTGGATTATCCTACCTGTTTTGACAGCAACAATGCATTCACAGTCTCTTGTATTCCATTCCACACTTCTTCATTCTTCACTTCTTTTTACAGTTTTGTGCTGTAAGTACATTTGTGATTAAAATGGTAAAGCTTTTTTGTTTCTAGAATACAGATCTTGTGTATACAATTACTTGAAAGTTGCATAGTTCAGAGTTGCCCATCAATAAAGGCTGAAGATGATTTTGCGTGACCTTCCCTTTTGCATTTCTTATGCTTAGCAGAAATCACAGTTTGTACATTTGTTATATGCCCCCATTCCTTTGGACACAATACTTACCTGTCCAAAAAAGGCCTTTGATCCAGGTTGATGAGCTGAAATCTGAATAAATTTTGGTGTGACCTGTAGAAACATGCTTTATCTTCCTTCTCTCAATGTGGTGATAAGGTTCTGATGGTTTTTCTCGTGTTCTTTTGTTTTTTCCTTTTTCTTTTTTCTCCCCCTTTTCCAGTGTTCTATTTAGGTGAGTGTTTTAATTTTTTGAGCCTTTCTTGTTTCCTCCAAGAAGACTTGTTCATTGTTTAAAGAAAAACTCAGACTTGGAGTGCTTTTCAAAGCTTTTGTCAAATTCCATCATATATAAAGTTTGTTTTGCATTTCTGTGAAACTTTTCCATCCATTTGAAATAAATTCATTCCTCAGATGCGTGAGGTAACACTGTACATGCGTGAGGTTGCAGTTTTTATTTGCTGCATTATGTTGTTGAGCTTGTTTGGCTTAAAAAGCAGAAGTGAGCAGTTCTTACAGTGTTGTGTGATGGCTGGCCTTTTTCCTTGATTTTGTGCTTTTTTTTGCATGGTGGAAATTCAAACCATTAATTTATGATCTGTCTTTGCTCTTAGGTCCTACATTGCCTCGACAGAATTCACAGCTTCCCTCTCAAGTACAAAATGGTCCATCACAAGAAGAAATGGAAATCCAGAGAAGGTATGGTATTGTAAGTGAACAGCTGTTCAGTTCCAGGAAGTGTTAACTCCTTGAATGATGAGAAAATAAATGTCAAGGACTTAGAACTGCTCTCCTGCATGAGGGCAGCATATGTACGTGCACAGTTTTCATTAGTGCAGCTCTGTAAAAACTTTGTAGCTGGATCCCTTGTTTGTGCTCTCCACCCATTCAAACAATAGAATTGGAATTGGCCTGTCAGGAAAGAGTTGAAGATCAGAGGGGAAGCCTTGGGAGATTTCACTGCTATTATTTCCAACCAGGCTAATTAATTTTCCAGTGACTGTTGTGTATTCAGTTTTTGACACTGAAAAAAGCAGCAAGCGAGGAAGGAAGTTTTAGAAGCAGAGAATTGAGTCATCACGAATGACAGGGTTTTTGTCCTGAATGTGGATGTGCTAGATCAGAACATTCTATTGGAAATCTTGTTTGCCTTTACACTGTCTTCTTTAGCAAAAAACGTTAATTTTCTACTTTCAGTGTATTAATTTATGGAGCCTTTAGCAGTTTAACTTTCAGCTGGAGCAGTGCTGGTTATATCTGTGCTGCCCTCAGTGACTAGTCTGTGTTCCCCTGACCACTTGGTGCTTCCTCCAAGCTAAGCTGTTCCATTCAATTTCTATCCCTGCAGGATATTTTTCAGACCCGTAGCATTTCGAACGTAGGGGTTTTTTTCTATTCCTTTAAATACTCATTATGTATTGGTGAAGTGCCCAATTTCTAGGAAACTTTGTGGTTGCCATACTTCCACTTTTGTTTCATGGCAATGTGGGGTGGTGCTGTAGGGTGAGTGGCTGGGTTATGGGTGTCTGAAATGGCAAAGTCTTGTAGGACAGTGCTGTCACACTGGGCTAAGTGAAAACAGTAAGACCTTGGGCTGTCCCAAGCACACTGCCTGTGGTGCAATCCTGGATTATTTTACCATCAAAATACTCCCAGGAGATTAGCTGTTCCCTTCCTGAAGGGATGCTGGGAGCGATTTAGGTCACATGCAGAACAGATACAGGGAACAGGAGCCTTGAATAGATGGGAGGTGGTCCAGACTGATGGTGTAAATGCACCTAATAACTTTTTGTGGTAACTGGAAGAGTGCTTAAACATGTTGGCTCTAATTAGCACTCAAGTTTTTTCTGTTTTGCTATTCAGCATTTTGTTTGTTTATGAAAAGGTGAGCAGAACCAGATTGCTAATTTGGGAATAATTCATTTGATAAACCCAGCTATGTATGTTGAACAAAAGGTTGACATCAAAATTGGTCATACTTGTCTGTCTCTTTTCTTCTGTGTGTTCTTGAATCTGAGCAGGAATCACTTTATCTGGAAGTTCCCTTGTTTAAAAACAAATAGCAAAAAGCTCATTACAAATTTGTCTGTTTGATGTGTTTATGTGCAAGTTTGCTGTCATGGTAAAAGTCTTTTATGTCTCTTCTTTTGACAGACTTTTAAAAACCCTTTTTTCTTTTGATATTTTTTTCTGCCCTACATTAGTGACTTTTGGTATTTTTATTTCCTGTCTGTTCCTTTAGAAGGCTGCATTATCTGAAATGTATAATGCTGAAATACTTTTCAGGGAAGCATTGTAGATAGGCATCTCCTCAGAAAAAAGTGCTGCCCTATATTAAGAGCTCTGAAAGTCTCTTGAAATTTTTGGCATGTGAAGGACATCCTATCAGATGGCATTCTGTGGCTTTGCTTTTTTGATCAGTGTGCTCTACTTGTTTCCATTTAATGTGGTGTCCTCTTTGAAGTCTGGTCCTGGGTTTGATTTGTTCTTCCCTGAAACAAGGATGGAGCACTGGAATGGGTGTTTATTCATGCTGTTAGACAGATTGTCTGTGGAAAGACTATTGCTGTTGTGTCGTTAAGCTTAAGAAAAACATGTAATTTTGTTAAAATATTTCACAAATGCTTCTTCAGTTTCATTACTCCTGTAACTACATGGTTATAATAAAGTTCAATTAACTCCAAGCTAGAACTGTTCTTCCGTAGTAACTGTCTTGCAGCTTTCAGACTGTAAGAACAAGAGTTACTACCATAATGTAGAGAGTAGTAAATAGTTGGGAAGGAAAGGTTTAAGTATATATTACTTTTAACATATCTACAAGTGACATTTCCAATCTCAGTAAAGGGTAAAGGCAGTGTGGGCGGACTCGAATCCTGTGGGGAGCAGTAAGACTACAGGGAATGCAAGAAATGGGAATAAATGTTACTGCGTGGGCAGGAAACATGGGGTTTGTGATGGATCAGGAGAAAGGCTTTGCCAAGTCTATGGCTTGTGGAATGTGTGTCTTTTGGGTGGGGGTTTTCTTTAAAATGTGGCTTGGTAATAGTTGTCTTTGAGTTCTGGTCTCACATCCCTCCTCTTAGGTGTACCTGGATTTAGTAGTGTGTGACTGACTCCCATGTGAAGTGCAGGAAAACGTTTTTTAAATTATTCTAAGCTGGATAAAAATATCTGCTTGCATGAAAATTAAAGTTGAAAAAGGGACCCTGTGGAGGTCTAGTCCAACCCTCTGCTCAAAGAAGGACTAATTTCAAAGTTAAATTATGTGGCTTGTAGCTTCAGGGTTTTCCTAGGCAGAAATAGAAACATTTCTTCAGAAATATTTTGCTAAAGGACTGACCAGTGAAGAGTGGCATAATAAAGAGAGCTCTTCAACATCAGATCTGATGTTTTCCTTTGCTTTTGTAACCAGTGTTCAGGAATCTTGGGAAAATTGGGAACTGAAAAGTGAAATTAGATCATTGCCAGCAGAAGTACATTATTTTGGTTCAGAGATTTTTCTCTGTTTTAGAAAGGATTTAGATGCCTTACATTTTGGGTAAAAGTGCTAAAGTAGTAATACTACTTCATTTATTTTGCTACAGATCTTCTTACTTGAATATTTGTATTTCTTACTGTGCAGTGATACAGTTTCTAAATTGCTAGGACCAGATGTGCCATCTGAAACACTGAGGTTTTTATGAGGCCAGGTTACACATAAGGTGTAATGAAGTAATTTTTTCTGGTGAATTGATAACTTTGTTACTGTCTTTTAAGAAACCTTAGCACATGGTATGTGCTTTCCCTCTCAGGGAGTGCTTGAAGCTAGCTCTAATTTTCCTTAACTTGTGCTCATTTAAGTACAGTAATAAGAAGCTTTAAAACTCCAGCTTCCATTTTTGATCCTCAGAACTGGGGGGATATTTTGTTCTCTGGGTTGTTTTTCATTTTGTCAGAGCAGTGGCCAGGCAGCGTTTATAAATTCCACTGATTGATAATGAGCCAGCTTCAGTTGACATAGGTATTTGTTAATAACTTCAGAGTTACCTCATGTCACAGGCCATTTTAAAATACAGGATTAGTTCATGGCGTGCCTGTGTGTGCTACTCGTGCATGTAAATTTACCTTCTCTCCCAGCTGTGGTAAATACATTGTCAGGAATATGAGTCACTGAGTTGGTATCTAATATGACACTTGGGAATTTAATGAGTTAATGTTTATAAATAACTTCAAAATGGTCACCGCTTCATAAATACGGAGACCAAGAGCTCCAGGAACAGAGGAACTGCACAGATAGTGAGGAATGATGAGGGTGTACAAACCCCCCACTGTCCCTCAGGGACGTCATGGACCAAAACTTGACCGGATTCTTTCGTAAGTACTCGAAAACATTACAAGTTGGCAAAACGCAACAGCACAATATTTGGGGGGGTTGTAATTGTTAAATACTTAAAGTTTACTTGCAGGTTTAGTTTGGTTTGTGATGATACTGTTAAAGAAAATGCAGGGTATACCTGTGCTAGAATGTAGTATTGATATGGTGTGGTTTTCATAACATCTTGTGGAAGGATTCTTAGTTGTAGTGCAAGCTCCGAGGCTGACAAGGGTAACAGTTTCTTATTTACTGATAGACTCAAAGGCAAGATTTTTGTTTTACGGATTAAAACCACTTTTTCTGAATTTTGCTGATCTTATTTTTTTAACTGCAGTAAAATATTTCCCCCCCTGTTAATCAGTACTTAGTACATATTCCTGAGCTTGAAAACGTGTGGAAATACTAAAAGAAAAAAACTTGCACCCCACAATTCAGTATCAATGTAGCTATAGTAATTTAAAGGAATGAAAGTTTGCCCATGGCTTTGTGTCCCTGGTAGCCTTGTTTCTACTGATTTCCCACAGCCTGTCACCTTTCCCTAGTTAGTAGCCAGATGTACAACTTCTATTTTTCCTTTGCTTCTGAAATTGTGCCATTTATCCAACAGCTTCTTTCAAGGACGTAGAATTTCTTTGAAAGGCATATGGATTGATTAGATTATAAGTGAGAGCTCTAATCTGAGATAGACATGACTATGATGTAGTGGTTGGCCTCTTGGTTTAGGGTTTGAGTGGTCAGTACAACCAGTTATATGATTGTATTGTGTGTAACACAATATGTTACAGAATTTGCATGAAGTTTGCATCCCAGATATTTGATTTAGATGCAACCAAAAGAATTTTTAATGCCTAAGATAAGGGGTATTTCCCCCCCTCCTTTTTTTTTTTCTTTTTGCCAATGAAAGTTTTTTCTACTGCTGAGATTCTTCTTTTTTCTAAAATTCCATGAGTACAGGTGTCTTTTTGTGATCTAGCTTCTGCCAGGAAAGTTTGTGTTCTGTTAGTTTTAGATAATATGTTGAAAAGATGGAGATGAAGAAAATTAGGCTTAAGGAGATTTGATCCAAGAGCATTAATAGATCCCTTATTAGAATTCCTCTATCTAATACATTTCAGGTTTGTAGTTGTCTCTTCATGTCTTTATTGTGGTGGCTGGCTACTAATTTTTGCTTGACTGATAAAACCTAGTTCTTATTACTTCCAGCTAATGCATTTTTAGCTTATAACATAAAAGCTTCTTCTTAAACCTTAAATCCCTTTTGGTCAAGGAAATGAAAGCCTGTTAGTGTGACTTTGGTAACAGATAAAACATAGGACAGTAAATTGGACCCAGACAGTATTTTCTTTGCAAAAGCAGAAAGGCTGTTCCTGGGCTTTGGTAGAGCATTTGAGATACCAAGAGGGAATTTCCTAGTTAATGTGGAACAGAAGAGCACAAGAACAGGTGTCAATGCATCAATGGGACCTGGAACAATCGAATCTGTTTCGGTGTTTTGCTGGACAAAGCAAGTCCTTGCTGTTGATGTGAGTTATGTGAGAATGAAGGAGAACAGGAGGAGTTGGATGATACTGCAGATTTTGGTGATCAGAATAGAATGAGAGTTCAGAGTAGGCATCCTGTTTTCAGAAGGGAAAGCCACCAACCTGTAGACCTTACTAGTGTACAAGGAAAACAAATGGACACTGGAAGTGTTACATGTGATGGTGAGTGATCAAGGAAAAGCTGACTGATGACTGGAATTAGCTGTAAGGACCTAGATTTGTGCAGTGTTTCAAAATCATGATGCATGTAGTCAATTACATGCTTATATAATTTTGCATTAAATTAAATGTAAAGTGTTTGATACAAATGTTTTTAAAAAACCAAACAAACTGTGATTTGAAATAGTCTCACCTTTCACTGCTGCTTAAAGAACCAAAGGTCCACGGCACTGTTCAGACTGGCAGTAATTGTCAGTTCCAGAGCATATACTTTAACTCACTTGACAAACCTCTGCCCTTTAACAGTCAGGCTTGGCAGATCTTCTGAGTCCCTGTTTCTTGCTCATTGTACCAAGCTGACTAGGTCTTGTCTGGGTTTTCTGACGCCATGTGTATTATGCTCAGGTAGAAACTGTCCTGACTGTCAGGCACTTGACAGAAAATAAAGCTAACTTGGTAAGAGTTTTAGAGCAGGAGTTTAGTGTAGATAATGCAAAGTGAAGTTTGTGCAGCTGAGATTGCTTAGGAAGATGCAAAGAGGTTAAATATTGATCACTTCTGCTGAGCTTATGTTATTGGTGCGTCTGTGTGCTTTTTATTTATGAAGATTCTCAGTCTCTGTGGAGGCTGCCTGTGTTTGATGTCAATACAGATTGCAAATTTCCAAGCTGTGGATGTATTTTCTCTTTGTACATCAGTTATGAAATTTGGGGGGTGGTGTGTGTTCATTCCATGGTACATAATGTGTAGGCACTGAGATATGTATTCAGTAGGTTTGTATGACCATACAGGAGAGTGAGCTCTGTGGTAAATGCTGAATTTTGGAGTGGTGAATAAATATTTAATATTAAAGATGGAAGAGCAAGTTTAATGCTGATACTCCCTTTTGACTATTCAAATTTGCAGGGCCATAACAGACACACTTTCCCGAACTTGTGCAGAAGATGATCAGAGGATTAAACTATTAAAAATCAAGCAAGGAGCTAAGTTCAAAATAACGTGTCAAAGCACTTTTTTTTCCCCTATAAACAGTTTCAACAGTGATAAAGCAGGTTAGCTGTGCCTCTGTCTACTTCTATTGATGTCCAGAGAGCGCAAGCAGATCCTGGTGATCACAAGGTGGCTGCTCTTCTGCAGAGGACAACGTGCTTCAGATGGAGCTGAGGTCAGCCTGCATCTGGTGCCGGTGCCTGTGGCTCAGCCAGACATTGTGTAGCCTGTTTGCAGCCAGCTGCTCTGTTTGTTGCAGTGACTCAGTGGTGGGAGGAGGAGAACCATCATGTGAGATGTATTCTAGTAAGTAGTGACTGTTGGATGAGATAATGCTATCTGTGCCCACATGCTGGGGCTAACAGCATTTGAGAATAAAACTCAAAACATTGCTGTCTTGTTAGTTGCTCCACAGTTTGGGGCAGGGTTAGAGGAGCTCGGAGCAGCCCCAAAAGCCTGGCTACACTGAGACTCTAGGTTGAACAGCTCAGTTGGTTTGGATTGATGAGCCCATCTTGAATTGTAGCTGATATGATACATTTACTTTTAGAACATTAGCATAGTAGATTTCTTGTTTATAAACCTTTAAAAAAACCCTAGTGAAGCACAGAAAGAAAGATGCATACGCTGTTGAATACTTTCTTATAACCACATTTGATTTCTTATACAGAATATCTTAATGGTAACTTTCAGAACAGTAAGTGCTGAATATTACTGCAACATTTTAAGCCAGCAATAGTCTGGCAACCTTCATGTTACCTTCTGGGTGTCATCCTTGTGTCTCTCTTCTGCCACACCTTGTCATTTTAGGAAAAGTAACAGCACAAGCAAGAAACTATTTTTCCAAAAAAAGGCAAAGAACACCATGTGGGACACAGAAAATCTCTCCTCAATTTTATGATTTTTAAGTCCACATTGTTTTTTAATGACTCAAGTGATGGGTTTTGGTGTCGTCTTTCAATACACATTAGCAATGTATTTTTTTCCTCCCCCATTCTCCTTGTTGTTGTATCTTTAAGCAGACAAAACAGGGATAGTATTTGTATTGATCTTTCTGAGTGATTTGATGCCCTGCTTTGACACACAGTTTTTCTGCCAAGCAAGAATGAAATACAAAATTGACGTGTTCATAAATGACGACTAGCAGCTGTCAAATATTATATATTATCTGCCTGCAGCTGACCTCTTCATTCAGTGTAGCAATTGCTTCAGTCAGGTCTGTTCCTCAAGATATTTTGTTTTCTGCAGGCTTTGTCTTGGATCTTTGTTTTCTACAGTGAGCTTTAACATTAAATACTTCAAACAAGTTTCCGTTCATCTTGGAATGTCTTATCAGCTCAGTGCCTGCCGAATTTGGATGTGATACAAAGATGCTTTTGTACTGTTCATGGAAATACCTCTGTTTTTAATGTATCTGGCTTTGTGACAAGAAGCCTTCCAGGTTCGTGGCTGAACTCTGTTTTTCAGGTTGATATATGGGCTTCTCAGTGCAGTTTCCTATCATCTTTTTAGGAAAAAATTTAATGGCTTGATCTCACAGCCAAGAGCAAAGCAAGCTAGTGTTAGAATCCTGAAGATTCATGTGAATGCACAGCACAACTTCCACTTGAGGAAACAAGGTGACCTGCCAGAGCAGGCAGCTCTTTGCTTTTGCAAACTGTTTCAGCTCTGGATTTCCTACTTGCAGGGTTTTTTTTTCTCTTTGTGCCCTTCTGACAGAAGCTCTGGGTTTTGACACAAAGGGAGTTTATGCATGTTTCAAGGCATCTTTGCTGTGGTGGAAGGAGTCTTTCCACAAATACAGTAACTGCTGCAGGTGACCAAGATACGGAGGCTTAGATGTGAAAAGTGTCCCAGGAAGGGACAGTTTCCCTCTGGCTGTTAAGTCTGCTCTGAAACAGAATATTGTTTTACCACTAGACACTGAAGTTTCTTAATCTAGTTGAGATCTTTGTCTTCTCTTCAACCTGTACAGTAATGGCTATATTTTAAGAGAATTAACTGAGGACTCCATTCTTTTGATTGACTATGTTGAGGTCTTTAGCAAAAGGACAGGAGGATCTCTCAGTCATTCACCTTCAGGAACAGAAGTTAAAAACCCCACCTGTTCCCTTCTGCCTCCCCAATACAGGTCAAAAAATAATGGATAGTATTAATTTGAGATAGCCTCCTAGTTACCCATCACGCACACTGGGTTTTGAATGGAGTGGTGCTACTTGCTAAATGGAAAGTGATCTCAGTGTGCATGTGGTGTTGGCTCATTTCATATAATAACAGGAGCTGAGACAGCAGGACTTCTTAATTGTAATTCCTTTTTATGATCGAGAGCAAGCTAGGAAGGCTTTGTGTGTACCTAGGTAAGTAAATTAACTGCAATTCTGTTTTGCAGTTGAGTAGGAGACATTCTAAACACTTTCACCATCACAGAATGTGGGGGCATTTTTTTCAGCGGGGATGCAACAGTGTGTGCTTAATTCTGCTCATTGCATTTTTTTTTTTCTCCGTGTGTTATTTCAAGAATGTAGTCGTGCTCCTGCTGCTTGGCTGCCCAAAGAACTGCAGGATTAATGCTCATATTAAGTCACAAGCTAGTATTGTAAATACGATTCTTTCTTTGTCCTCAGACAGGACTTCCCACTATCTCCTTAACTGGACAAAAGTATAAGGGCAAGAGGGGAAATAATTTTAAAAGCTGATGCAGTATTAAAGTAATTTAAAAACACCACCACAAAAAAAATAACAAAGAGCCTCCCCCAAAACACCCCAAAGTGAAGTTTCCCAAAATGCTTTTGACATGAAGCTAATTAAAAACCACACAAAAAGTGTCTTTGGTAAAGCTAGCAGCTATTCTGAGATTCTGAAGTTGACTCTGAATCAAACATGAGTAACAGTACCTTGTGTGTGACTGACATGTACAGTTTTACAGCAGTCTCAGCTATTTAATGTAAATTGGCTCTTAGACTTAGTAATTCACACTTCCAAAATAGTTAGAATAATCACATTGCCTTTGCATAACGAGCATTTCACTACGAGATGGCTTTCTGGGGCATTTTGAGTACCTCTTTAGCTTTTTCTAAAGTTGTCCTGGTGGCCAGATGTGCTTTCTAAGGCTGAAGGATTTTCTGGTATTGCTTTCACAGGGTTCTTGAACTACTAGTCCTGACGTTCAGATGTACTTTAATTGATGTATGATGACTCTCCTTGAACTACTAATGCTTTTGTCTAATGTAATTTTGATCTCTGACAAAATTTTAAAATAAAATTATACTATCTATTGCTAGCTAAACAAAACCAGAGGGATTTAATGCCTTTTTTTTTTTAAATAATCAAATGTGGTTTTAATCTTTTTAAGCTACCCACTGTAACCCTTGCTAAAATGGAGTGTCTAGTTTGTGGAATTCTTCCTTGTTCATTAAGTTGCGTTAAAGCAACTTGATTGCATTGCTGGCATACTGATCTCCTGACTTGTGCATCTTTTGGTTTGCTGTTCAAAACATTTATTAAAATTGTTAAAATGACAGTAGAAATGTAGTGAGGTGTGAGGTGTGTTTCTTTGATTGGTTTTTTTTTTTTGCTTGCTTATTGTTTTGGTTTCTTTTTATTTTTCATTGTTGACAAAGGGATGCTTCAGTGACATATAATGAGAAATTATTCTCAACAATGGTGTATTCAATCTCATATGTATAAGATATGTTTGCAAGGTATTTTGCTGCCCTCTCTTGGTAGAGCATTTGTATTGTAAGCAAAGTGCTTAACTTTGTTCCTGCCAAAAAATTCTGGGTTTTTTCCTCTTATTTCTTGAAGAAATGGAAAATGAGGAGTCTTCTACAAAAAAAGGAAAACGTTAAATACTGAGTCACTCAATATTTATGAAATAATGAGTACTTTTTCATTCAGGTCCTGTGTGAATGAAAGTGGTTCTCACTGTCTTTCAGTTAAGTGTTATTGGGTAGCCAGCATAGTTTGATAGTGTTCATTGCCAATTGAAATATTTTTTGCTTCAGATTAAGTTTGAACACTTAGATGCATTTTGTTATGACACAAACCCTTCCAGGCCAGGCCGAACATCTGGAATACTTCCCTCTGCTGCTCTCCCATCCTCTGGGCATCTCTTGGTTCAACAGCTTCTGCATGATGCTATTTCTGTTTTCTATATGATTTTTCCCATGTTTTTTGGGGTTTTTTTTTCCCTGTGGGCTTTTTCCTACTCTTTCTTTGAATCACCCTGGCAAGGAGTTCCATAGCTCATCTGCCTGATGTGCAGAGGTGCTCTTTTCTTTTGAGCTTTGCTCTCATTAGTTGCATCGAATCTTTCCTCCCAGCTGTCGTAAAGGGATGTCCTCATCACTGAGGATTTTATACAGTTCCAGTTGTCTTTCTCAGAGTGCAGAATTCCAGCTTTTAAAATTATTTTTAAATGGAAGGTGTTTGGTATGTTTGATCGCAGTGTTGTCGCTCTTCGAATCTTTTCAGCTCTGCTGTTCTCCCTGCTTTGAGGTGGGAGCAGGGATGCAGGGATTGTGAGGCAGGATGGTGCTATTTCTGTACTGCTCTGTAGTCCTTGGTGTGTAGCATCTGGTTGATGTTTTGGAACAGAACACATCAGTGAGTGGATGTTGTTGCAGAACTGCCTGTTGTAACCCTAATATCTCACCTTGGAGTCAACAGGCAGCTCAAAGTCCAGCACTTTGTGTATGAATTTAGCAGGTATTTCCCTCTCTCTCCCTTGCTTCACTTCAGCTGAGTTTTATTTGCCAATTTTATTCCCAGGTTAGGTGGAGTTAGAAGATCCATCAGTAGTTCTTCCTAATCAGCCATCATCCTTGCTATCCTAAATATCTTAACATTACTAAGGAGCTTTATGAGGAGCACCTCGCTGTTTCTTTTCCAGGTTGCTTATGAAAATATGAAATGGCAGAGCTCTTGGTATGGCTTATTGCAAAACAGCCTTGGCAATGCTGCCCTTGTGTGAGGAGTGACCTATATTGAGCTTCTATTTCTGTAAAGAAATGAAGAACTTAAGCAAAAGAAATTTTCTGGCAGTTGCTTGATGTGTTGTTAAACCCAGGGAATTGATACCTTCCAGTATTATAAACTAAATATAACGTGAAATGTTTATGATCCCAAATGCCATATCTCCATTTTAGTTTTAGGATGAACAGAGTGTACATTTCTAGGTAGAATATGTTCACTTCTGGCAAATGAATGCAAAAGAATGACGAAAATAAACAAAGCTGCTTTGGAGTCTGTCAGTGTTGTTTTCTGCTCTGAACAGCCTTTTAGATACAAACATGTGCATCCACCTCTCCTTTCCAAAAAGAAAAAGAATTTTAACATGACCAAGCTGAAGTTAGCCTCAGTGAAAGCCCTGTTTTCCTCTAATAATAGATTTCATCTGGGGGGAAAAAAGAGCACATAGTAAAATGAGTTTTGTACCGTACAGCACAAGCAAAAATGTAACATCAAGAATATTTTTAATACCTCTTGGAGCTTAAATTTCTGTGGTTTATATTATATTCTCTTAATATTTATAGAAATCCTCTACTGGTTCCAAATATGTATGGGTCAATCATACCAGAGTTTTTAGTGGACTTCAGAGGCTAAAAATCAGGCATTTAGCAAGCTGAGTTGCAGCTCTAATTTCATAGTGACTGCTCTTACAGCTTTGTTATATGGCTGAGGGAAGAACTGGTAGAGGAGCAGAACTGATCTTTTGCTTCTGATGGGTAATGAGTTGAGTAGTGAAAAAAGTCCTTTTGTTGTCCATAACTGGACATATTTGGTTAAAGCAATTACGAAATTTCAATATTTATGGGGGTTTTTTTGTTTCTAAAGGAAAAACACTGGTCTGAAAACCGGATGCACTTCAGTAACAGTAGTTCATGGGCTGGAGTTTGCAGTTATGCTGGTATTTTCTGGGCATGAAAAGGAGTGAAACAGCTGAAGTTCCTTTTCAGAATTCAGTCCTTAGGACTCTGCACATACACAGTATTGCCAATGACTATCTAAATTAAATTGCCCAGTGGCATAGTATAGAAAACACACATCTGGTAGCTTGAGGTGTCAAAATTCAGGTCACCTCTCTGCTTTGTAGTTAACAGCTGACTGTGCTTTGTATTTGTTGTGAAGCTGTCATCAGTTTGCATCTGAAACATGGCAGAAAAAATGGCTCTGTGCTTTATAGACAAGATTTTCTTTCTAACTGTCATGATTGCTTTTGGAAACAAGAATTCAAATACAGAACAACAACTAGCAACATTTTCAGTGTTAGGTACTGACAGGAACATACTGGCCACAGCTGGGAGGAAGATGTGCCTAATTTTCATTTTAGCAGTGAATTATCCCCAAGAGATGAAAAAGCTTTGAAAATCAAAAAGCTGTATTTTATTTAAAAGATCTATCTTTTCAAAAGCCCTAAAAAACCCTAAAGAAAATGTAAAACAAGTTGAGAAGAAAGGATCAAAAAGGTGGTATATAGCTTTTCCCATTGTATTTTTTTTTCAGGAAAGTCCTTTCAGCCAACCCAGTGGCTTTGGCAGAGAATTTTGCAAGGTTTCTTTTTACCCGTAGGATATTTCCACTGCCTGGCTTTTACTTGTTTTCCTCCTCTTCACGTCTTCCCCCTCTCTGCTTTGTTTTGCAAAGACTCCCATGAGCTGGAAACCCTGCCAGCTCCCTGCAGTGTTTCCTTGGCTGCTGCACCCTGGATTTTTTTGGCCATGTCCAGCTTTCCTGTGCCTTCAGGGTGTTCCCATGTTGTTGCCAGTTCAGCTGTGTGTGTGTGTTACTATGCAAGTGGAGATGGACACGTGCATTTTGATGCTTCTGTAAAATTTGGATAAATTCTACCTGATTAGTTAATCCAAAAACCAAAATTTATTTGGGGGTGGTTTTTTTTTTTTTAAATGAGTATTTGTGTTACTGCTATTTCACTGTACTTCTATTCACTGCTTCGAGTATAAAATACCGTGCAAAGAACAAATGTAACTCCATATCCCAAACTGGGAAGATTGTATCAGTTAGTAAATTAGCAGCATCAGCTTTCTATTCTTACCTCTTGAAGGCTGTCTCTCAGAATGTTCAATTAGTTAAGAGGAAATCGGATATGTGATTCTTTTTACTGTAAACTTAATAAAACTATTCTCCAGCTCAGAAAAACAGCATGTTAGAATTAAGACTTCCACGCAGGTACAAATGCTGTGCTTTTGTTCTCGCTGCTGCCAAGATTGTTGATTAGTTTATCTCCTTGTCATTTTAACAGTTGCTTGATATTTTTGGTTTTGGCCTTGCAGCTTAGTCTCTTTCCTTTTCTCACGATTGTAGACAGTTGCAAGAGCAACAGAGGCAGAAGGAGCTGGAACGGGAGAGGCTGGATCGTGAACGAATGGAACGGGAGAGGCTGGAGAGAGAGAGGCTAGAAAGGGAAAGACTGGAAAGAGAGCGCCTAGAGCAGGAGCAACTGGAGAGAGAACGGCAAGAAAGGGAACGGCAAGAGCGCCTAGAAAGGGAGAGACAAGAGAAGGAGAGGCAGGACCGGGAGAGACTTGAACGACTTGAACGGGAGAGGCAAGAAAGAGAACGGCAAGAACAGTTGGAAAGGGAACAGTTGGAATGGGAAAGAGAGAGAAGAATTTCAAATGCTGGTAAGAATTTTAAAACCCGAGCATGTTCCAACCACCAGACTGTTCTTTATGTGTTTGGGTGATGGAATGGGAGACAACCAACAAAGGGCAGTGAGTACAGTTGTGTAACAACAGTCAGTATTTCAGGCTTTGTTTTGCTGGAATTCCTTCCCCTTTTTTATGGCAAGAAGTCCAACAGCTTTGACTTTCCTGTCATAATTTTCCATTAATTCTGAAATAAATTTTTTTGCACTATTTGCTCACTCCGTTGCCATACTCTGACTGCATGGAAGAACTTGAATCATTTTGGGCACCTCCAACATTGGTTAAAGTGTGATGAGTTAAACTTTCTAAATACCTTATCATGGTTTGCTCTATTCAACAAATGTATTGTCATTGCATAAGTTGGAAAAAAACCCTAAAGGTATCAGGTTGAGTGTGTTAACATAGAAGGTATGTTCCTACAAAAGGCAAAGTAATAGTGTGAGAAATGCTTTTCAGTATGAAGTCTTGCTTAATTTATCATTGTGGTAACATTTCAGTGAAATGTGTTGTATGTATTTGTAGATAAGATAATGCACTGCCTGCGGAAATGTATCCAGTGATAACTGAAAGCTTTCTCATTTTGGTAATATAATGGAACATTAGTCAAGTGCTTGGTTGTTCTTCAGTCTCAAACTCAATTTACATAAGTCATGGTGAAAGTCAAGGAATACTGTGTAAGTCATTTTAGAGCAGAGGATTTTATTGGTAGTTTTATTCCCAGTACTTTTCAATATTTGCTATGGAGCTTTCTCTGGGGAATAGAGAGATGACACTAGCTGCCTATGGTAAGAGTTTTAGTAGTGGAGTTCAAACAAATGTTAAGATCACTACACTTGCTTGCAGTTTGCAACCAAACAGGAAGATAAAAACTGGTAAAAGACTGATTGCTCAACACTATATCTAATCCATCTCACAGATGGGATTTGAGAAAACCTTCTCTAGAACGTATTTGTAAATTCAAATGTTGGCACAAAAAGAGTTGGTAAAATTTAAAAGCAGCTGTTGAAAATATGTAAAACCTTCCTAACAGTGTTTTCACTTGTGCCTAATCCTCTGGTACTAACTGTAGTCTACATTTTTACATTTTGTTTGAATGCTGGTTTTGTTGCTTCATTAGCTCCCTTTTTCTCTTTCTCCTTTTTTTATCCTGCCTTTGCTGCTGCTTTCCATCTTCTGTCCAGCTCCATCTTTCGACAACTCCCCGTATAGCACTCCACTTCCTGAATACTCCAGTTGCCAGCCTCCTTCAGCACCTCCTCCATCATATGCAAAAGCAGTCTCAGCACCAATGGCAGAGGCCACACCGGAGTACGCTGTAGTGACTTCTGCACCACCGACCTCCACTCCCCCTACACCGCCTCTAAGGCACTCTGCATCACGTTTTGCTACATCCTTAGGCTCAGCTTTCCACCCCGTTCTCCCCCATTACGCTACGGTTCCACGTCCGCTGAACAAAAGTTCTCGGCCCCCTTCTCCCGTCAGTGCCGCGGCGACTTTGCCTCCCAGCACAAAGCCCGTGGCCTGGTCCGCGCCCAGTTTTGCCCCCCTGCCCCCGTCTCCTCCAGTAATGATAAGCAGTCCACCAGGCAAAGCTACTGGCCCCAGACCTGTCCTCCCGGTGTCGGCTTCCAATCCGGTGACCCAAATGTCCACGTCTCCCACGGCTCCTAACGGGCTTCCTGAAAACCTGGCTTATCCGGTTCCTTCACCTTCTACCTCAGGTCCAACGCCGCCTCCGCCACCTCCTCCCCCCCCACTGCCTTCCTTTCCGCCTCTGTCACTCTCTGGACCTCAAGCTTCTCCTTCTCCCAACTCCCCGAATGCCTCGACTCCCTCATCCAAGCCTAGTGTTCTCCCTTCTCCCTCTGCAGCTACCCCTGCCTCTGTTGAGAACTCTCTAAACTCTGTGCTGGGAGACTCCTCTGCTTCTGAGCCAGTCTTGCAGGCAGCCTCTCAGCCGGTTGAACCTCCGACCCAGCAGGGTAAGGCTTTCTGTTATTGCTACTAATGCGCTAAGCAGGGCTGCAGGCGGGGCCCGTGGGTGCCAGAGCCCCTTACTGCCCCCAGGAATTAATAACAGTGCTTCCAAAGCTGCAGTGATCCTAATGCCACAGCCAAACACCCTTTGGAAAGCTGGGGTAAGGGAAATGGAAAAGCTCTGTGCCTAGGAGCTGATGTTCTGTGATGTGTCTTGAGTAAAATTCCAATTTCTTAAGAACTCACTGTTGTCAAATTCTTGCTTGGTAAACCCTGCACTGCTGGTTTATTTGGAAAGTGGTGTTACCAGGCAGCATCATTAGTTTCCTAATGGCAGCCAATATAGAAGAGCATTTGTGTGGCTTTGGACAGGTAAATGACCTTCAGTGAGGAATAATTGAAATTTAGAAAGTAGCATGTGACACCTACAGCATTTCTTTCTGGACAGTGGTTGCATTTTGATACATGGCTGTGTGCACATACATATCTGTGTGTATGTATATATAGAGAGACAGGTCTTTCTGCAGTACTTCCCCAGTGTAGCTAAGAAAACTTGGGACAAAAAGTTTGATTAAGCAGGTGACACTCAATGAACACTCCACCAGTATGATAGAAACGCATCTTACATGGGCATAAATGTCTTTGTTAACCTGAATCCTGCTTTTATGTTGATTTAATAGACTTGGGTTGATTTAATAGGCGTAGGTCTTTGTACAGAACTCTGCAGTAGCTCTAAAGGTGTGGGCAGAGGGGCTCCTGGGAGATAAGCAGCTTCATCACACACAAGCCATGCAGAATAGATCCTGTTTATATCGTCCTGCCTTAAATGAAGGTCTGAGCTGCTTTGGGATGGAGTGGGAAGAAAATGAATGGCCTCACTTCTAGTATGGAATAAAAGTGTGCACTTGGACAGTGAGTGATGCCAAGAGGATTTAACAGACTTTTAAATTTCTGCAGTGGTTAGCAGAGGAGGAAACCAGAAAGACTTGTATGTGAAATTCCTGCCTTTAGAGATTGTTTAATGTAGTTGTGCAGCATTTTTCCTGCCTTATGGCAGTTTGGGTGAGACAGGGGTAGGATCTGTGGAGGGGTAGAGCTGTTGTCTAAGTCACAGTTTCTTTAACTCTTCCTGTAATAATAGCACAGTGATCATCAGAATATTCTATTTTCAAAGTACACTTTGGATAACAATGTGAATATAAAGCAGTAAAAGAATGATAGATAAAAAATAGATGAGCTTCTTCCCATCAGCTTGAAATACGTCAGTCTTCTAACTCACTAATTAGCGTTTGTATTAAATTGTAAAAGTTGACTGCTGGAATTATTTTAAAGGAAAGATTTACATACAGCTCAGAGATTGGAGCTCGAGCAGTACAAGGGTTCAGATGTTCGGGTGATGTGTTAGTGCTTGTTCATACAATGAGATGTCACTCTGTTCAGCACCATGGGAGCACACCCTGTTGTTCCTCCTGCTACGATGCTCATGCCTGACTTGACTCTTTGCCTGTTTCCCGGTGTAAAGTTGTTCTTGGTTGCAGCACAGAACCTGACTGGAGGGGTTTCATGTAGATGTCTCTGGAACTGTCTGATCTCTCACAGCATACTGTGTAATATATTTAGTGCATCGAATAAGAATGTTTCTCTCCTGCTGAAATTCAGTGTTTTCTTGCCCAGTATCTTACCAGTTTTAATGTCTCATACACTGAGCAAAAGAGCCACCACTTCAGTGGAAGGAAGACCTTTGCTTTCTAAATCCTGAATGTATTCTGTTTGTTTTCTCTTTGACACTAGGTGTTGTCCAAGGACCACCTGCACCTCCTCCTCCACCTCCCCTGCCCCCTGGCCCAGCTCAGTCTTCAGTAGCAGCCCCACCTCCTCCTGGCCCACCACCACCTCCTCCACTCCCACCTTCGGGGCCTCCGCCGCCGCCACCGCCGCCTCCTCCGCTGCCCAGCCAAGTTCCTCCCGTTCCCCTGCCACCTCCTGCTCCCCCCCTCCCAGCCTCTGGATTTTCAGCAGGATTCGTGTCCGAAGATAATCGCCCTCTAACTGGACTAGCAGCTGCACTTGCCGGAGCCAAACTTAGGAAAGTCTCACGGGTAAATATAACTCTGGTTTCTTTTCCCGATTCCTGTCCCTGGTTCTGACCTTCCTTCGAGGTTGATAGCAGTACCAACACATCTGGGGTAGGCTTCATTCGCTATGAAAAAAGCATTTCAGGATGTGCTGCCAGCCCATCCCATTCTTTGTGCAGTTATGTCTTTCTTGCATGTGAACTTTGCTGGTTTCATGAAGTCAGCTCTCATTCTTTTGGCACATCTGCTGTCTTTTTGTGCACTCTGAAGGGTGAAGACTCCTCCAGTTCGAGTGGAGGAGGAGGAGGCTCTGCTTCATCTAAAACAGACGGTGGCCGTGGAAATGGACCCCTTCCCTTGGGAGGCAGTGGGTTGATGGAAGAAATGAGCGCCCTGCTGGCCAGGAGGTGAGGAGCTGTTCCTGCTCTGCTCCAGCTGCTTAGTCATCACGCAGGTGGGATTTGGGGTGCCTGCTTGCAGCTGGCTGAGGATCAAATAGACAGCAGCTCGTGGTTGCTTTGGGAAGCTGATCATGTTTCATGAATAGCCATTTTTATTTGAGTGTAACCCAGTACTTCTGTGTAAGCCTTTGTGCAGCAGTAGGGGGAGGGCATGCAGACTTCAAATTGCACAGTTGCTTTGGCAGGAGAGCTTTGCCTTTGAAGGTATTTTGAAAGTACTTCTTAAAACACTAATTTTCAGTGGTCTGTCTATGAGGCTGTGTAAGTCTTTAATTGCAGTAAACAACATTCTTCCATCTTAAAGCCATGAGGAGCTTGGTAACTTTTGTCTCTGCTTACAGGAGAAGAATTGCTGAAAAGGGATCAACAGAAGCAGAGCAGAAAGAAGATAAAGCTGTGAGTTGAGAAATTTTATCTAATTCACATTACTCAGTACAGGGATTATCAGAGAGATTCCAGTGGTGTACAAGAGATGATTTATACTTTATAAGTATACACACATATAACCACTGTTTTGTTAGGTGCTTGCACAAATTCCACATACAGTTGAGCAGAACCATTTTAAAAATATATAAAAAGTGAAATAAATATTTAAACTGTTGAGATTGACTCTTGTGAATCTAACAGATTATTAAGGTTTTTTTTTCTACCTCCTTCTTCTCTCCCTGTTCCCTCTCTTCTCCCTTTTAATCAGGAAGAATCAGAGTCTTCATCTTCTAAGGTTTCTTCAACAAGCACACCTGGTAAGTAGCTCAGGTTTGTGAACTCTGGGACACAGTAATGCTAAAATCTGGTGACAAGTCTCAGTCAGCTCTGCTGAATTTGGGAGCCTGCCTCTTCTCTCATGATTACAGCGTGGGATTTTGCTGTAGAACGAGTCCTGGTTCAGAAGATGGTGGATAAAAAGAACATAAGTGAATAAAGAATACAAGTGCAGAGTGTTGAAATTCTTTGCTCATGATCCCCCTGCTGAAGAGGCAGAGTTTGGAACTGCGTAGCCAACACCTCTGCTGCAGTCAGGCAGTAGGGAACACTTACACATTCTGCAGTTGGCCAAGAGGTATTGTCAGCATGCAGATGTATTCATACTGTAAATTACTGTCTCTCAAGAGACACTCAAGACTTTCTTTTCCTGTCCTTTAGTAGTACCTTGTTGGACCCTCAGTTTCCCCGGCCACCTCTCAGTACATTCCTGTAAGAGGGGAAGGATGTGCCGTATAACCTGCAGTTTGTCATCCCAAAAGGCAGTGGAAGCAGAAGGGAAGTAACTGGATAATGAATACCCCAGCAGTCAGTCTGTTCCAGCTTCCTCTGTTGATTGCTTGCCCATGTGTACACTTCTCCTGTAGATGATTCAAGCACTCGATGATGTGCAGGCCTTGAGGTTGAAAACCACTGCTGTAGTGTGAACAAATCTCAGCTGACCTGGCTGGGGAATAAAAGGGAGTGCTAGGAGTTGTGTGTCCAGATGGAAATAACTGGCAAACTTAGTATTGAGGTACAGGCACTTGTCTAGAGAAGTTAGACTGCAAGGCAAGAAATGACATCACACAAATCAAGTTTTTCACACCCACACACCTCCCCACACCCCTTTTTTTCTCTTAAGAGCTTGCTTCATTTTGTTATACACATTCTGTTAAACAGAAGGGACGTTGGCCTTAGGGAAATGACTGCTTTTGGAACACTCCTAATAATATAGGGCCAAAAGAGGGAAATTAAAACCAATGGAAGTTGTTCCTTTAATTGGTGATGATAAATGAGTTTGATTGGCTCATCACACCTGTTAAAAATGTCAAATGCATTCAGAAATTGACCATTTCCTTCCAGCTGAGAAATTTTGCTTCATTCCTTGATGTGAGATGCTCTGGTAATGCTGAGCCTCATCACTGGAACGGGTCTTTAAAGTGTTTTAAGAGGAATGCTTGGCACCCTCGAGCAAGCTGCAGCCATAGCAGAAGTTTCTCAATTTTGTAGATACAGCTAAAATCTTGTTAAAATAACTCCTGTAGCAGGACAAGTCCTGAAGACTGGTGTTTTTTATTAAATTTAAGGCTTATTACTAGCATAAGCAGCTTGTACTTGGCTGGGTCACAGACTATGCTGGCAGACTTCAGCAGTTTAGATACTCTCAGTATCCAGCTGCATCCCAGGGAATTTTCTGGTCAATTTGAGACTCTGAAAGGGCCTTTCTGCGTCTCTGCTTGCCCAGCGTAGCAGAGCTGAGCAATATGAAAGAAAGGAACAGACCAAACAAACTCCAAATCTGAAATGAAGACTGATAAGATCAATGGCACATTGAAGTCCTGAGTAAGTAATGACAGTAAATAATAACAATCCACGCTGCAGAAAGACTGTTTTAACTTGTGCAGATTGTAAGGGATGAAAACGGAATACCTCGTTGCTGAAAGATAATCTAGTCGTGTCAGGTTGTATCATACCTGCTGTCACGTCTCTGGAATTGGCACTGAATTAATTTTATATCATTAACAGTTTAGGAAAACTCCTTTAGCTTCAAAACTTCTGCAAGTATTTGAAGCTGACTGGCTGCAGTTCCAGAATTCCATGTTTCATAACTGAAGCAATCTCATACATAAAGTATAGGCAGATCTTCTCCCAGCTGGATTAAGAGTCAAATGGCATTTGCAGTGTCTGGGAAACCAGTGAGACTTAAAGATGCTCTCACAACTTGATGCATTCACAGGTGAATGCAACAGGAGGTAGCTTAATATGAAAGAACTAAAGCAGTGCAGTAAAAAGAGCAAAACACCAAGCAGCTGACTTGAGTTCCGGGTGCTCGAAGTTTCCTCACATAAATTAAACAATTAATAGAAAAAGTTTTTAATCTCCTCACTCTGTTTTCCAGAACTAACAAGAAAGCCTTGGGAAAGGACAAATACAGTGAATGGAAGCAAATCACCTGTTATCTCCAGGTATTCCCCTTTTGTACCAGCTGTCTTTTCCTTACATTTGCTGTTGTTGCACGTGCTGCTGAAGATACTGGACTAAAACAGTAAAGATCACCTTCATACTGTTAAAAGCAAAATGTATGGGTTTAAAATTGCTGCTGTGAAACTGCTTTTGGCAGTTTTAAGTAGGAATGAAGAGTTACTGTTGGAGAATGCTAATAAGTGAAATTTTTGACAGTAAAATCAAAAGTAATACCCAAAAAAGTTTCTTTAACAATTGCTGGTGTATAACCTGAATTCATAAGGTGTA
Source organism: Dicrurus megarhynchus (assembly GCA_013399195.1). NCBI lineage: Eukaryota > Metazoa > Chordata > Aves > Passeriformes > Dicruridae > Dicrurus > Dicrurus megarhynchus. Next base: position 353,885 of record VXAD01008594.1, read on the forward strand.
TACTTGCCTACAGCAAAGTTTAATTCTTTATTTGAAGTCTGAAATTTCCTGCAAGGAGGAAACCAAATTCAGTGCTGCAGTTCATATATTCAGTAGTAAATCCATGAGTAGATGTTCTCTTTTCTATTTCTCTGCTAGTCACAGAATGGCTATCTGGATATTTAAGCCATCTTGGTAAGACTTGATTCTGTGACAATTTTCAGTAGCTGTCTTGTACCAATCTAAGAAAGTCCATCCTAAAGAAGTGTAGAACTATTGTACATCCTTCAGTGCATCAGCCAGTCTTTGGTAACTTGTCAGCTGAACTTTGGTAGGCAGGGAGGGTTTTGGTAGGCATTTCAGTAAGTGAAATGGCCACTTTAGCAATTTTTTGGAGGTATACTAATTGTCATTTACCTTAAACAGAAGGCTTGTGGTTCATTTAGAATTCCTGTATATTGTGTATACAGAGGTTAAAGGGTTCTCACCCCTGATAATCTGAGAAAGTTACCTGAATTTCTTAAGAGAAAACCAAAGAACATGTTCAACTTGGGAATCCTGTGTTTGAAATTACTTGAATTCTCCTCAAAATTTGGCTGTTGGAAACAGCTATACAGGATTGGGTGATCAGAGTATTAAAAACAATTGTTCTCCAAGTGGCCTCACTTGTAGTTGAGGTTGCCATTGAGGTCTTCAGTTCTAAAATGCAGCACTAAACACTCTCAGTGTCTTTGTCTTTCAGAGTAAATCCAGGAGTTTCAGGTGTCTGCAGCCTTGGTTCTGGTTGCTTGCTTTGTTTTTTGTCAAAAAGCAAGGTGCCATTGGTGGTGATGTTCTCTCTGCTCCACTGTCAGTATAACAAAATACTGCATCACCTCTGGCCTTGACTTTCCCCTGCCTTCTTCTCCCTCCTCCTCAGTAGGTCTGACCTGCTTTAGCCAAGGTCTCTTGTGCTGATACCTTGATCTGCTTCAAAATGTGGCACTTGTCGCAGAAATAATTGGTGTAAGGAATCCTAAAGAGCATTTTAGAGTTCATATTGTGGAAGACAGCTGCTGACCTGGCCCTTTGGCTACAGATACTTTCCTCAAATTGCTTATCCATAGGGTAAAGGGATTAACAAGTAGGGCAACTCTCTATTATCAGACTCTTTTGGGGAGTCTGGAATGTTCTGAAGTCTTGATTCTACCTGCCCCTACAGCCGTAGGTTTTTGTGAACTGTTCCATGCACTCAGTTTCACTGATCTTTTCCCAACTGGTGAAATTCAGGGGTTGCTGAGGTCTGTTTAAAAATGTTTTCTGACCTAGAGGAGTACAGAGGATTTTTGAGGTTTCTCTTAGAAGTATTGAGACTCTCTCTCCATCAAGCTTTTGTCTTCATTCCTCCAGTGGAAAATGCTGATAGAATTTAACTTGATGTGAGCTTCCCTGGGTGTATACTCTAAAAGTACTTCCAAAATAAGAATTCTGTGTTTATTTAATGTCAATATTCTTTTCCAGTGCTGTCACAACCTGCTGGAAGGTGCCATAGCACGTACTTTAGGCCTGGTGGTACAGTTTCCTAGTCAGTGTTGACGGGTTGCTCTGCCAGGATGAGGAAGATTTCATAGAAGGAGGTGTTAGGAGCAGTCTCTCTTGAATATCCTTGTATTTTTCTTAATTCTTTACATTTGCCAACTTGCCAAGTCTCTCTCAGCAAGCAGCTTGTTAAAGTAGCTTTCTTTGAGTGAGTTGGTCAAGGGGAGCTGCTGTTTGAAACACTAATACTGTGTTTGCCAGAAGGGGATCTCTTTCACCTGGTAGGGCTGGAGAACCTGACCTCTGCAGGGAGGATATGAGTCACTTACAGGGATTAAGCAAAGCAGATTTAAGAAACTGGCAAGTCAGCAAAATTTTCTCATCATAGCTTCCACAGAGGTAGACAATGCAGTTGTTATTCAGAATGAATGTTCCAAGTATTTAAAATAAGTTAGTGTCCTGTCTAACATCAGGCCTTTTCTTTTTGTAGCAAACTGATAAGACTTAAGCTGTGGCCTTTTAGTATTTCCTGAAACATGCAAGTAGAACTCTTGAATCTAGTGAAACCCCATGGTGTTTAAGGTGCTAAAACTGAACAAAATTAAGACCTGTTATAGCTTTTTAAGGTAGTGTTTCTCCCCCTAATAGACGGGAATCTCCGTGGAAAAATCTGCTTGCTTCTGAAAACAGGTTCTATGATTCATTAAACAGGTATCATCCTGTTGGGATTTGAGACTTCTTAATAACCCCTTTGACCAGATCAGGGTTGGACTTTTTCTACATGGGTTGGTAATCACCACATGTACCACCAGGTTCCACTTTGCATTTTGTTTGTCCAGTTGAACCCTTTTTTGGACTTGTTAAAAGCAGATGGTGTTAAAGGCAAATTGAGATGGCTTAAGAACCAGGTGTGAATTCATATTAAATACTGGTTTTCTGGCAGTGTCCACCTGCAAAGGTACAAATTCCTGTTGAATATGCCAGCATTTAGTGAACCCTTTGCAGTGTTTTGAGAAGCAGGTTTTCAAAACTCTTAAGTTTAGATACAGAGGAACAGGAATTAATTTTCCAGGTGAGTTTTCACACCTGCTTTTTGATTAAAGATTTTTTAAACATAAATTAATGTTTCTATTTGGAACACATTCACAAGTTAGTTAACATCATGTGTATTTTTTTGCTGGAGATCTAAGTTTCACTCTCTAGTAGTCATAAAGTACTGGCATTGAAACCCTTCAGGTTTTGAGAGCTTTCCAGAGGTAAATGTGTTACAGAGCCCCTCAGAATTACTGAGTCAATTCCAGCTTTGTTTTTCATGAAGGCACTCATTGTGGTGATTACTTAAGCTTTTTGTATGAAAAGTTCCCCTCTTAGCTACTTGTCTTGGGTGGTGTATTCTGCATGTTGGCATGAATAAAATCTTTACTTTGCATGCTTGATTTAAGGTGTGTTAGGGACTGTCAGGATTGCCTCACTGTCCTGTTAGGCAATGCTATGAAAAACCACATGGGAGAGCTCTTTAGCCGTCTTGGGATCGAATGGTTGGGAGGTTTGATTCACTAAATCTCAATACTTAATGTTTTCCTTAATGGCAACTGCATCCAAGCTGAAAAAGGAAAAAAATAGCATATTTTGGGGAGGAAGACAGCTAGATTTTCCTGAGATTAGAAATTGTCTATTTTGCTAATTACGGTATTTCCATATTTGAATTAAGAATGTCTTGTATTTCGGAATGCAAAAAGGGAAAACGATATAAAGAAGAAGAAACAGTCAGTTTGTGTAGAGCTTTTCTTTGAAGTCATCTTATTAACACATTAAACTCAAAAGTAATTTTTAAAAAAGTATTAAAGTATGCTGTTGGTTGGGTTTTTCCATTAAGGCAGGCACTAGGTGCCTGTTACCAGTTGCCAGGAGCTGCATTTAAGAGGATTTTTTCAGTCATGTTGGGTAAATGCTGTCATGCCACAGTGTGTGGGAACAGAGCTGTAGTCAATGGAAGTCATCAGAAATTGCATGTGAACAATCTGAAAAAATCAGCTGTTCTGCCTGGACTGAGTCAGGGCTCACAGTTCCAGGTGTAAACTGCAAGTAACTCTTTAAATACCAGATACCTGATGAAACTGCAGTTGCCAAAGATCTCAGCTGATGAATGTTTTTGAGCAAGGAATGCTTCCATACTGAACTAAGCACTGTAACACGTAAAGAGTTTTGTAAAAGGTCCTAAACTGTGGTTTGCCTTCATAGCATTAGTGCACACAGTAGGTTCTCTGGTGGTTGCAAGGTGAATTCTATTTTCCAGCTTCTTTCACTATCAAGTTATTCAATATTTCATCTTCTGTCTTACTTAGTGGAGTGTGTGTTTAATTTTGGTGTGTTTCAAGCGATAGTAATTAGCAATTTCTCTCTGGGAACTTACATTTAAACCATGTGGACTTAAGTCTTTACAGCTGTGACAATTGAGGTTTGTGATCCCGAGGGAAGAACAAGTTTCAAACCAACATTTTCTTGTGTACCCCCTTTTCTGTTGGGAGTCACATTTTGAGTGTTCTCCTTCAGTTAGCAAGTCAGAAAATAGTCCTGTCAGGTTGTAAAAGTCATCAAGACACTCCAGTGTGAGGTTCATTCAGCTCTCATTGAACAAAACCAGTGTAATAGCATAATTTCTTCGTGGATAAACTCCTGTCTTGTAAGGGAAGACACATCAAAGCTCAAGGTAGTGATTTTGTCAAACAAACGAAGAAATGCAGTCTTTTTTTTGTTCCTGCCCAGCTTCCACTGCAGTAAATAAGGCTGCACCCTCAGGTAACAAATGCAGAAAAATGCAGTGCTAAATGAGTTCCTCCTTTGTCGGAATTTTAAAAGGACACACTGAGTTTAGGCCAGGCTTTTTTGTTCAGTGATGCCACATACAAGGGCATTGAAATAGGATCCAGCTTAGTCTGCTTACACCCTGCCCTCCCCTAAAGTTAGCATACTGTGATAATTCTAAAACTGGGGAAACCTGTTGGCATGAACTGTCAGGAGTTTTATCAACAGCTTCTTTTTGGCTTGAAGTTTTATAGGTAATGGGGAGAGAATGCTAGCCAAGATGTAAACTATATTTAAGAACAGCAGAACATTCCTCCCTCTTTGGACAACTGTTTTGGTATTCCTGCTGTGAGCACCTAGGCTCTGTCTCTGCTCATAGCTGTAGTAAGTCCATGAGTCTGAGTCACGAGAGGGGGATCAGGAAAGAGAAGTGGGAAGGAAGGAAACCCACTTCTTTTGAAGTTTGTGTTAAAAATGCAAGGTGATCTGGGTCAGCAAGTTTTTGATGTCTAAAAGAGAGTATTGCATACATCAAACATGACATAGTCCAGAACATTAGAACTTCCTCTCAAGTATCACCTGATAAATCTTGCTGCTGTTACATTATTTGCTTTCAGTAGCTTTAGAAAGCAACTGATGGAATAATTTAGGTTGCAAAGGGTTGGATAACACTTCTTGGTCTGTCAGCTGTTGAAAATCCCCCAGGGTGATTGCTCAGCATTCATACAATCAGCATCAATGTGCAGTCATTAGTTAGTGGGAGTGCTTCCTTGGGAGAGCCTCTATTGAATGAGTAAGCAGTTGAAAAAGGAAAGTACTTGACATTTGAAGGCATTCAGCTTTTCATGCCCATTATGAAGAAATCAGAAACCACTGACAGTGAAATCTGTCTGCTGCTTTGAAAGTTCTTGTTTTGAACTAATAACTCTTATGGTAATTAATATTTCCAGTGTGTGGAAAACATTCTTGGTTGTTGCTTTCTATTCTGTGTGGTATTTTGGGTCTGCTTGATTTTTCCCACCCTCCCACTCCCAACATTTTTTTTTTCCTCCATTCTGATTTTTTACTATGTTTTTGATAGACAAATGTCAGCAGTTTTGGTGGGGGAATCCTATGTATCCTGTAACAATGAGCAACCAGTAACTCATGGATGTGTTTTTGTGCTGCAGACCAAAATCTACACCAACGGGACAGCCCAGTGCCAACGGAGTACAGTCAGAAGGCCTAGATTATGACAGATTGAAGCAGGTATGTGTACAATGCTTCAAAAAAGATTGCTGTGCAAGTTGGATATAAGGACTTGCAGCTGTCCAATACCAAGTTCTAACTGTTTTCTTAGCCAGTTCCAAACTTAATGATTTAGTGGTTACTAGTCTTTATTTTTGCCCAGGCATGTGTCAGTATTCTTAGGAGCTGGAGCTGTAGGATGGTGGCTTAGACAGCCCCATTAGTTTCTCACAAAGTTCCTTCTTTTGCATTAGGCAGCACACACAGGATGGTGTTGGTGTTAGAGATGGAACTGGGAAATTAGTTTGCCTGGAAAACCTTTCCTTCTCTTCTCTGTACCCAAACAAGCAACGAGCCCTTGGGGCAGCTCTAGCAGAACAAGTATCACCATGTTTTACTATCAGATGTGAGCACCCGTGGTCACAAGTTTGGTGGTGGAAGAGCATCCAGAGATGTTGCCTTTTGTATAATTATCCAGGCCAAGAGCAGAGGAGTCCTGTGGGAGTTGTGGAGTTGGAGGTGAAGGATCTCCAAGTGGTGTTTGGATCAGTGGGCCCATCCCCAAGTGGGGAGGGAGACTCTGGTGCAGGCTGCAGCTCGGTGGGTGGTTCTAGAGCCCCTTTCACTTTGGTAGCAACTTTTAGTTGCTTCTAGAACATGTCCCCACATAGTGGTTGGCTTTAGATTGGGTTATGGATCAGTTGTGGTTGGTTCTGGATTGGGTCCTGGCTCCACAGGCAGTTCTAGAGTGGCTTCTGGCCTGGTGAGGGGTTCTGGAGGAGCTTAGAGGAAAGGATGGAAAAAACAGCAAGCAGGGACAGCACTTCACTCTATTGCCTTCATTCCCTCACATTCCACTGGGACTGGGACCTCAATACCTTGATTACCCTTTTTTTTTTTTTTTTTTTTTTTTTTTCTGCGTTGTACCTGCACTTAATAATGTTCTAGGGATGCCTTAGGTTTTGAGGATGAAAAGCTGAGAGGTGGGTTATATGTTTCAGAAGGGTTAAGGATTAATGGGAAGGATTGTAGTGGGAGAATTCTGGATTTCTCTCCACAGAAATTTACAGGTGGCAAAACTAAATCTGTTTGCTAATCTATTATTTATGCTGTGACACTTTGCAGGACATTTTAGATGAAATGAGGAAGGAGTTAACGAAATTAAAGGAAGAACTCATTGATGGTAAGTATTGTTCTTTTCACTGCTGCTGCTCAGTTTTAGAGTAGCTGCAGCTGCTTTAAAATGTATATACAATGTGTTGGTAGCCTGAGAGTGATTTATTGGTAAAAGTGGCTTTGTTCTTAGTCTGGTGCTAGACCTGTTCCAACTGATGTGCTTGGGTTATTTTGAAATAATCCAGAGCTGCTGAGGTATGTATCTCTAAACTAGTAATACTCAGAGTAGAACTGTTCTTCCAGCCTTCAGTCACCTCTTTGATCTGTAACATAAGAGTCAAAGAAAAGAATTCTCACAGTTTTCATTGTTATTTTAATAGAATTATTTTCCTGTGTACTCTTCTGTAGTTAAGGGAAGTCATTGAGAAAGCATAATCTTAAAGGTCCACCTGTCAGGAATTAAACAGAACTCTGTATGATTTACTACCTTGGTGGGCCTTTTTTTTTTTTTTAATTGGCTTAATGGAATGTACCAAAATAAAGTATGGGGAGGAAAAAAAGTCATATTAATTTAATACCACTGCTGATAAAATACTGAATGTCATCAAGTGATGTAGAAAGAACTGGCTGGTTTGGGAGTACAGAGAATGTAGTGCTTTTCCCTGTATTGTTTTGTGCTGTGTTGTACCCCAGCCTTTTAGAGCAGTGCAGTGCAAACAGGGCCCTGAGGCTGCTCTTAAACAAAGAAAATTAAAATAAGTGAGCCCCCACATGTGCTCCTTGCTAATCCCAGTGGTGCTGGCTGTCACTAGGTAAGGCCACACGCCTGCTGGAGGTGGGAACTAAAAATTAAGATTTTTAACGTAAATTTTACAGGAAGAAAAAGGGTAGTGCCTGGTTGATAGTGCCACTTGTCTGAAGCCACATGGGGCTGCCTCAGCTGTAGGTTATTCATGTTGTCAGAGCAGGGTGAGCCTGCTTTGGGGGGTCAGTTGTGTGTTCCAGCTTCCTGCCCTGACTCTCTTTGATCTGCTAACTGTGTCTCTCTCTCTCTCTGCAGCTATCAGGCAGGAACTCAGCAAGTCCAATACTGCATAGAAAGACTCGTACTAAGCCGATGTGACTCTTTAACTTGATATAAAACTGACTACGTTTTGTGAGCTGTTAGAAGAAAACGGAGACAGACAGACAGACACTTGGAAGGAGGGAGAAACAACCTATTCTGAAAAGCTTCAGACATCACTCTGGTGATAATGCTATTCCCCTCCTAGTTTGCAGCTTTTTTCTGACCTTTACAGCAGGGTGGAAAGACTCTTAAAGTTACTGTAATGATTATGCAGAAATTCCTACATCTATCAGACAAGATCACAGTGCTTTGAAGTCTACTCATGTCAAGATAAAATTGCACACGTTTCAGAATTTGTTGTTAAGACAAAAAAAAAAACAACAGGGAAAAGCTTGGGAAGGCTTTTCAGAGAGGTTTTCTTTATTAATGAAGGAGTTAGCAAGTTATACTGTTGTACTTCAAATGTATCTCAGGTTTGTCTTCCTATCATATCTGGTATTTCCATGAGTAATTTAAGAGATCAGATGTGTAGAGGTTCGGTTCACAAAACAAGGAACAATTAGAGACGCGTGCTATTAAAGGGCAATATTTGTAAGTAAGGATGACCTAGATGGTGATGACATATCCAGATTTTGGAATTTTATGATAGGAAGCCTCTCTAGTTAGCCTTCATGCAATTTTCTAGGAAAATAAAAAAAAAAAAAAAAGAAAATACAGTCCAGAGTTTAAAGATGTAGATGCCTTCCTACATTGTTACGATGCTTTACCAAATCTAAGACTTCTACATAAAGCGAATCAGCAGTCAAATGTAAATCATTAGTATGTTGTAGATTTACAGTAGATTTTGGGGCTTTTTTTAGATTTATGCATGTGGACATTTTGTAATGTAACACAACACAGCCAGCTTTTTAATTAAAAGAAAACTTGCATGTCACAGAGTAGCCTTTTCATTTGTAAGGCTTAATTTATGCCCAGAAAGATGTGGGAAGAGGGAGGGGGAAGGTGACACATTTTTATTACTTTCTACACTTTTTCTTCATCTTACATGCATGTGTAATAATGAGGAAAACATGACTTTTATCAGTAACCATGTTAATGGAACCAGGTACTTGATCCTTTTGTATCTTTTTTCAGTTTTCTATTTGAAATTCAGTAATACTTCCAGTAATGGTTCTGAAACTCCCAGGTGAACCGAACTCGTTTCTCGGTGAGAGAAAAAATGTTGTGGGCATCTGACTTGCTGAGGATGCCCCTGTGTAAGTGCGTTGTCCTTCACCTTTTCTCCATGACCCTCTGCTTCACTCTTTTCCAAGATTCCTGTTTTTTGGTTGTTTAATGAAACAGAACAGCAGTAGTTAACCTGAGAACGATCAGGTCACAGTAAATGTCCCCTTGTCCTCCTAATTTATCTGCCACCCTCCTTTCCAAAAAACACTCAAAACCAACAAAAAACCCCCAGAGCTCCACACGACACAAACCCTGAAAAACAGCAATGATGTGCCATTGGTTTTGCTCAACAATTTGAGAATCATTTTTCGGGGAGGTGATACCTCTCTCTTTCCCACGGTTTTCAATCTTACATGTGTAAATTTTTTTTTTTTGGTGGTAATGTGGTAAAGTTCAGTGGAATAGAAATTCTGCAAATTGGCTCTGTAGTGCTTTGGACAAAGAATATGGATCAAAATCTTCCTTTTTCCTTTGCACTGTCCATTTTTCCAAGCCGTGTTTGCTTTGGGATCTGTGCTGATCCAGAAGAAAAGTTTACTTAGAACTTGTGGAGAGATTTGCTTACGAGTACACACAGCTCAATTCGTGGGACAGATGCTTTCAATAACAGACTGTCTTGAGTGCTGAACACCAAAGCAGAACAGCACTTAACAGCTTCAGAAAGGAAATTTTTCTCCCATTCAAACATTGCCTGATTTTGTAGGTTCAGATTCTAAGGGAAGATGACTGTGGGAATATTGCCTAACTCCATTTATTAATTCTTTTTTTAATTAAAGAGGAAAAACACCATCACTTTTCTGCATGCATTTACTGAAGGCATTAAAAAAAATCCATAGTAAGCTTGTCAAGTACTGTTTTTCTCAAAACAAGAGGAGGCATTTTCATCTTTGTTGATGTAGCTTTTTGTTTTACACAGACTTTTTGAGCAGTAAGGATTGTTTACCCTTGTCAGAAATCATGTTTGATTCGTTTCTAGGAGGGTTCAGGAGTTACATAGTGGAATAGCATGGATGGCTATAAGTGGTCCAAAATTAAAGGCTGAACTTCTAGATTGTGCAAGGAACTGGCTTATGCACTAAACGTTTTGTGCCTTGGTCTACAATTAACATGATTTCTGTTTAAAAGAAAAAGGAACAGATGTTGTCTTTTTGTGCTGCTTCTACATACATACTTTCTGTAATCCCAGCCTGCAGAACTGGTTCTTTCCAGAAAATTGGATTGAGTTAAAGATTACTGTAGACATTTCCTGACCTACTGACAGTTGCACCGTTTCCAGAGATTTCAGTATTGAAAATGAACTGCAGAAGCTACAATTATTTTGCTTACTGGTGACTAAGTTCTTTAAAAACCATATTGTGGTGGTTCTGTGCTTTTGTACAATGGATGTCTTAAGCTGAGGGCAGTTTAAGGGATCCTTCCTAATGCCAGGAGGGCGTTGCTTTCCTCAACACTGTGATCTGACCTGTGATAAACCTGCACTATAGACAAGTGGCTACCAAGTCAACCGCAAACCAACTGAATGTAAAACCCTTAGTGCTGGTGCTGAAATCTCTTCAGACAGTCACAATGATTTCCAGTTTGTTGTTTTAAAGTTATCAAGTGTCAATCAAAGACTGAAACTGTTCACTAATGAATGTTGACTTTTCCTGCATTTAGGTTTACCTTCTTTTTAGTTTCTCAGTTCATTCTCTGCTATTTTTATCATATTGTGTCATTTTAAATTTCTTACATGCTAACGTTTTGTTTGAGCGAATGAAATAAAATTGCAATATATACACGTTGCCACCATTTATTTCTGGAACCTCATAGAAGACTCTCTGAGATTTACTACTCAAATTCCCTAAATTTTTCGTGACTGTGATCATTCCTTACTCCTTGATTCCACCTCTCCTTTCTGTTTCTCCATCAGAAGATCCAGTAGAGAACAGTCAAGACTTACCTTACAAAGAATGTAACTGCAGGGACTGTGTGCATTCATGAATGGTAACTGCTGTACATAAATTAAAATTAATTTCAAATGAATGATGTGATTTACATTCTCACATGGTATATACACACTTTGATCTCTGTATCCACAGAGAACATGGGAAGGAGAAGGAAAGACTGGGGGGGAAATAATTGCAGTCAGTCTGACTTCTTCTCTTGCTGCTTTTATGTTCGTGACTTATTTTCAATACTGCTAATAAAGCAAACCCACCATGGCAGATCAGTAGAGGTTTCTGTACACTAAGGACAGTTCTGCTCAATTTATTTTACAGCAAAATACTGAGCAGAGCTGTTCAAATGTCCTTGACTTGGCATCCTGAAGCTGAACTTCGCTGCTGCCGTTTGGCAAACCTTGGTCCCAGTGCCAAGTTTGGCACCAACCTTAATGAATTATAAAGGTTTGGGGTTTTTAAATAAAATTATCACTAGATTCTAAAATGGTCTGCTGTTCTTGGGGCAGTGTTTAGGCACCAAGTGTAACCATTTCTGATTTAAATGTCTGAACAGTGTTACCAACTCAGTCCATCGGTGTCAAGAGATGGACAATGTCTACTTTTTAAAGTTGTGTATTAAAAGGTAGGGAGATGGTCTGTGGTTGATCAAACTGGGGATTGTCGTGGGCTCTTCTGAAAATGTTTAATTGGGTTCAGTTCCTGTGATGAATATTACTTGCCAGTGTCTTCTACATCTAGTCATACAAAGCTTGCAAAATCAAGAAGAATCCCTCAGTTTTCAGTAGGTGAACAAGATGGGAAGCAAGAAAAAATTTTCCCAAACGGGCTTTTTACCAAAGACTTAATTCCTTTTGAGGCTGTAAATTTCCTTCATTCTGTAGGCTGTTGCTGGGCAGGAGGTGGTGGAGAACAGGTACAAAGGGAAAAGTTGGTGATTTTGGAGGAACTGGGGCCAGTTCAAAGTTCTTGAAGAACAGGCTCAAGATCACTTAATTTGTCCTAGGGCGTGATTTTGGGAAATGAGGATTCTTTTACATGCTATCTGGGAGTCTTAAGGGAGAGAGAAGCAGTGTGTTAAGTCAATACTGTCACAACCTCTATCTGCACATTCAGAAGAGTGTGTTTTTAAGTCGGCCTGTATGAGTGCCTAACAGGAATTAATATTTCTTTTAAAACCTTGGAAATGGTCACCTGTTGAAATTGATACGTCAGGAGATATATTCAAGTCAGTCTAGGTTTATAATCTTAGTAAAAAAATGTGTGCAATGGAAATTGGTGTAATTGTCCAAGATGTGGCAGAGGAGGGGTAGTTCTGGGTGTTGGGAAAGCTCAGGCAAACCTTGCAGTTCCAGCAGTGTCTGCAGGGTACCTGGCAATGAGCATCTTGCATTGCACAGGGCCTTCCTCAGGGAGTTGTTGGTCACAGTGGTGCTGGAAGTCAAGAGGCTTTGGAAATGACCTCCACTGTGTAACTGGATCCCAGCTGAGCTCTGTCATTATATAAATGTGTTTTCTGACATTTGTGTTTTAGAGCTTGGTGTCCTGGATCTCAGTGAATATTTCTCTCATGTCCTGCTGATAGTGTTCAGTGGAGAAGATGTGGAGCAGCTACTGCAGCTGGGCTGTGCTGCTGCTCTGGCTGTGGCAGCTGCAAGCTGGCATTTTCTCTGAGATGCATAATTTTGCCGTCATTGTCATTCAGTGATGGGCACCACCTTCTCCTTTCTCAGCCTGTTCTAGAGCTGTTACCTGTGTGACATTTTCACTTCTCTTTGTGACTGCAGGTCTCTCCCTCAGCTGCTCAAGCACAGTGGAGTTGGAAGGGGTCTCCCATCATCATCTGATGTTTGCCATCTTTAATGTAACTTTTTATCACCAACCAGCTGGAGCCATTTAAGTCCCCAGCTACTCCCTGAACAACTTCAATTCAGCAATAAAGTTGTCTGTGCTAATGTGCTCTGAGTGTGCTGAACTGGTTTTCCTTGCAGAGTCTCTGGGAATTGTCCTGCTGACACAGGCAGAGGACAAAAAAAGTAGTGAGGAGGTTGGTACAGGAAGAGAAGGTGTAAGGGGTTCTGGAAGTTTTCAGGCTCCCTGCAGGGGAGGATGCTGCTGGAATGGATGGGTCTGCAGCTTTTAAACCCACTCTGGATGCTGATGGAACCCACAAATTGAGATAGGCAGGAGAGGTGGCTTTCTGGGCAGTCTGAGGGCTGCTTGCCCATCACAGCAGGGCTAGGAAGCTTAAAAAAAAAAAACAACCTCTGTGTTGATGGTAAATTTTCTTCAACTTGACATTTTTTCCCCCAGTACTGTATTGTGAAACCCATTAGACCCTACATAGCTTGGTAAGAGCTGTGATGCTGCAGAACCAGCCCCAAGAGCCCCCCTGAGGAAAAGGGGGGTGCAGACACACTCATAAAATCTAGGATCTAGGGGTGTCTGTCACTGCCAGGAATCCTTGTGGTTGGAGAAGTTGAGGAACAGAATTTTACACGGCTCTTAGGCTGAGATCTTTCTCTCTGCCAGTGCCAGGCCAATTTTCCCTCAAACACAAGCACCAAAAACGTGCTCAGTAATCTTTGCTCTGCTTGTGAGGAAAGTTCTTCCTGGCTCTCAGTCCCACAGGTTGACACTGCAGTGAGGAAGCAGAGAGGGGTCCAAGGAGTCCAGTGCTGATGGAGTTGGTTCATCAAGGAGTTTATGGGGTAAGTGAAAAATCCTTTCCCATGTTCAGAGTGAGCCATGACAGAAATGCAGCCAAGAGCATTTGGATTCTCAGAGGTGAGAACCTTTTTATATAACTTCTTACTCTACATCTTACTAGTTGTATGGGAGTGAATGTCTCAGTCACTGAGCCAGTTTATGTGTTCCACCTCCCAAAAGTGAGTGAAGTAGGAGTTAGTCACTCAGAAAACTGAAATTGGCTGTTATGTGACTTCATGGAGTGAGGAGGAGGTGACCCCACGCCCCAGGAGCAGTGGGAGGCTGAGGAGTTCAGCCCTGTTGGACACTGGAAGTTCAGGGATGTGGGAGGTGCAGTGCCTATTAAAAGCTGTGTCCCCAGAGGGAGAGTGCAGTCAGCCATGGATGCACAGGTTCAGGCTTTGTCGGATGATCAGGAGGCCTTAGCCCAACAGGGAAAGGAAATCCAATGCTTGTCACCTTTTATCTGTTTTTTCACCCCAAAGTCTGTTATTAAAGAGATGAGTAAGTGACACTCAGTGGAGATTGGAGAATCTCCCTAACCTGGCAGGTCAGTGTGTGCTCAAGACATTTCTGGAGGCAGCATTGCTGAGTGAGGCCTTAAAATTTGCTTTGGTTGTTCTGTTTCATGGAGGGGAAAAAAACCCTTCAGAGATTTAAACACTCTTCTCAGGTACTCTGGAGTCAGGCAAGCTTTTGTGAAGCCGTGGTGACAAACTTACACCAAATCTTCACCAGGTCACATGTCCACACAGATCTCAAAATACAAGGAAGGGGAACACACTGCATGCCAGTGACAGCTTTCAAGCACTCTTTAAATAGATTACTTTAAAAAAAAATAAAAGCACTCTTTGAGGACTTTTACAAAATAACTTGCAAGCTGAAAATGTGACAGTTCTGCAATTTGTTGGTTAACCTGGGGATGGAAAGGGGGTAGTGCACCTTCAGGGGCAGTAGGTGGAGAAGTCACGAGTCCACAGCACTGGTAGGCAAATGAGAAAACTTCAGAAAAGAAGGACTCTGGCAGCCAAAAATGCAAATTCCTTCCTTGAAAATGAAGGCATAGAGGTGCAAAAGGCTTCAAAGATGGTGGCACACTTAATGTCAAAACAAAATGGTCAAATGGTCATGCAATGGTCACACACAATGGTCAAAACAATTGATGTTGATTGGGGCATCTGGGTTTTTTGTGTTCCCAAGCATTGTGTGTGAGGTAAGCCAGAGGTGAATAAGACAAGAGGAATGAGAAAATCAGAATTACTGCAATTTCATGCTGCATTACTTTTCACTTTTATACTTTTATGTTTTCATTAGAGGTGAACTCCATAGCCATAATCATGCCTTTTACATATTTGACTAGCATAAAGGGACAGGAGTTTGGGTCTGAAGGCAGAGCCTGGCAGGGGCACAGCTTGGGGTCTGAGCACTGTGCAGGATCCAGCACAGCCTGGCCCTGAAGCCCTGAGCACAACCAGG
This sequence comes from Dicrurus megarhynchus, assembly GCA_013399195.1. NCBI lineage: Eukaryota > Metazoa > Chordata > Aves > Passeriformes > Dicruridae > Dicrurus > Dicrurus megarhynchus. The sequence continues at coordinate 368,945 of VXAD01008594.1, forward strand.
AAATCTGGGCTTTTTCATTGTGTGATAATTACATTTTATGTATCTGCTGAAGGACAGCTTCATTGCCATGAAGTCATTGCTCTTCCTCAGTGTCAGCCTGCAACCTTCAGAGCAAATAAGTCAATAAAAAGAGCAAATTTACCCTCTATCCCTAATCTAAAGGCAAAAGGTTTTCTGCTTTGTTTACTGGACCCAAACCGTGAAGGTTTCCCTGTATGCTCTCAACTATCAGGAACAAAAACATTGCACATCTTCAAGCCCTGAGTGTTCTCAGCTTCTCTGAAGTCAAAACTAGTTTGGTTTTTTTTTAGTCTGAAATATTTCCAGCCATCAGGTGTAATTGTCTTGTAGTTACACAATCTAGTAAATACTGCCCAGCATTTTTATGCATCTCTGAAAAATATGTTAAGCAATAAAATATAACTTGAATTACAGGAAATGGCACCTTTTTTTTTACTGGTGACGTGCTGAATAGCTGGAATAGCTGAGGTAGAGATACTGGATAAATAAACAGCAATTACTGACAAGTAAGGTCTCCTTTTTGAGCAAGGAGCTGGATGGCATCTCCAGCTGGTGCAGTTTGGAGCTGGCATTGCAGGGGAATGCAGCCATTGCAAGTGTTGAGGGAATTTGGAACTCTGCCACTGAGTTTCAGTAGCACTACATTTGCTGCAGGTAAGGGAAACTCCTTTTTGGGGAGAGGTTCCTCAGTAGAATTTCAGAAATGGCTACATGTGTGCTTTAAAGGGAGTGAAAATGAAAATGCTCCCATTGCAAAGTAATCTCAGAGGGGGTTTTTAATGTCATTGCCAAAGCTAATGCTCCCAGAGGAAAATTTCACTGAAGTGCTGCACAGATGTATCACAGCCAGATTGAGATTCTGGGTTGCAAACTGTGACTAAGAAATAGTCTTTTTGTATTTTGTGAAGTGCATATAGATTTCATGTTCCAATTAATTTCAGTTCTTCCTCTGGAAAATATCTTTTGGAGCAGCTGAAGAATCACTGAACTGTTAATGGAGCTGTTTCCTTCCAGATCTGGAGAACAATTTCCACGAGGTGATTTTAGTGTTAAAACAGCTTCAGAAGAGGGAGAGGGTGACTGTTCAGACTGTTCACAGTCTTTTAAGGCTTAAATTCATCTTTAAAGGTCGACACATTGATATGGATTCATGTTTTTCCTCCAGTCTTCCTAAATCATCTTCCTCAGCATCCTCTCACTTGCCTGTTGAGAAGGTTCTCCTCAGCTCATGGCACAGCCTGAGCTGTGTCGTGCATCACTTGTTTCTCTTGGGGTTTATTTCTCTCTCCATCAGTAGTAGTAGTATTTTCAATTATTAAACTGTTCTTAGCTCAACCCGTGAGTTTGGGGGTTTTTTTACATTTTTTGTCCCGATTCTCCTCCCCATCCCACTGGGGGAGGAATGAGTAAGCAGCTGTGAGGTACTCAGTTGACATCTGAGGTTAAACCATGACACTTGGCCAAGGTGACTTGGGTTATTGGCTATTAGTAATTAGGTTTAGGTTCCAGAAGACCTGCTCCTCCCTGGGAGTTCACTGGGGCTTTATTAGCAATCCTGTGTTAGCGGTGTGTTCATTCCCTTCCCACCACTACAGGATCTCCTTCAGTTGTTATCCAAAAATAGTGATGCTGGAATGAATGGCAAAATAGTCTGTCTGGAGCTATGGAGGGGAGGGGAGGAGGCAGGTGATGAGGACTGTGCTGCTTGGCATAGTGCTCTTTGCCATTGGACAAGCAGGAAAAATAGCTAGCAAGCCTCAGGATACAACACTACAAACACCCAAGTACTTCAGTATCAAGGATACAACTTAAAAATAAAATCCTATGAAATACCCCTCAAGAATGCTCAGTCCGGAGTGTTGCTCAGGTGATTGTGTACTGAGAAGCAAATAATTGCTGGGAGATCCCCCTGCAAAGGCAGCAGCAGGAGCTAATGGCAGGGTGGTTCCCCTCCAGATACAATGCCCAATATTGTGCTGTGTCATGGGAAAGGTGTAAAATAGCTGGAGCCAATGAAGAAGAAAAAAAAGGTCTGTGGGAACCAAGGTATAAATTGTTATGTGTGTGTGTGTGTGTGTGTGTGTGTGTGTGTGTTTACACTCTACCAGCTTCAGAAAAAATACAATGGGCCCATTAGGAGAAAATGTTCCTGTGCATGGACCCTATTCCCAAACACATGACGTTTTGTTTAAAATGAAAACTGATCAAAGATCTTTCCAAGGTCTCAGAGCATAATGGGATTGATGAGATGGCAGTCTGTGTGGGATGCAGAGACAAAAGAATCACTGACAGAGTTGGACCAAGACAGGAATAAGGAAAACGTCATCCTTTTTTTTTTTCTTACCAGAAATGATTAACATCATTGTAGCTCCCTAGCCTCTCTGTCTTATGGTCTTCTTTCCATAGATTCCAGAAATGAGTGGATGATCCATCCATACCCACATTTCTGTTTCATTTGTCCAAAGAAAATCCATGCAAGAACACAAAGGAGATTGTGGCAATAGAGAGATTTTGATTAGAGGATCTGATCCTTTCGTTCTCATTCAAAACCAAAGCTTTGCTTGTGTGAGGACTCCTTTTTAAAACGAATTTTTCATACTCAGGTTAAATACTCCTAGCAAACTACACAGGGTAGTGTATTCCCACCCTTGCATCAGCATCTGCTATTTTCTTAGTCTAGCAAAGCAATTTAATTCTTGATAGGCTTTTAATCTATAAATCTGAACTCCTACTTAAGCCCACAATTAACAACTTCCACTTTTTTCAAGTGCAAAAAGGATGCAGATGAGAGAACCTCGTGTTTGTGGACAGCCAGACATACTCTGTGTGTTTAGTCTGCTTTGCCTGTGGCCCAAAATTTATACTGAGCATGTACAGATACCATTTTGTGATAAAAAGGACCTGTTAAAACATCAAGTGGTGATGGTAGGGCACCATCAAACACCAACAGTTGTTCGGGGAAAAGGAAAAATCTGCATCAGCTGCTTCAGTTCTGCCAAAAGTGCAGCTGGTGCACATTAGCTGTGGTTTTGCTCAAGTGCATTCACTCTTCTAAGGGATTTTATTAAATGGTTCCTCTGTTTCTTTTGTTTTACTTCAGTGACTGAGTGGCTCTCGACCTCAGCCCTTGGTGTTATGTTCAGGTAGAATTTTCTGAAGGGCAAAAATAACCATCCTTCAAATAACCACCCAGTAAAAAATATGCATTTTACCTTCTAACACAAACCTGACAGCGACACTGTTACATTCCTAAGGGGCTGACCCCAAAACCTGCTGCTAAAATTTCAAGAGAAAAGGAAAGAAAAGGAAATGTTTCTGTGGTTTGAGTTACTTCCTGCCACGAGGCAACATCTTTGTGTGCCACAAACACACAGTTAATCAAAGTTAGCAGAAAATTGTCCTGTGGTGAGCTACTGACCCTGCCCACGTGCTCAGAACAGAGATGTACAGGTGCTACCATCCCGTGGCCAGTGGAGTTTGAGGCTGGTAGGGCAAAAAGGCTTTGGGGAGTTGGTAAAGCGAGAGTTGTTGCTGATAGGAGCCTGGAAATATCATTTGCTCAGCTGAATGTCGGTGTTACTACACAGTGGGGTGTGGGGGGGGTTACACCTTGCTGCAGAGCAGATGCCATCTGCATCTACCTAAAAGTCTGCTCTGCCCATGGAGAGATGGAGGAGTAACTCAGGAGTGGTGCTGAGGAAAAGGAGACATCCTCTTTCCCTGTGTGTGACTGGAAGAAATCCATTCACAGGGAAAGCGAACAGGGAAAGGTCATGAGTGGCACTTGCCAGGGGTAGTGCTGGTAGCCCTAAAGGAAACCTACAGCTCCAGGAGGGACTGTCACTGTCTCAGTTTTCCCATCTTGGTTAGGCCTCCAACTCTAAACTGCCCAGCCTAGACAGCAGGCACTGCAGAGAAACAGCATCTCCAGAGGATGAAGGCTTCATCTCTGTCAGACTGTGGCTTGACAATAGGGGGCCTTATTTGCTCAAGGAGAGCCTTTGGGCTCTTTTTTCTCCCAAGGAATTTGTTCCAGTTCCCTGACTGCTGTGCAGCTGGTGTTTTGGGTGCTATTGTAAGGAGGTTTCCATCATCCAACTTGAGATCAATGAGATAACAAAGGAAAAGAGGCTCATTAAACAAGGAGTGGACTCCTGCAGATGCACCTGCAGAGAAATTCCCTTCTGAGAAACCCAGGAGCTTGGGGTTTCCTTTTCTGCTGGGAAGTGAGTGCTTCTCTCCTGTGTCCCTCTCCACCCCTTTCAGAAGCTGGTAGGCTCCCTCAGTTCAGAGGATGTCCAGGAACTGTGTGGTCACCATGTTGTTTAAGGCTCCACCTTGTTCCTATTCCCCCTTCTAAGCAGAGCTATTCTAGGTGTGTTTTCTTGCCTTCCTGTGCCCTCCACCACTGTCCTCAGAAGCAGCAATCCCTCAATTATTGCTCTGCAGTTTGCAGGGCCACCTCCACGTCACCCATCCTTTATTACAGCACATGAGCCACTGCACCTGATCTCCCACTGCCACCTCTGCAGCCACGAGTTTCATTTAAAAACAAAGCCGAGGTGCTGCTGCAGCCGGGGGAGGCTGGGGTGTGGTGATTCCTGCCTGGCTGCTGGAGTGAGCTGCTGCCTGGATAAGTCACAGGCCACCACTGCCAAGACCCATGTGGCGTTTTGAGCCTTATCAAGGCTTCTCAGGCTGCTGAACTGGCAGCAGACAGGAGTGTTCCTGCAGCTGGGCTTCTCCTGTCACTGAGTGTCTGTCTCCATCAAATGTAGGCCAAGAAAAGCAGATGGGTTCTTCCACCACTCTCCCACTACCTCTTCAGGGACAGACATGTATTGTCTGGACAGTTTACTGGCAACAGCGCTGCTCTTTCCTACTCAGAGCAGTGTCAGGATGATCAGAGACCAAGCCTGACCAGGAAAATGCTCCAGTGGAGGTGGAGCCTGACCTTCCCCAGACGTGGCTGCTGGTGCCTGCTGATTGCTGGATTCCCATGTGTGTGCCTGGCCAGGTTTCTTGTATCAAGAACCAACAGTTCACAGTGAAACTTCAAAAAGAAGCTAACAAAAAGGCCAAACCAAAAGCTGAGCCCTTTCCGAGTCGCTTCCTTATGGAAAGAGCTGAGATACACAGTGTGATTCTTGGGATGTGGAGCTGGACTCGATGATCCTGATGGATCCCTTCCAACTCAGCTTATTCCATGGTTCTGTGATACTTCAGGCTGCTGAGCACCAGCAGGTCTCTGAGGATTCGGGCAGCACAAACTGCAGGCAGGATGCTCCAAGTGTGGCTGTTTCTCAAGGTTTCTGCCGTGTCCCTCATTGTCCATCCGGCATCTGCCAGGGTGGGTTAAATGCAGTGCCCAGCATCTGTCATGTCCAGCCTTCCTGCTGTACCTTCACTCTTTGCCACACTGGTTTCTGCACCAAACCCAAGAAAACTCAGTGCCCTGAGAGGGGGGACAGTGATGCAGGACTTAGGGGGATTTTTTCCCATCACCAGCTTCCGATTTAAGCAATTCTGGAAAGCTGCTGGGTAGGTACCGTGACAGACCAAGTAACAAAAGCTCTTAATCTTGACTATTTTGTGCCTTTTATAAGAAATTTCCTGCAGTGGCATCTGCTGGCAAGGTTAACAACTGCAGGGTTTGCAGTGATGTGATGCAGGGTGGGACAGCTGGGTGTTGGTACAGGCACTAAGGAATGCTGTGTTGACCTATTTGAAATGCCATATCAAGGACATTTAAAGCTCCGAGTGAGCAGGCCTGACCTTACAGCTGACCTCGTTTTGAGATGAAGGTCAGATGAGGCCTGGGTTTGTTCCAGCTGGAATTTCCCTGCAATCCACTTTACGAGTTCGATTCTTCGCTTTAACTATCATGGGATAAATCCACTGATTCTTATTTACTTTAAGGATTTGCTTTCCCTGAAGCAATGTCAGTCCTAGAACATCTCGGCCCAGCTGAAGTCACTTTTCTTTGATGTCTGTCACAGATGAAAAACGGCAGATGTGTTTCCCTAGTCAGGCTGGGATACTGTCCAAGCACGGAATATGTCCCAGGAAAGGAGCAATGCAAGCGAGAGGAGAGACTGAAGAGTCCTGAGCACATCTCCAGCTGTGTGAGTGTTTCCCTGGCGCTCATCCAGATGTGTGCAGCCTCTCTGAGCTCAGCTTAAGTCACTGACACCAACGCGTGAAAGAGAGAACGGATTTCATGCAAATCACACTCGAATTAAGATTGTTGAGAAAACCCATCAAACACTGTGCAAGTTTGGGGAATTGTCCTTCACCACTTGGGACAGACCTTGTTTTAAATGCTGGAAGAAGTCACTTCGGAGACAAATATTCAGTGATTTGAACTAAACAAGAAAAACTCTGCTTTATTCTCCCCCACGGCTCCCCACCAGAAAAGACACGGAGTCAGCTGAATCTCACACGTCACGTGAAAGAACACAGTGCCTGCTTTTAAAGCAGAAGGGACTCACTGTTCTCCAGGTGACGTAAAAAGATGCATTTGACGCATTCAGTTCAGTTAACACACCTCTTTATATGCAAAATCACTGGTAAATGAGAAACAATTGTAATGGAAGCTTAGAAGTCCTTGTAGCTCATTTTATTGTATAATTCAAAGCAGCACAGTCTGGTACTGCTGTCTCTGAAAACCCAAATTACATGTTTGGTTTCAAGCTGCATATTTTATCTAAAATGGCATTAAATGTATTTTAAATAGTAAGTATTATAGTAGTAAATAAGTAATTACAGAAAAAGGGGGGGAAAAAAAGGCAATCATCTGAAATATATGTTTTTCTCCTGGAAAAATTTTAACTTGGCACAGCAGACCTGCACAGATACTCTTTGGGTTCAGTGCTGCAGATGTCTATAGAAGATATCTACACATGTTTTATAATTATGTGGTGAAACACTATATTATCTAGATGGGCCTACTGCTGTACTGCATAATAATTTTGCAACTAAACATATTGTTGGCGAGTAAGTCAAAGGCATCATAACAATACCATTTACTTTTTTTCTGCGGAGTTTCAAGAGCCATTTGTACATGTAACTTATCCTCTACGGCAGGAAACGAGAGAGAAATGACACAGCAAAGCACTGCTGGACCTTTGTGAAGCCTGTTGGGCAGTGCAAACCAAATTGTTTTCGGTGTTATGGTTCAGAGCTGCAACGGCATACACCCAGAACAACTCAGACTATTGTAATAGAGAGCAATTTGTGTCTGAGGTTTTTATTAAGGCACCTCAACAGGGCCGATGCTCCGATACAGTGTGTAACACTTTGGGAACATTACAACAGGATCTGTTCGGGAACAGAATAACAAAAGGCATAAAGCAGCTTAACGCTGACCTAAATAATCCAATATATTCCTTTTTAACAACTCTTGCCATGCCATCTGGGGGGTTGATTCCCGACAGATTACTGAAACTTCCCTTTGTGTGGAAAGCCCCTCGCTGCAGGGCGAGCACGACCAGAGCGAAAGCAGCGGGCTGCGGCAGCGCACAGGAAACCATGGGAGGCACAGGGGACGGGCGCTGCCCGCGTTCTCATCGGCCACAGCACCGAAAAAAAAAACCCAAAAAAAACCCGAGCAAAACCCCTGGCTGCTTGCCCCACACCTCTCAGGTGCCACCAGCTTGTCCTGGGGGCCAGCAAGGGCCGAATGCAGCTGGAGGCGCCGCTGCAAAGCCTCGCCCCGGCGCCGGGCGTGGGCGGGCGCTGAGCGCGGCCCCGCGAAGTCGCTTCCTCCCGAGCGGGCTGAGCCGCGCTCCGCTCCGGCCCCTCCTGCCAGCCTCAGCCGTGAACTCTCGCTCAACCTCGAGCGCAGTTTCCATTTTCACCGACTCTTCTGCTTTTCAGTAGTAAAGTCCTCCTTGCTAATCCGGGTGCTGGGGAAAAGGCAGGAATTCCCGCAGCCTGGCAGCCCAAGGGGAGAAATGGGTGGGGAGTCCTGGAGGCACAGCTGGTGCCGGTACCTCAGGTTAGCTGTGCCTTGGGTACGTGTCCTGTTTCTGGGAAGGTCCTGCCTTGGTTGTTGGAGTTATAGGAATTTACATACATGACATTGAAGTGCGTGCTGCTTATTTTGGGGGAGGAGAGGAAAGCAAGCAGTAAATGAATATATATCGGCTGTAGATTTACCTGCACCCAGAAGATCACAGGAATTATCCTCTATTCCTTTTTTTTCTAAGGCAGGTACTTCTAGAACTGATGCTGCTCTGCTGCATGTTTGTCTAGAAGCATCCCACTGTAAATGGGATACAATAAAACCTGGCAGGCTTCGGGGTTTAGCATAAAATGCTGTATCTCACCCCAAAATCCAAATATGCACAATTTGCTACCAAGTGCAGCTGATGAGGCCACAGGTGTAATGTTAAAGGGATACTACTGCTTTTTCATGTGTAACTTCCAGTATGTTAAAACTTTTAATTTTCTGAATACTGTCAATACTTTAAAAATCTCTTATAAAATATATATTTCAATAATCAAAATTTACATCATTATTCTGTCCCCTGACTCTCCAGTTTAATCAGTTGATTCCTACACTTTTGCCTAGCAACACAAAAATGTTCTAGAGAAAAATTTACTCCTGAATACTTTCAGAACCTTATATAAATTCATATTTTAAAATATTTCTAGTGCAGCTGAGGTCCAAAATGATCTAGCTCAATTCCATACATGAAGCAGTGGGGTGTGTGTGTCTGTTGGTAGTCTGAATTGGAGCTAGCCCTGAATGTATAGATTATAGCTGAGGCTGAACTTGAATTAAAAGAAACGCCAGTTTGATTCCCTCCTATCTGAGCTGATCTTTCTACTCCTTGAAGCACATTTCAATAACCCTCTTGTTATCTTCCTCCCAGTTCCCGTATGCTATTATTGTTCTTATCTATACGTTCCCTTGATTATGGCACTGCCCTCTGAGCCTGTCATCGCTGTCGCTGCTTCATAATGCCTGCAATTACTGCTCTGTGGGCTGCCAGCCCCGCTAATGATGCAGTGTTGGCTGGTCGAGGGCTGCGTGCTCACCCCGCAGAACGCGCTTGGAGCTGCAGCGCGGCTGGGAAGAGCAATGTAGGTCACAGCGGTGTCGAGATCGCTTTGTGGGGGCAGCAATGGTGCCGGGGGGTTTTGTATCAGGTTCCCAACAACTGATTCCCTTGGAGTCTCCTGGGTTTTCAGAAGGAGCAGATTCTTGTGTGTTCATGCTGTACCTTTTGATTTGTGTGACACCTGTAGCTTCTGCTGAGATTTGCTCCCTCAGGGTCCTCAAAGTTAGTGCTTTTATGGACTCTCTCCAGATAAAAATTCATCTGCTTGTTCAAAGCATGCTATTCTGAGCTGGATGCTGTTTACTGATGAAAGAGTGTGCCCAATTAGTTCCTGCAATTTGCTAGCCAAAGCAGCCTTGCCAGCTTTCTGCACTATGTGGAAGCTGACGGTGAATCCAGTAAGCATAAGATGAATCCTTTCTGTGCTGCTCAGCATCTTCACATGTGAATTAGCCTGTGTGCAAAGAGTGAACCTCACAATGCTGAAATCACAGATAAAAACTGGCACCTTTTATCACCACAGACTGAAATTACTCTTGTAAAATGGTAGAGAAATATTTCTGCATTTCAGGTCATTAAAATCATGGTGCAGAAGTACAATATCGTAAATAACACACCAGTGTTGTGGCACAGCAAACGCAGGCTTTGCTCTTGGAGGCCTCTAAGCAGCATCAAGTACAGGTGGGGAAGGAACAGACCAGGAAAGAAGCATCAGGGCAAGACTTTATTCTGTGAGTTATTTCCCACAAACAAGGGTGGGAAGGGAGAAAGAGCAGGGATGAGAAGTGCCTCAGCCTTGGTATCTTTTTTTGCATAGGCTGTTAAAGATCAACACCTCGTAAATCAGACTCGGTTTTACTTGGCTAAGCGGGGCATAAGCCCAAGAACAACATCTAAAGTAGGCCAGGACGAGGTCACAGCTGTGTGCTGGGGAAGACAGCACAAGGCCTGGCTCCCAAACACCACACAGACACATGCACACTCTCTCACGGGCTCCTGGCTTTGGAATTGAGCCCAGGGGTACATCAGGAGACCACTGCACGGTGTGTACCCCGGGCCATGCCTCAGCAGCAGCCAGGTCAAACTGCTTTGTAAGGAAGTGCTGCCATTCTCAGCCGATGAGCCCTCGGTGATCTGCCAGTGGCTGAGGAAAACACAGAGGAAAACGAAGAAACTCAAGCCTTTTGTTCAGTCCTACCTCTACAAAGCAGTGGATTCCACTTTCATTGAAAATAGGAAAAAAAACTTGAATACTGTGAGATAGCTTGTGTCTAGCAAGTACTTTCTCCCCTTCCCAGGAGAAGGCAGGGCCGGACGCCTTACAGCTGCTTTCCTCACAGATAATTAGCATGCTAATTGCGATGTGTTTAACACACCCAGTGTGAGAAGGCACAGCCTGCACTGATTGCTTGGCTTCCCCCTGGTCTGATTGCAGCCTGTCAAGACAGAAACCAGGCAGGGTCTGGTAAATGGTCTCTTGTGCTCTGAGAGTGTTATCCTCTCTGGTTTTGTGTGTGAGGTTGCTGTGGACGTGGACTTTGCTGGGAAAAGCGTAATTTACTTTGAACTCTCTCAGTACTGTGTGGAACTCCATCAGAGAAGGCTGATAATGATGCACACCCCTGCCCACAACCCTGATCTTTACAGGCTGGCTCCGTGCATACACATGTGAACTGCTGATTCACATGGATTTTTGATGAGGGGAGTGAATCCAAGAATGAAGGGAACTCCTTGCACACCCTTGGGCAAACTGCTGCTTCGTGAGACCTGAAGGCTACTGTGGAGTGTTGGAGTTGGACACAAAACCAGTCAGTGAACATCTCTCATCCATCCCCTGGTAGGCATTTGAAAAGAGTGAACTGTGTGGCCATTTTAATACTGAGGGGTATCCTGTATCCTTTAGTTAATAACATATCAAAGTAACACTGGCACAGGGCAAATTTCTCAACTCATACCAGTGCTGTATCGTCTGCTTGTTAGATGTACACAACAAATAAATCCTATTTTTCAGGTAGAATGCAGAAAAAATAGGTTTGTCAAGTGTCATTCCCCTGTCTGTCTGCCTCTTGAGGTGGCTTTCAGATGGCTTCCTCAAAGAAGATATAAAAGAAATACATATATTGAGAGGGCAGTCGGTGCAAGTTCAAAAATCACGTCGTGCAGTCACCTAATTCTGGTTCCGCAGTCACTGCATTGTGTGGTTTCATCCAGTGATAAATATCCCCCTGCAGGCTTTAGTAATGAAAGCTCTTTGAAGGGAGAGTTGCAACAGCCACTGAAGCTGTTGCAGATGGAATTTGCTGCTACAAATTCAAGAGATAAAACGTAGAGGAAACCTTGTTTCCTGGAAAAATAATTTATCAAGCTAGTGAAACAAAGCCTTTTTTTTTTTTTAGGTGAGAACAATTCCTGGGGTTGTCCATATATCAGAAAAAGTAAACTGTCGTGCAAGAGTTGTTCTTCTTTCTTCTGTCTCCATGAAAGCTTTTCCAAGGGGCCTCAGAAAGCACAGGAGAGGGAAGAGCTGGCTGTGGCAGCAGGAAAGGTGGGTCTTCCCCTAAAACCAGTGAGTGCCCGTTCAGAGCCATCAGTTTGGGCTTGGAGACTGCTCCCTTGTCTAGCAAAAACCCTGTAATGACCTGGTCCTGCAGGGAACTGCTGCTGAGAGGTGCAACTGTCAGTGAAGGAGAAGGAAGAAACCGGGGTAACTTGTGCGTGCCTTTTCCTTCCACGCTGTGAACATTGTGTGGGCTGTTCATCCCTAAAACAAGCTGCCAGCCTGCAGCAGCCAATGCCACCAAGTCACCAAGGCAGGCCCTCGGCGTAGGCATGTGAAGTAGACAGGCGAGGGGGCTGTTGGGATCTGCTCAGTGACGATCACACACAAACTGCAGCAGCTGAAATATGCACTCCAAAGGAACATGGAATGACAGTAATACCAGTGAGGCACGGGATAGCCTTAATGTCCTGTTGGGTATGGTTAATGCTCCCGTGTTTCTTACCAGCATAGTACTCTAGCTTCCATCAATTTAGGTGGAGGTCTTATTCTCATTACCAAAACCAGATGATCCTTAATGATCTGTGTATTTGTTCATTTTACCCCTGCTATTTTAAAATCATTTTGTTCTGTATCCTATATACCAGCGAGCAAATACAGCCTAGATTAGACTGTGCAGACTAGACTGCAAGGGTACCACAGCTGTGAATAAAGTAGCTGTGTTTTGTGCAAAAGATGTCTAATTCATTATAGAGTTTCTCCCCTCTGCCTTGTCCCATTTTCCCCCTATCTGTATGATCCTGCAGGAAACAACCCCCTGAGACCACAAGGTGAAGCCCAGAGGCAGCTCACCATGATGTTGGTGTCTGTGGTTTCTTTGAGAACATCTCTAAAAGCTATTTCTACTGAGAGGTAACAGCTTGCATTAGGAAAAAAAAAAAAATTAAAAAGATCTCTTCTAAGTTGTGGGGCTTCCAGGCACCGAATGGATGGTCCCAAATCCAAGCCTCTCAATACTTTAGGTTGGCAACAAGTCTGTATGGTTGTGGTGTCACTGCAGCAATGCTGCTCTGGGAAGGGCACAGCACTGCTGCTTCCCCCCCTGTGCCCCTGCTGCGCCATGCAGCCCAGCACTCACACCCTGGGCATGAAATTTAGGGAGCAGGAATGGCTGAGGGTTTGTTTTGCTCCTCACATGAAGCTACACATATCCAGAGCACAACATCAAAGCTCAGCTCTGCTCCCGTGCTGCTAGCATAGATGTTAGGCAGGTTTGGCTGCTTTGTAACGGGAAAATGAGAGGTGGGAAGAAATATGCAAAGAAGTAACGAAAGAAACAAAATAGATTAAAATCAGAAGCTTGAAGTGCTTTTTTCTTCTTTCTCTTTTCTTACGTTTTTATTTCTTTTTTCCTTTCTCCTTTTTTTTTTTCTTTCTTTTTTTACCCCCTTTCTTTTCGTGTTTTGCTTCACATTTGCACTGTGCCATGTTCTCAAACGGGGTAATTTGCAGGAGCTTAGGAGAAATTGCTGTGACAGGCAGCATGGCTGAAGACTGTAACTCAGAATTGCCCTCCCTGGAGCAGCTGCTCAGGATGCCAGTGATACAATACTTTTCCTGTCTGAGAAACAAAACAATAAGGCTCAAACACATTGCTTCTGGAAACACTTACAGGCAAACTTCTTACACACTGAATGTGCTGGAACTATAAACTAGATTTTAAGAGGGTTGAGCAGAATTCAAGTAAAAAGTACTTTCAGGAATTTCAGAGAAGGCTCATAGGCCTTTCCAAAGGTCTTTCCAAAGACATGGCTGTCTTTACCAAATAAATTTTGTATTATAAAGTTTAAGAAGTGTTTATATTACATACATACATACATACATACAAACATATATACATACATACATACATATATAAAATGCATGGGGGTTTTATATTATAAATAATGTCATTTTGCATAACTGCATAGTTATAAATTCTATAGCAGTAATATATTGTGGATTATTTGCAATATATAGCCTATATAATGAGATAAATTTGCAGTTAGAGATTTGTTATGTACTTATAAACAGTTTCTTGCATGTTTATAAGCCTGTAAGCTCTGATTTAACTACGAAGTTATGGATGACTTCTCTCCAGTGTATGACTCCATTCCTCCCAGGCCCCTTGGGAGCTGTGACACTTTTCTTGTTTGCATGCACATGAAAACCTATGGCAAAGCCAAAAAAGCTCTACCATGCTAATAAAAATAAGGCAAAAGAAAGAGGATGAGAGGGCATAAATCACTAAAGACTAGCAGGGCTCTCATTTCGCAAAGGAAAGTCAGTGGAAATCTTTGGTGCTGACTTACGGACACCTGGGGAGTGTGGAGGGAAGGAAAGCAGAAACTGGGCTCCCTGTGGTCTTAAAAGTGCTGATTTTAACTCCTTATTCATGCTCCTGCAAGGAAAGGAAGGTTCAGACAAGTACAATTAATGAGCAAAGCAACTGAATAAATACAATGTGGCCAAACAAATAATATATCACTTTTTTTTCAGTTTTCTGAGAGGCTGTATACAGTAACCAGGGATAGACTGTGGTGTGGAGAGGGATTTGATGCTTTGAAAAGAGGAAATTCCCCTCTCCCAGTGAAGGAAACGTGCTGCGCCTCAGAAGGCTCAAGGAGCGTTTGGCAGCTGTGTGCAGGAAGAGGAAAGCCTCTCATTTTGAACTTGAAAGCAAAACTGGGTTTCAAGTGAACAGCAGAGCAGCAGCGTCATTGGCAAAGTTTGCATTTTCAGTGACCTGCACAGTTCCTTCACTGAAATATAAATATGTAGGCAAGAAAGGATATAGAGAAAGGCCTTTCCCTGAGGTTCTCCTTTGAAGTAATGGGAGAAGCCTCCACAGATTTTGTGCATTTATAAAATAGACCTTTTTGAAGTGAGGGTTGCAGAGGAACAGGGGAACTGCAAGCGATGCTGGATCAATAGCTGTCTACAAACTGGCTTTAGTGCTCTGAATATTATGGTGTTTCTGAGTGTTTTGCTACCCCATCCTACTCCAAGTCTATGTGAGCCATTGGGACTACTGAAGAACATATTTTCATGCCAACTGATGCTGATTTACACACAGAAAAAAAAAAACCCAAACAACTCTCCTTCAAACTTGAAAATACTGTAAAACTCCAGTTTTGGAGCAAGGCTTGAGGATGCAGTGATGATCTCCTGATTTCTGTTTAGCCTTGCCCGCTTCAGCCTGCAAAAGCAGCACCGGCTTTTTTGGCCATCAGGAGCTGCTCTGCAATTCCACCTGGATTTTCTCTTTTTCTCCCTCCTTCAGGTAAAAGCTCATGTGGTGTCTCAGTGCTGAAGTGGCCAGTGAAGATGGGGTGGTTGCTGCACCTCCACAGAACCTGAACTCAGCCAGTCCAGGAATTTGCTTTGCAGCCACCACAGTTTCACCAAAGGCTGGTGCAATGTCGGCAGAGGTTGTAACTGGGGGAAATGTGCTCTGAGAAATGTCATTATATATAGCAGAGAGGAAGGGAACAGAGAAGTAACCAAGCGAGCTGGGTATCTTCTAGACTGTGGTGTGGTTTTCAGCCCCACTTGCCCAATTGCCTTTGCACCACGAGGTCCTCGTGCCACGTGCCTTCAGCAGGGCTGTGTAAGACAAGTAACACCAGTGCTTTACAGGAATAACCTTTGAGCCACGCAACAGTGGATTTTTCTTCATGAGACAAGTGAGAAACAGGGTAAATAACTCCAGTGCAGCACAATGTTATGCACAGTTAAGATCTGCAGGTGTTCCAGCATGTGGAATTGGGCACCACCATGGGCCTGGCTGTTACAGGAGGGATCCATCCAGACCAGGTCAGCCAGAGACATTTTGAAGGGAAAGCACAATTTAAAAGTAAAGGGCGTGAGTCATGTTGCCTGTTGGCATAAATGCAAAGTACTTAGGAGCAGGAAGTGCCTTTGTTTTTGTGCAGGGGAGTGTACTCAGGTCAGGTTATCACTGAGGTGCATTTCTGTCTAGCAAAATAAGGGCTTGCTCCAGCAGTGTGACCATCCTACCTGGCAGGGGGAAACAATTTCATGCAGTTCAGTATCAAGTACCCAAGTTTTTGTATTTAACAACACTGAATCTTAAACCAGCATCCTGCCACCTACTGCTCATGAAAATGCCAGATGTGGTGTGTGCACACCAGTCTCATTTTGGCCTCAAAAACCTCATCAAAGCCCTCTGGGACTGGTGGACTGGTCAGCTCTGCAAAGGTTGGGAAAAATATCCTGTGAGCCATCTGAATTGGCCTACTGGGACTTGGAGCCAATGTAACGATGTCTGCGGCACCACCAGCTTTCTTGGAGAACAAAGTGCAGTTTCCTTTTGTGCGCTGAACAAACAAACATTGTGTGGGAATTGGTCCTAACAGATTGATTTTTTTTTTTTTTTTTTTTTTTTTTTTAAATATCCAAGTCACTTTTTTTTCAGAACACTGACCCTTGGGAATGCCCGTGACTGGTCTGTGAAACTCAAAAACTACAGAGGTATCCATGGCAGGAACAGACAACTACTGCAATAACACCAGGGATGGTTCTGCAGTTAAAATTAAGCATAGAAGTATCTGAAAACTGGCAGTCTGCCTAGTGCCAGAATTCATTATGAATTCGGTGTTTACTATAGTTTAGGTTAGGAATCATCCTAATTATCCTTTCTCCTTTAATTAAATGAGAAGTCTGCCATTAGGCTCTGCTTGCCCTAACCCATGTTTTGGGCTGAGCTTGTCCTGCCTGGTAAATGGGAACACCGGAGAGAAAAAGGGGAGAGAGACAAAGAGAAGACTCTGAAGTGTGCAACTATCTCTGCTGCTTATCTGTCTCCAGGTACTGGCTCACTGTCAGTTTTCACATTGACAACGTCTTTCAGCAATTCTGTTCCAGCTGCTGGATGCTCAGTGCTTAACCAAGAATTTGGACACAAATTTGTTGTTGTGCTATAAATGGTCCCCGGATAAAGCCATGGCCAGAGTATGCATAGGTAGACAGTAAAATGTAGGGAAGGAAGGTAAGAGAGATTTGTGGAGATGAGGGAGGTGTAGGCTTGTATACGCAAATTCTGCCCCGAAGCATCTTGATTCATTTACTGAAATTGCTTCTAAGAAAACTAAATTTATGTGGATATTTTTTGAAACAAGGATTTTAAATGTTAAGCAATGAACAATGCCTAGGATCACACATACATTGAAGCCCTGCTCTAATACTTATTACTAATACTTCTGGAAATGTTGAACTTGATGCATGTATGCTAGTTTGGTTTTTAGAAATCTCTTCTAAAGAGTAATCACCACATCTGAATCCATTTAAATCCTCCATCTTCATAAACCGCAGTGGATACATTAAGTACATGTATATATATCTTAACATGTTATTAGAAATATGGATGTTTAAGTTCAAAGAGTTAATTAATACTTAAATTACTATGTTTAAAAAAATAATAAACAGGACTAGTTGAACAGGTTTAATCAGAGAAGAAGTCAATTTTATGGAGACTAGATAAGCAGTGATAGCAGCTCCTAAGGCCAAAATATGTGAGCTCATCGTTTGCTAGATGTGTTGAGCTGATTTCTTCATTTATCACTTCTGGTTTAGGCCTGCATGTTTGGAGTAATTAGGTTTTTTTTTCTAGAATAAGATGAGAGGTGAGAGGACAGCAGTAGCACCAAACACAAGCGACGGAATATGAATGCCATGTTAAATAAAATCATATTTTTGGTGTCTGTACTCTGGTAAGAATTTTATCATCTATTCTACATATCCCAGTGTTATAAATATTTGGTACAAATATGTGTCCAAATGTACCCTACGTATTTTCCTTAAATATTCCCCCATACTGCAGTGAATTTTTAACACAATTTAGAAAACTGGAGGTGGGTGCAATATTGTGCCTTGATGCAGGGCCTCGTTTGCCACTGACCCAGTCAGCAGCCTCGCTGCTGATCGCTGCCTGGCTGTGTCCCATGGCTCCGATGCTTGTTCACTCCAGACCAGCAGCCTCTTCAGCCTGTTTTACAAATAAATAAATAAATTCTAAATGTTAATTACATCTGCTGCAGGGAGTTGTACACACTGCCAGCCACGGGCGTAAAAATCATGCATTGGTTGCAAAAATAAGGCTGGAAAGTTAATGTTTTGTTCATTCTTTATATATATACATATATATTTATGTGTATTATATATACATACACACACATACACATGTATACCTGTTTGGGTTGACACTTCAAAGCCTTTGGGCTCTGTCTGTTTTGCATTTGCCACGTGTTTCACTTGTTTCTTTTTCCTCAGGTACCAGAGTGCCTTCATGATTTTGGGATGTAACATTGTTAATGTGCCAGAAGTGGGGATTGAGGCCAAGTTTCTCCCTTCATACAGGGCAGGCTGTCACACAGGAACCAGGGGAAGGTATGTTCTGTCCCTCCCATCCTGTGGCGATCCCTGCAGAAGTCACTCTGCTCTGTCACCTTTTCTGAAGACTAAGGAGACAGGTTTAAAAGCCACAAGCCTTCTGGGAAACTGCTTGTGAGTCAGCGAGCACCCAGGGGATGAACGTGGCTTTTCTCTGTATTCGGAATAATCAATTTAAAATTTAAAGTTTTCTATCTTTCTCTAGAATTAAAGCCAGTTTCTGTTTAAACATTCACATCTCTTTCAAGCATATACCTTTACCACATAGAAATATGTCTATCTTACAAATACTTGGAAATCCTGTAGTCTGTGTTTTCCATAAGCCTTCAGAAACTCAACTGTTCCAAGGGCTTTCTGCTGGAGTAATTAAACAGCCATGCTGCAGAAATGGCAAGGTAAGCAGCCCAGCAGAAGATACAGTAGCCAAAATTCTTATCTCAAGACCCATTTCTTGGAGAATTGCATCAACTTCCCTTAGTCAATAATGAGCCTTATTCATAAATTCCCATACAATACAGAAAGGAAACTTGTTGCACTGTTGTGGAGATCAAAGTTTCAATGTGCTTTTTTTCTCCTCCTGTTTAGAGAACTGGAGTCAGTTTGCATGTCTCTGTGTCCCTCTTCTTATTGCTGAGCCCAGCATGGTTGATAGCCTTGAGTATTTTTTAAAGCTGTTTTTAAAGATAAACATTTTGCAAAACTTCCCAGAATGCAAGTGTTCAATTTAATTTGCCCAGAGCTGCACTGTTTGTTAGCAGGCTGCTCCTTTACAGGCGGGTTGAAGTTCCAATTCTATACATCATAAATGAATATATAATGGGAAACTTTTTCCATGGTCAAGGGTGGAATCCCTGTCTTATTGAGGTCTGTGCAAACAAAACCTTTATTGATTTAGCTAGGTAACATTCAGAGGTTAATCCCAAATCTCCTACACCTTTATTATGAACCATTCTACCATTGAAAAAATATGAACAAAAACACATATACCAATGAAAACAATCCCCAAAGTGCCTGAGCACACTCACAATATTCATATATGAATATATATGAATACATGGGTTGTTTAACAGACAAAAACCACCACCTTACTATGAGTCTTAAGGGTGTTTTCCTCCACTGAAGCAAAGGCCTAATCAGGAGAGCAAACAGAAGCTTATTACCCCACCCACCCCTGTAGCCTCTGCTAAAGCCATTTATCATAATGTTTCTCAACCTTCTTGTGTTGGCAGCTTTAGGTTTTTGCAACCTTTTAAGGTTCACAGGTGATTATGGTGGTGCTGGGGTGATGGCTGGACTAGAGGGTCTTGAAGGTCTCTTCCAACCTTGATGATTCTGGGATTCTCATTAAAATGAAAGCCTAGAGAATTATTTTTTTTTAGTTTTACATTGTGGGATTGAGATGCTTTATGTAGATCTTGGCAAATTTCAGCCCTGACTCGCAGCAGATCATTTTGATGACGGTGATGCTGACTGAATTTCACGTTTGTCCCATTTAATAGTTGTCCTGTGATGGTCCCATAAGTATCTATGAAATAATCTCTCAAATGTATACCAGTTATCACTGGCAGAATTGCAATAAACAGTTCTTAGTGGCCCAAGAGGCTTCTAATCCAAATTCAGTAAACAATCTCAAACCCAAACCGTTTCTTTGAAGGCAAGTTTATTCTCTAAACAAGACTTCAACTGGAACCCTTCATATTTAAACATATTAATTGTAGGCCTCTGCTGCCAACAAAATGCAGCAGGCTCATTCCAAGCAATAGCTGCTGTAATTTAGACTGAACTGCTGAAAACAGTTCTTAACATTATAGTTGTCAACTGTGCAATAGTAAATAAAGCAGAAATCTTAGCCGGAACCAAAATATTCATTATCTGAAGCCAGAAATCAAGCTTCACTTGCACTTTTTTGTGTAGTAAATTATCAAATGTCTCTCAGATAAAGCTGATTGCCTCAACAGAACTACAAACCAAATTTATTCTGACTGCATTTATTACACTCTATGCCTACACACGACTCTGGTCTGACTGAGTAACTTTTAAACTCCTTTAGACATCTTTTACTGCATCATGTAGCGAAAAATACAATGAATGTGTGACAAACAACAACCGGACCTCTGTGGTACAAAAATAGGGGAGATACAAAATGCAATTTTAAAATAATTGCTTGCGAAAATTAAAAAAAATCAAGGGTAAAATAAGCAGAATAAATAGTAAAATAATTGCATTTTTAATAATTCACCCAGGAAGTCCCATCTCCTGCAATTGCTTAGAGGAAAAAAGCTTGCCATACTCTTAATTCAAACATTATAGTTAGAAACTTAAACCCCAATACAAACAAACAAACCAACAACAAAACCAAACTCCCAAATATAACAACTAAGTCTCAGACAAGATCATGGCTACCATGGGGCCTCTTTACATCTGTTCATTTTTGGCTGTGGTTTTTGGTTTTCTGGTTTTTTTCCTTATTTTATGGTGATGTTGCTGTTGTTTCAGGGCTCTTTTCTATCTGAGATTTTTGCTGTGTCTGCATGGCACTGGCAGTTTTCTGTATGGGACAATGGTGATCTTGTCTTTAGGGAATTTTCCTTCATGGAGGAAGCTTTATTAGGACAGAGTATCACTTGTTAGCCAAATTTAGAAAATTTGGGAGGTCCATAAAGATTGTACGAACACAAACACGTCTGTATTCTACCCTTAAAGCACTTCACCCCTTTTAAGATCCCAACACTGGAAACAACTTATTTGAACACTAAACCTCAATGTTAAGGACGATTTGTTAACTTTTTCACAACCTATTTTGCTTCTGCCTGCTCAAGTATTGCTTAGACTTCCTGATTTCAAAATCTGGCCAGGAACTCAAATGGCCTTTCTGGAAAAGTTGCCCCAAAAGTACAGGGGTAACCACACGACAGGCTGCTGCTTTTTAGCCCCCTTTAAAAATTTTTCTTTTGGAGACAGTGGATGTGCTTTTACTGTACTTTTATTACCGTGTTTTTACCACACTTTGGCTTTGTTGGGTGCTTGAGGTGCAGGGCTGGAGGGAGCCCGGCCTGTTGTTCTGGCAGTGCAGGAGCGCCTGTGGTCTCACCGCCTCAAAAGCCGCCTCTGCTTTTTTGCCCGGTTTTATTTTTCTTTTGGAGAGAGTCGGGTGTTTTCAGTGCGTTTTAATCGCATTTTTACCACATTTTGGCTTTGTTTGGTGCTGGAGGGAGCACAGCCTGTTGTTCGGTCAGCGTACCACTCGCTGCCTCGGCACCTCCGCTTTGTTGCCCTTTTTTATTTTTCTTTTTGAGCGAGGGGGGATGTTGTTTTCTGCATTTTTACCACATTTTGTCATGGTTGAGTGCCGGAGGCGCAGGGCTGGAGGGAACACAGGCTGTTGTTCGGCCAGTGTAGGAGTACTCGCGGTCTCGCCGCCCCCAAAGCCGCCTTCGGCGCCGCGAGTGCTCCGTAAACAAAACCCTCGGTTTTGTTTACCATGGGCGGCGGGACCTGGGTGGCGCAGGCGGCCTGAGCCTGCCCCCGTCGCCACGACAGCGACCTTTCCGCCCCGCTCTCCCTCCCCTCCCCTCCCCTGCCCTGCCCTCCCGCCATCCCCCCCCGTGAGGGGCGGTGGGGGGAGCCGAGCGCGCCCCCTCTCCCCC
>VXAD01008594.1:390758-429931 GCA_013399195.1 Dicrurus megarhynchus
TGGGCCGCGAGCGCGGCCGGGGCGGGGCCGAGGGGCCGGGCCTCCGCCGGCACGTGGGGCCCTTCCTGTCAACACCGCCCCGCCGCTCTCGGGTCCTGCCTGGGGAGTTCAGGTTCCTGCCGCGTCCCCTCCGCTCGGGGTGTTTCCGGCAGAAAGCCTCTTTAAAGGGAAGCTTCTCCATTCCCAGCCCAAGGGTTGATGGGTTGTTATTTTTACCTCGAGGCTTATTTGTGCTTATTTTTAGTGGTGAAGTTAAGGTGGCTGGACAGGGATAGGTGCCTCCACCGTTCTGACGGTGAAGAGGTAGAAATGTGGAGAGAGTAATGGTGTTGCTGGAAAGATCCTGCACAGCTCAGTCTCTTTGGTGAATTCAGTAGGAACTTTCCGTGTATTGTTAGTCTTGACTGTCAGTGTTTTCTTTATTTTCCTGCATTTCTTCTTGCATTCAACTGGCTCCCTCCTCAGTGGTGAGATGTCAGAATTAGTGATTAGGAATCACTGAGTGTGTGTGAGCTTTGTTCTTCCAAGAGGGAAAACTTGTTCAGTGTTTGTTTATTCTTAAAACTGTACCCAACTTCTGCTGATGGGGTATGATCTCCCTGTGGCTACAAGCTAACAGTCAACACTTTCTCCACAGTGAAATATCTTTCCACATATCTAGTGAGAGAGTCATTAAGAAGACCAGAAATGCATGCATGGGGCAATATGTTTCTCAGCCAAGTTTCTCTTTAATTATTTCATTCTTGTTTGAGTCAGCAGAAACTTTTATTCTTTACCAACTTTTCAGCTCCGGGGAGATTTGCATTAATTGGCTTGGCTTGGTATAGGTTAGGACACAAAGTCCTTTTGATCCATTCTCTTAGACTCTGGATTCCTAAAGGAGAATAGTAATGGTTCAGAAAACACAAATTGCATCTCCTGAGTAAGTGACTAAACTTGCAATCAGGTGTCTGTACAGTGCAGGTTCATCGTATGAAATAATTTTCTTTGGATTCATATTTTGAAGCTCTGTGAATTCAAAAGTTTATGCAGGACTTCTGGGAATATTAGGCTGATGCCAGCTGATACCATGAAAATTAGCAGGGGTGTGTAGAGCTTGAAAGAGCAGTAGATTAAAAATGTAATCTCTAAATTGTAATTTTTTTGAAAGACTTCCTGTCTTTTCTTCTCTCGATGCCAGTTATCGTGTTTGTTATCTGAACAGATGAATGCTGCCTTTAAAAGGTGCAGCTTTTTGAAGTGGGGTATAAGGAATGAGGATTGCAAACCTCCCTCACAGGAGGCACTGGCGTGCAGAACAGGGTGGTTGTTTTTGATAGGGTAAGAAGTTATATTTACTTCTTTTCATGTTTAATGTTTGAGCTTACTATTAAGCTGTGATATTTAAGGAAAAGAATTGAAAAATACATAAGTTTTCCCATTAATAAGATTATTCATTACTTTTGAGTCAGAAGATATTTCCACTTGCTCATTTACTATTTTGGAATTTCATATGGGTGATCTCTACCTCAGGCTGAATTCCAGGACATTGATTTAGCTACAGGTCCTTCAACCACATTTTTCAATTTTCTAAAACTAATTTCAGCTCCTTTTAAGAACAAGGTTGGAGGAGGGGAAGGTCTTTCTGCCTTTCACAAGAATTAAATCATCAAGCTACCTGTTCTTTGGACTGTCTTTATGTTTGCATACAAAACTGCTGGGTTTTGAAATCCAGCAGAGACTTGCATTTTATTATCCCTCTGAAATTGTATCTAAATTCTGGAGTGGTTGCTATAAATTGGAAATAGCAGTGTGCATGTCCTTAGTAACAACCTCATGAAAAAAAGTTACCCTTTTTGAAGAGGATTTACCCTCCAAAGATTCTGCTTCTCCCAAGTTTGTCTGAAGGTCCGCCAGCTTTGTCCTGGTCAGGCTCCAAGTTTACAGATGGTGCCTGAGGTGCTGCAGGTCAAGAGAAGAAACAGATGGCTGGGGTGTAGGAAGTACAGCAGCAGAGGGGAAATGAAGTCATGTATCAGGTTATGACATCTGGTGACAGCTCTGAGTGCACTCGGTGGAGCTCCGGTGTTCAGACTATTTATGGAAGAGCAGGAAGAAGCTCTGGCTCCAAGAGGCTGGGAAAGAGCAGTAGTAGACATGGATCTCCTAAAGAACTGTCTTTTGGGTGAGAAAACTGGGCAAGGAGACAGAGATGGGGATTGAGATCAGCTTTGAACAGAGGTGGCAAAGAGGAACTGGTTTGATGAACAAGCGCAGAAAAGGCAGAAAATCCACAAAGAATCCAAGATGGGGGTAAGGAGGGAGTGGAGAATTTGAAATGAAAATACGGAAGTCATAAGAAACAGGGTATGAATTTGCAGGGGTTAAGCTGACTGGGATAAAAGAAAGTTGGAGGAGTGGGAATTCAGCAGGAATAAGACAGAAACAAGAAACTGGGACAAGAAACACGAGTGAGAAGGCAGAAGAGCTGGGATAGCACGTGCCTACAAGTGCAGACTAGAACTCAATTTTTCTAGCTGGCAAGTGTCAGTGAAACCAAATTATAAAACTTAATTTCTTTCTCCTTCAAATATTATACAGCAAAGGAGATGGCCAGATGTTTCTGTTCTGAAGCAGTTTGGAGTATGAGTAGTAAAATCCATATGAGAGAATTCTTTTGAGTTTTTTTGTTTTTTGACTTAGAAAGTGACACAGGTGTAAAATTTAACAGCAGCAGCATCAGAAAATACCAGAATGAATGTTGGTTTTAAAACCTCACTGAACCCCATCCCCCAGTGTGTGATGAAGGTCAGTGATTGAATATTAACAGTATTTTTTCCCCAAGATTCTTAACTTTTCACTGCAGGTTAGTTAATATGTAATGATTATCTAGTTAAAGACTTGTGTTCCCCTTAGTTTGTGCGGCTTCACATCTTATTTATAAAGCAAACAAGTTCAAATGCTTTGATACCAACATTTTGTGGTTTGTGTCTTGTCCCTGTCCCTGCCATCCACTCTAAGTTCCTGTGTTCGTTGTACACATGGTGCCAGTACAAGTGTTAGTGTACATTTTGCCTTAGACTTTTAAGGTAGCCTCACTTGATACATTGAGATAAAAAGTATATTCTACTTTGGATGTCTGTTTTCAGAAGGCAATGACATAACACAAAGCACTTTATGAACAGTTCTACAGGACTTTGCATTTAAAAACAACTTTCTCTAAGTTACAGTTGTGCTTTTTTCCAGCACCTGGTGTAGTGAACCAAGGGTAGTAGTCACACTACGTTTTGTTAATATCGAGTAAAAACCTGCTGGTGCAGACAGGGGGGATAGAATTTAGTTTTTCAGGCTGATTTGTGAGTGCTCTGATGCTGTGCTTTGTTTTCCCACAGACCCCTGGAAAAGTCATTATGCCCCTTGTGCTAAATAGGTAGAAAAGAGAGAGTTCAACCCAGACAGGAGTGTAAATTCTGAGGTTTCCTAACTTTCAAGTGTTTGGCATAATAAACTGAGGAAAGTGTGTAATGTGGCTGTAAGTGTTAAAGATATTTGGGATGTTTAAATTTAATGTTTAGAAATCATCACTTCTGTCATTTCTGTAGAACCACAGGAAAAGAGGGTTAGAGGGCACTTAAATACCATGTAATTTGCATTTCCCTCTAGATAAGATGAGCTTCATTATGTAATTTTGGTCAAAGATGGGCTTTGCCACATGATGGAGATTGTATATCATAGTTCAGTACTAGTCTAATACATCTGAATGTTTTTCCAGAACACGCAACTTCAATATTCTCTCTATTTCAAGACTATTTCTTCTGTCTGCTGTTGATTTGGAAAAGGGATCACTGCTGTTTCCTTGTCACACATCCTTTCCCCTATTTAAAGTGGAGAGTTGTTGTAAGTTTCCCCTTTTCAGTTACATGATACAGAGAATAGGGGGAAATGAAGCCTAATGTTTAGCTGTCATGTGGACTGACAGATTTATGTTCTAGGGATTCTGTTTGGAAAATGCCAAGCCGGAAGTTTGCTGATGGCGAGGTGGTGATGGGCCGTTGGCCAGGGAGTGTCCTGTACTATGAAGTACAAGTGACCAGTTACGATGATGTTGCTCATCTTTATACTGTCAAGTACAAAGATGGAACTGAACTTGCACTGAAAGAAAGTGATATCAGGGTGAGTACACATGTATTTAATTATCAGTACTTCTAAAGGAAGATTATACTGATTTTATGCTGTAGCTGAAAGTACAACTTATGACTGGGTAGTCATTTTACAAGCTTTTGTTAACTGTGTCTTCAAGGAACTGCTGCCAAATAAAAGCTTCTTCCTATGTAGCACCTCAAGGAGAAGTTCAGAATGATCCCATCTTTAAAGTATCATCGTTGGTTTATTTATTTATGTTGAAAGAATGTAATATTTTTGAGGAAAACCAAGTCTGATCATGCAGGAACTCCGTAGCATGATTTTTCATGAAAAATTGTTTTGGGTACCTTATAAAGGTAGTAATCAGTGGGCTGATATTAATTTGATGGTTTTCCATGTCTAAATAAGAACATTTGAAAACAAATGGGAAGATGTAGTTGTCATTGTAAATATAAACAGTGCATGCCCTTCAAGCACATACTTAAATGTCTGCAAATAGCTTTTACTGGTTTAGGTCCTCAGAGGCTTCATGAGGTATTTTTCTGTATTTGTGACAATTACAAACCCTTGAGAAAGGTTTGTGTCATATAAGCACATTCCTTCCTCTTTACATATCTTTAGTATTTCATTTTTTGTTACTAATAAAGGCGTTTAAAATTTCATAGAAGTTTCAGTTGAAAATGAATAAAGCAGGAGGAAAAAACCCTCTTTGAATGTTCACTGTAGTTCATTTTTGTGGCCTGTTCTGAAACCTGCATAGGTTCAAAGCCAGCTTGTGTGTCTTTATGTGAACTGCAGTGTCACTTCTTGGTGGCAGTGTCCATGCCCAGTAACTGGCTGCCTCTTTTGGGACCAAAATGTTTCTGCCTTGAGGTAGGCAACCGTTTTCACTGCTTCAAGACTTTCTAATGTGCTACTTCTGCTTGCAGGTTAGCACACTCAAGGTGGGAAGATGCCTTTCTTTGTCATGAAACATTTATGCATTATAAAAGTTGCATTGTGGAAATTTTACATGGGAAAATCAGCATTGTAGACTTAACAGAGAAATCAAACTGCTTTTGGAGTAAACTGTTTCTGGAGTTAGTGAGCACATATAATGAAATGATTAGGCTGACTTGGGTTTTTTTAGTGTTGATTTGCTCTCTGCTGCCTTACACAGATGATGAACCTTGCTATGTCAAATGCGTTAATAAAGCTCAGTAGTGGAAGTGAGAGCAGTCTCTGGGGCATTAAGAGACAGCTCTCAATTCCTTTCCCTATGCACAGGATTGAGAGGGTGGTGTGCTTAACAGCTTGGTGCTCACTGGTAGCTTACATCCATAGCCTGATTTCTGTAGCTTCAACAGGAATTGTCAGCAGCAGTTAGACTTGGAACAGGATTTTTTGGGAATTGCCAGCAAAATGAGTATTCTGCAGTTGCTCTTTCTTAACAGCCTTTGTAGAGCATCAGTAAAGGAAATACCAGACAGATCTATAGAACTGTATGCCAGAATCCTCATCACAAAAAACCCCCCATGTTTCTAAAATTGTTCTTTGGGACATAGATAAGGTTTTCCTTTCATTACATCTTTCTTTTAGTCCCAGTCATCATTCAAGCACAGGAAGAGCCAGTCTTCTTCAAGTTCTCCCTCCAGAAGAAGTAGCAGCAGATCTCGATCTCGCTCTCGGTCCCCTGGTCGGCCAGCGAAGGGCAGACGTCGTTCTGCTTCCCAAAGCAGAGAACACAAAGATGACAAAAAGAAAACCATTCAGGAGACCAGCTTAGCTCTAGTGGTATTAATTTTACTTGTTGGTTGTTTTTTTTGTGTGTGGATTTGCTGGATTTTTATTAAAATAAACTTTTGCTATTTTGTGAAAGATTGGCTTTACATGTACTGGGTTTATCATTGTAAAAGCCAACTGCAGTTCATGTTTCCTGGACAGCATAATTACCTGCAAAAGTGTATCTCAGAACTGCCATTTTTTTTCTTTAGAAATAGGGTTTCTAGCTTGCAGAGTTTGAGGAAATTCTTGAGAGGTAAACCAAGGCCATAAAGTTCCATTTGGTGATACTGCGAACTTCTTAGAATCCAAACAAACACAGATTTTTTTAATTCTGAAGTCATTGTTAGCCATGTGCTTCCGCCTGTGAAATGGGGCAAAGGAAGTTAGTTTACCTTTAGATGTGGTGATTGGAACATAGCAGGTAGGTATTAGGATTTGAAATAAAATGAGTTCTGTTATCATATACAGTTCATTACAATAGTAGTGGAAAACATGCAATGTGGAATATTTAAATATGGCCTTGCTCCTGGATAATATTGCAAAACTGGTTTCATTATAAAAACTAACCCGTAAGGATTTTTAAGTTTACCAATATCTGGTGTTTAGCTGAAATTTATTAGGTTTGTTCTTATCATTTTTATGAAGATTAAGTACTAAAAATGGTTCTGGTGATTTGTAAGTGAGGAGAAGTAGAGTTGGTGTTTCTCTATGAAGAGACAAACAGCATTTCTTCTGCCTCTTGTGCCTTTGAGATGGCTTCTCACTTGTCTGAGACACAGTCCCTTGAACTGGAAATGCATTCTGCTGATCTGTTGAAAATGGACAGGTTTTAGTTAGGTTTCAACTAAACTAAACCAGATTAATGTAAACCAGCTAGGTAGGTGTAGAAAATTGCTAATCTTTTGCACTGTGGGGTTTGTTTTGCAGTGAGTTGCTCCAAGTTGTGTGATCCATATGTGCCTTAGGATCATAAGCTGGTTTTAAGTATTTTTTTAGCCAGCAGATACCGTTTACTTTTTGAACTTTTAACCTTTTGGGATAAAAGGGTTAAAATATCTTCGGTGGTTTTGTCCTGGCTTCTGTCTGAGGAGTAGGATTGATCTGTTGGCTGGTGTATGACTGGAAAGACCAGGTTCTCTTCAACAAAACTTTAGTTGAAATAAAACATGTGAGTCATGTCTTCCCAGAGTTGTGTAAGCTAGACTCACAAAAAGAATTTTTACGAGAGAATTTATTTCTTCAAAGATATTTAATGGAAAAGCAAACTTTCAGTTCTACAGAACAGTGCCATATATAGGTACTGTTAGGCATATGTGCCATATATATATGGCACATATGCCTAACAGTGCCACATATATATACATGTGCCATATATAGGCACATATAGAAATTTCATCTATTTGTCTAATGGTATTACTTAAATAGACATGTATTTTGTACTTGGCAGCTGCTAATGATGAGTTAAAATAACTTGGAAGCTGTATTCCCCTAATTTCACTATTTATTAAAAAAACCCAACCTTTTCCTTAAATTAGTTTGTTTCTCTTGTTTGTGAGCTGAAACTATCCATACTTTGGGTGTTGAACGCACTTGTTTTCCTGTAGAAAGAACCAGAGCAGTTGCAGTGGACAAAAAACTAGATAGCATTCTTAATTATTGGTTATATACTTGCTGTTGATGCAGCTGTTATTTTCAGAAAGGTTAAAACTGTGTTTCTTCTTTTAACCAGAAACCGAGTGAGAATAACACCAAAAGGTACAATGGTGAACCTGAAAGTACAGAAAAAAATGACACATCCTGCATCATCCTGGAGGTAGGAACACGGAATTTGCTCTTAGCGTTTTGTCACATTCCTAGCTTGGCTCTCTCAGAAATGCCTAGAAAAGGGCAATACAGTAATCAAGCAGAAATAGAAGGCAACATAAAACTTAGAGGTTAAGGAACTTTGCTACAAAGAAAGTTGATTTTTTTTGCCTTAGTCCTGATTGTTAGCTAATGCCCAGGCATATGGCAGAAGGGAAAGGAGGAGGGTGGCAGTGGATGATCTGTACTGGAACTGCTGCTGATCTGTAATCATGGCCTAATTGGTTACAGTGACTGGTTTTAGCAGTCTCTTTATATGAATGGATAAAGCTAAGCATTGTATAGAAGTAGAAGATACTGTGAATTGGTGTTTTATAGTAGTAATGTCCTCTGAAATATAAAATATTGGACTAAAAGTTGGGAAGCTTTTAGTAAATTGTTTTTATTCATTAACAGCAAAAGTTAAAACCAGACCTGGAAATCAAGCGTGTGCTTGAGCAGTACAGCTTGCGTTCGAGGAAAGATGACAAGAAAACAGAAGAGATCTTTTCAGAGAGAAAGACTTTTGTGGCAGTAAAACCAATTGAGAAAGTACCATCAAAAACAAAGGAGCTGGAGTTTGGGGGAAGAATTGGTATGTGTGCAAATTGTATTAACATTTGAAATTTAGTACTATTTTGTGGGTTTTTACTTATTGACCGTACTGACATGTCAAGAACTGCTTTTCCATTTTTGGACGTCGGCTGCAGAATTCAAAGTAATGTGGTTGTGTTTCACGTGATTTGGTGGCAGTCAAAGAACCTTTATTGCACTTGGTTCTTACGTGAAATACAGTGAAGATCTTGTGCCATCCCTTGCACAGTGAGATTTAAATATTTCTAGATTAAATTTAAGAATAACCAGCAAAGTTTTTACACTTGCAAGACTTGAGTGCTTGAAACTTGACAGTAAAGTATTCTTTAGGCAGTTTTTTGACCAGGGATACAATGGGTGTGATCCTGCAGTAGATGACCTTGTATGGGAGTGAGAAGAATGTCTCCGTGTCCTGTTACATGACTATGGGATAGCTGCTGTCTTGTTCAGGAGAAGATAATGACAAGCTCTCCTTTGTTACTGAAGTTAATATTGGGCGTTTTTAGCGGGATTGAAACTAGTTTTTTTATTTTCTGTGCTTACCTTCTAACATGCCATGATGTCTGTTTACAGGGACCTTCATGATGATATTTCTCCTGCCTGCTACTGTATTCTACTTGCTGTTGATGTGCAAACAAGATGACCCGAGTCTTCTGAACGTCCCTCCTCTTCCAGCACTTGAGAGTCTTTGGGAGTGGAGGGTGTTTGGTGTCTTTCTGCTGTGGTTTTTCCTTCAAGCTGTGTTTTACTTGCTGCCAATTGGAAAGGTAGGCTGTTGGGAGCAATTGGGTCCTTATGGGCAGTTAAACTATGTGTTAGGCTGGAAGGTGGGCTATGTTCTTGATGCAGTGAATTTGAAAGTAATTGACTGTTTTTCATAATAAACTGGAATATGGCTGCTGCAGATTTCTGTAAGCTTAAAACAGCACAGCTGGTTAAGAATTTTTGCATTTCAGAGCCTTTCAGTAGAGAAGGCAGAAGGCATTTTATAGGCATTCAGGTCAAAGTGTGGATAAACTTAGCTTGATGGAATTCTAGAAGAATTTTAGGTATCTGACTTCTAAATTCACAAACTATTTTGATACTTGGTTTCTTTTGCAGCATTTTGGGCAGCTATAAACCATTCTAGCCATATGCATATAAGGCAAAGCTCTCTTTCCCTCTTTTGTGTCTTGATGGTTACTGGCAGATTCTGCAAGGACACTCTTAAGTAGATCATTCAGTCATGCTGTATTGCTGTACGTGTTTACAGTGATTGGAGCAGTTCTGCTTTCTTCAGGCTGGTTTGAAAGAGATTTATCTTTAAAATGTTTTAATTTGAAGCTGTTAGTCTTTTGCTATCCAGAGTATGTCTTTTAGAACAACGTATGAGCATCAGGTTTGAGTGTGTCCAGCTGGTTGCTTTGATTGAATGTCTTTCTGACAGTTGTGCTTGGTTTTCCTCCCCTGAAGGGCCCACAGGAAATACTTTGTTGAATACTAATGTTTTATTCTTCCTAGGTCGTAGAAGGCCTGCCCCTTTCAAATGGAAGGAGACTGCAGTACCGGATAAATGGTAAGCGTGTTGCAGTTGGTTATTCTAAAATTGATTCCATTGTGTGATTTGCTGTGCTCAGCACCACAAAATACGAGTGGTGAAAGATACAGTTGGACCAGGGAGTGTATCTGTTGAGAATCTTGGGTAAAATAGGATGAGCCTTTTCTTGGAGAAAGATGGTTAGTAATCATCAGGAACTAAGTGCCCCCAACAGCAAGATGTTACACTGTACAGGGCACCTGAGCTGTATCCAGCTGTGACTGGTGACTCCTGTCATATTCCTTGCATAATTGCTAAACAGGGAGTTGCCTATTGAAAAAGTTGGTGATGCTCAGGTAACAAGGACTGTGCAGGAGGAGTGATCTGAAGGGATCTTACCTCGTGTCTAGATCATCTTGGATGTCTCTGATTTACAGACTGATAAGAAGTATGTTGCAACTGATTTAAGATGTTCTTCTTCCTGCATGTCAAAGAATGGTTCTGAGTCCTTAATTAGAACTGATTACAACTCCTGTGAATAAGTTTCTTATCTAGGTCTAATTGTTAAACATATGTCAGCAGTCCTGCTTTTTCTGGCTTAAACAGGAAAGTGTACTTCAGTGCCTTGTAGGTGTTCCAGACTACCTATTTCATTAATTAGTCAGTTCAAGGACACTGTCTGGGCGTAGTGGCATCCAAATACTATATTAAAAATGCCAGATTTTGTCATAGTCTGGTAAGAGGCATCGTTTTAAAGTTGGAATAGGGCTGTAAGTAATAGAAACAAAGGGAATTACATCCTGCAAAAGTGAGTCTCATTGAGGCTGCCTCAGACCTTTCTTGGTTTCGGACTTTTGTCTTTAGTCATGCCGTAGTGCTGCAACGCTTCCTGCATTCTGATAAAGGTAGGAAATAAGCTACATCAGTTGGATTATTTAAAAAAAAAAAGCCATCATCTTGGTGCTTCAAAGGCTAATTTTCAAAGCAAATTAGAAACCCTTCTTGAGGAAAGGTAGATGACCGGTGACAGGACAGGAGGCAATGGGCAATAAGAGAAATACAGGAGCTTCCATCTGAACTAGACCAGACGAACTCTGGAGGTTCCTTCTAACCTCAACCCCTGTGACCCTGTGGAGGGATCCATAGAAGGTCCTTAGCTGACAGCAGCAGAGAACTGCCTGCTCCTGTTTGAGCATCAACCCATTCTGCATGATTTTATACTCTCAAATTATGCAAAAGTTTTTGTGTTCAATTTTGACTTGGTAAGTTATTTTAATACTTTAATTAATGCTATCTGTATCAAGGTATATATGAAAATAATTCAAAATGAGAATATGGTTGTCTCAGCTGTCCCACAGATAAGATTTTGTGACCTGCTATCATTATCCATTAGTAGTGTCAGTGTCCATTTTTCCATTAAAGTCTGAAATTAGATCCTATGTCATAAAAAATGGAGAAGCATTCAGAATGTTCCTGCCTCTTGTCCTTTTGATGAGCACTGTTTCAGGGCTTAGAGTCTCTTGGTTATATTGCTGTGCCCCAGAAGTTTGAACCATGGGATGTCTAAGATGTTACTGGAATATGGACAAATACTGGAAGAAATAAAAATGCAGAAAGGTTGGGTTAGGTAGGTCCTACTAGAACCATAAATTGGGGGGTTTTTTTTATTTTGACTAATATGTCTTTCTTCTACATCCTTTAGGGTTTTATGCTTTTATTTTGACTGCTGCAGCTCTTGGAGTTTTATTATACTTTCAATTCGAGCTTCGTTATTTGTATGATCACTTCATGCAGTTTGCAGTGTCAGCTGCAGCTTTTTCTTTGGCACTGAGCATTTATCTGTATGTTCGATCCCTGAAAGCACCTGAGGAAGAACTAGCACCAGGTGGAAATTCTGGTGAGTTGGAACATTCTGGATAATTTCTTTCCAGTTGTTTGCTATAGTTTCATTATAGTTTCATTTCATTACAAATTAAAGGCTAGATTTAGAGCCAGTTATTATAATACTGTGACTTTTACTTTCTACCAAAGTAAAGATAACGTTGCAAATTAAATGGCACGTTTTTGGTCTCACTCTGATACATACTGCAAGATGTTTAAAATGTTGCTTGGATTTTCTGGAATAGTTTACAGAATCATGTCTTGGCTGGTCTAGTCCCTTAGAGATGAGAGGACAGTTCCTTCCTCAGTTTTCAGCTTGTCTAAGAGGCTTGGTGTAGGTTGGTTCATTGTGCCCCTGCCAGTGCAGCATTTCCTGAAACAGCTGGGAATGGAAGGAAAAACAGAAGAATGTAGATGTTTTGGCAGTGAGAAGTCAGGTATAAAACTTGAAATTAAAGAGCATTCCTAAACTTGTATCTTGCTGTGTGCTTTTAAATCTAGTTAGCTGAATGGAGTTTTCAAAAGAGATTTTCATTCGGTCATGAGACTGCCTGCCTAGGAAGTATCAATTATATACAGATGGTTTTGTAGGACAGAGGAGAGGTTGAGAAGTGTGTTAGCATTAAATATCAAACTGCTTTTAAAAATGACTGCAGGGTGACTAAGAAAGGGAGCTTATGGACAGAACATTTTGTGTACTAAAATGAAGTATTCAAATATCCTTAGTTACATTGTTAGTCCAGCATGTTATATGTGTGAAGAGAAATTGCAAATTGTCATAAACTGTCCTTTTTTGAAAAGTTCTAGTTTCTCTAAGTGGCACAGTAGCATTCTGTAATTGCTCTGTGAAGTGCTTGTTTTTTTGCAAACTCAGTCCCAGATATCATGAAGTCAGGACATGGTATTTTCCTTCTTGTCCACCTTTTTTGATGGATGGGTAATTGTCACAGCTAAAGGGAATTCTTTCTCCCAGACAAGAGCAATGAAATAGGAGGAAATGTAGAATTAATTAATGCCATATGATCATGTTCATAGTCACAATGATGTGAGCTTCAGGATAAGGCTGAAAATAAAGAAGGAACAAGTGTCAGGGAGAACTTCTAAAGTGGTTAGTCCTCCTAATAAATAAAATATTAGGGCATCTTAAAATACAAACTATGTAGATTTTGGTTTGTATTTTGCAAATACTCTTCAAAAAATATTTTTTGCCAATCTGAATTTGTAATGAGAGAACATTAGTGGAAAGTGGGATCTCATTTATGGGGAGAATTGTAATGGCAGATAAAAGGAAGCGTGTTGCTAACAGAGGTTGTGTCTTACCTGCAGGGTATTTTATTTATGATTTTTTTACTGGACATGAATTAAACCCTCGTATTGGCAGTTTTGACCTCAAATACTTCTGTGAGTTGCGTCCAGGATTAATTGGCTGGGTGAGTCAGTAATCTTAGTTATTTTATTAAATATTACACAGAGGGATTTTTTTACACACACATGTGCATATAATTGATATTAAGGAGATATATGTATTTATAAATACTGTCTATACACTTATAAATGAGTACAGAAAAATAGTTCCATATTGTTAGATTTTTATCACTTGAAGGAAGTTTCTAGCTCATTTGTTTTGTGGCAAATGAAAACCCTTCTCAAAGTATTCATATGTTGAGGTTTTAGGGCTTCAGAAATGTGGTTAGTTGCAAACTGACTTGTGAAATAGGGGATTATTTTTTTAAACTTAAACATTGGTCAAAAATAGCTGTATTAAAATGTCCTGTAGTGTAATGTAAAAGAAAGGGATCTTTTCTAAGTAAATTTTTAAATAAAATATTTTTTAACCTAGGTTGTTATAAACTTGGCAATGCTCTTGGCTGAGATGAAGATCCACAATCTCACTATGCCATCCCTGTCCATGATACTTGTGAACAGCTTCCAGCTTCTCTATGTGGTGGATGCTCTTTGGAATGAGGTAAATGCCAATCTTGTTCAAGTGTTGCCATTTCTAATGACAATGTTAGGAAAAGGAAGCTTTGTAAATGCTAAAATTCCTTCCTCCTTGTTTCTAGGAAGCCATTTTGACTACAATGGATATTACCCATGATGGATTTGGATTCATGCTGGCATTTGGAGATTTGGTGTGGGTTCCATTTGTCTACAGTCTGCAGGCCTTCTACTTAGTGGGTCATCCCACCACAATTACTTGGCCTGTTGCTGCTGCAATTACTGTTCTGAACTGTGAGTTACAGTAAATGTTATTGTTGCTGTTGGTTACAACATGGTTCTGATTTGTTTCTTCGAGATGGGAGGTGAAGTTTTAGCAGCAGTCATTGTCTGGCTACTGTTAAATACAAAGAATATAATAATTTCTCATTTTAGTAAATGAAGGGTAGGTGGGACTCTGAACACCTAATTGTTCTGTTGAGAGGCAGCTCTAGGTGGGTGCTGTCTGGAGTTGAAGAAGTGACTTAACATATTTTGAATTTAATAGATGCCTTTTTAAGTCAATTTGAGTGACTCATAAAAAAGAAGTCAGTACTTTGTTGGCTATGCTTTACTGAACCTAGGGAAAATGTAATTATTTGCATCTCCTTCCCTGATGCCTACAGTTACATACATATGTCAGTGGAAAACATCTCTTTTCATCAAAGCTGAGTACTTTGAGAAAAGATCTCACATCTTTAGGCAACCTTAAATTTGCACCAACATAGCCTTGTTGTTTGTCCCTTTTATCTGAATAGTAAACCTAAAAAAACCCACCCGTGTTTTGTAGACATGACAAAGAATTGGAAAAAATAAGAAGGCATACAACTTAATATTTGCAATACTGAGAAATAGAACATCATTTTTTCATCTTCACTTAATGTTTTTTCTTGGGTTTCTATTTTTTTTTTTAAATAACATCTTTATTCAAAGTATGTTGTGATCATCTTTTTTCAATACAGTTTTGGAAAAAGCAAGTTTAAGCTGCTGTGTGAAAATTATGTGGGATGTGAATTTCAAACCCAGATAATTCATTGCCTGGGTCTTTTGTTATCGTGATCTTGTAAATGGGTGGTCAGTTTATGGAGTAGGTGCTGTAGCCAAGTGCTAGGCTGCTAAATAGAGCTGGAATCTTACAAAGTGCAGCACATCACCTTACGTGGATTTCAGACTCAGTGTTATGTTAATAACCTGTCAGATATAGATGTTGTCTACAGATGTAAAAGTAGATGTGAAAATAAAGCTTCTCCAAAATCTCTTCAAAGTTAGTCAGTAATGAGAAGAGGCATATGGAATGCAGGTTTCCAATGGCATTTCTATCTTGTTAGAGCTCTGAGAACCAGAAAATATCAGTTGCATCTCTGAGGAAAAGACTTTGATGGAATAAGAGTAGCAAAGGGCATGTGAGTGCTTTTGCTGAAGCAGAGAAAACTGGAAAATACTGAAAATGCAAAATATATCCTGTTTATTTTTCAGGTGTTGGGTATTACATATTCCGTAGTGCAAACTCTCAGAAAAACAATTTCCGACGGAATCCAGCAGATCCCAAATTGGCCAGTGAGTACATTTTTTATTCCATTCTTGTACAGTGGTATTTAAATACATATTTTGATTGTTGCCTTCACCACAATACTCTGTTCACAGATCTGAAATTTATACCCACCGCAACTGGAAAAGGGCTTCTTGTCACAGGATGGTGGGGCTTTGTTCGTCACCCTAATTACCTCGGTGACATCATCATGGCTCTAGCATGGTCCCTACCCTGTGGTAAGTTGCTGAGACTAAAGTGGATTTTAGCAAAAATGCTTTTGTGTTTTGGCATCTGACTGGGTTTGAAATGCCAAGTGGTAATTATTTGAGATCATAAACCCTATTGAATGGCAGATTTCTGTGTCATAAGTCTAATGAAACACATTTTCTTTTCCATTTTATTTTACCCTTTCTAACTTGCTGCAGATTTGACATACCATACTGTAGATTTTACTCATCTTTCTGACACTTTATCGTTCAATAACAATGGGACATGCTTGCTAATTAGTTGTTCCTTCAATTTTTTAGGCTGGTGAGTGTGTTTTCAATTGAAGTTCTCCCAGAGTGGGAGTTTGCTTGGAGACAAGGGTTGCCACATACAGGGTTGACTTTAAGTGAAATACATTTCAAAAAAGATCATCAGACACAGAATGAAGTTATCATTGAGTGTCTTAATAAATACACAGTGCTCCTTGTGTTGGGAACCCCAGAGCTGGACA
Organism: Dicrurus megarhynchus; assembly: GCA_013399195.1. Classification (NCBI taxonomy): domain Eukaryota; kingdom Metazoa; phylum Chordata; class Aves; order Passeriformes; family Dicruridae; genus Dicrurus; species Dicrurus megarhynchus. Next base: position 406,704 of record VXAD01008594.1, read on the forward strand.
CAGGGCTCAGGTGGGGTCTTAGGAGAGCAGAGTAGCGGGGCAGAATCAGCTGCCTTGACCTGCTGCCACGCTCCTCTTGATGCAGCCCAGAGCAGAGTTGGCTTTCTGGGCTGCAATCTCACATTTCTGGGTCATTTCCAGTCTTCTCATCCACAAGTCAAGTCGTGTGCTCTGACCAAAGCTGGACTCATGTCTACAGCCAAAATAGAGAAAACCTTGTGTGGGGCAGTTCAGTGGTGCAGAGATTTAACTGGAAATCTGGTTTTGATAACTAAAGAACTTAAAACATGTACCAGTTTTGCGTGCATTTGAGAGTGAAATTGGTAGATTTTGTGACTCTAAATTTTAAGAATTATTTTTTGTGGGGTTTTGGGTCTTTTCCTATCTGCATGTGAACATGTCTCACAATTTTTGCACTGTCCTCCTGAGTATTTGATGCTTTAGGAGTATAAAATGCTTCAGTCTTGAGCAAGTGCGTGTCACCAGCTTCGAACATGTTGTTAATAGCCACCATCTCTGGATTTTTGTCCTGTATCTAAGCTGACTTTCTCACTTTGCAGGTTTTAATCATATTTTACCCTATTTCTACGTGATCTATTTCATCTGCTTGCTTGTTCATCGAGAGGCTCGTGATGAACACCACTGTAAGCAAAAGTATGGCTTGGCCTGGGAGAGGTATTGCCAGCGTGTCCCGTACCGCATATTTCCTTACATCTACTAGAGCACTCCAGAGGCCTCATTTGCAAATTATTGCTACAGTTAGTTTCCTTGCAGAGAAAAAGATACCTCTTACCTTTGCACTTGTTCATTTGGTATTTAGGCTTTTAAAAAAACAAAACAAAACAAACAAAACCTGACCAAACATTGGAGTGCGCCGAAGGTGTTATTTACAAGTAAACTTCAAGATGTGAGTTATGTGAACTGACTGTCTGTGACTTCAATTTTTAAAAAATTGTGAATTTTCAAAACTTCGAGCCCTAATTTTCCAAGCTAAATTTTTTCTAGAATTCTGAGTTTACATTTTTTTATTGCATTTAATTAAGCACTGTGATGTAAAGTATATTATTTTCTTAATACAATAAATGCTGAAATTCCATCCAGTTCATTTTTTGGTGTTACTCGTACCATCTAACTTCAGATGTCCAATTTAGTTGCCTGCATTGGAGGAGCAGCAGGGTCTTTTTGGTCAGTGGAGCCGGAAGCAGAGGATTTGACCCATGTGAGGGGCTTGCAGCCCCGTGGCCAGAACTGGCACAGGTCAGCTGGATGGTTGTTCCCCTTCTGGCTTTTCATTGATGGGATTTTTTTGGTCAGAGAGGCTCAGCTGGCCCCTCCTGCCCTGCACCTGCAGGAGGACAAAGAGTTGGAACTGGGAGAAGGGGCACAGCTGCCCCTTCTCCCACCCCACATTGTTGAGGCAGTTCCAGCACAGCCCAGGGGGAGCTCTGAGCCGCTGCCTGGCAGTGCCCCTGGCCCTAGAGATGGAAGCCATGCTTGTGGCTCACACTCCTGGAGGGAGATGAAGCACTTCAAACCCTTGCTGTGGCTGTGGAAGGGAGTAGTGAACCCTCATCTTGCCTCTAGCATTGAACATGGGGTAGCAAAAGTGTGCAGTGTCTGCCTGTTAGGCACAAAAGGATAAAATGACCACAGTTGGCTTCTTCTCATCTTTGTAAATTAAGTCTTAATGTACCATAGTGTTTACCAAGTGTGTATAATAAAGCCTCCACGTTTTTGCTGTACAGTGTTTGGGTTTGAAAATGCAACAGCTTTTTTAGAAACAGGAGAAATCAGTAACTAAACCAATTTCCAGTAATTAAAAAAAAAAATTAATTGAATAAAGGGTTTTGTAAATTAATGTAGTTAATTCTTAAACCAATTGAAGTGTTCATTTAAATATTTGTATTGACAGATATGCTATGAAAATATAGGAAATGCTCCTCAATCCAAAGTTGTTTTTTTTGGTTTCTTTTTGTTTTTAATTTGGCATTGCTACCTCATATGTAGGTGTTGCCTTTTGTACTGTTGCAGATAGAGAAATAGCTATTTTTTTGCTATTGGTATTTAAAACAACATTTTTTACATGAGCCTGTGGTTAAACTCAACCACTTTCTAATATATTTTTGTATATATTTGACTTTTTAACTAATGTATGTGTTTTGGTCACTAGCTGTGTTCTTTGTCTAACTGGCTGTAAATGAGATGCCCTTGTGGTATTTACTTCATAAGTAGAATAATTTTACTGAAATACTCTTGCTTAATTAATTAGCTTTTATTCTATTGTCACAAGTAAGAGCTTTTCACACACTTTGTACATGAGGTTTATAGCACAAGTTGCCCTAAAAAGCTTATTAGAATATTAAATATAGTGCAGATACTTCTGCACTTGCTTGCAGGAGTGTTCCTAATAAATTGGAATGTTATTTATCAATTTTTTCAGTTATTTTCAAATGTTGATGTAATTGAAATCTAGCATGTGATTTTTTTTTTTTTTAATAAAATAACCTATTTTGTACACGGGCATTTTTTAAAGATAATTGTACAATTGAAGTGTATATAATGTAGCTTGATTGTTGGTGTTGTAAGGAAATTGTTTTAAGACAAGTACTTTGATTGCTGGCAGAAAATAGCAGTGCCTCTAACAAGACTCAAGAGAATTCACTCCTGTGAAGTAGCAGATTAAACTGGGATGCTGTTTTCAGTCCTTGCTGAGTGAATTTATGGGAAATAGAGAAATCATTAAACAGCCCTGCTGTGCAGCTGGTGTTTAAAAATCTACTGAAGGAGGGGGCAGTTTGATTCCTCAGCCTGTAAAGCAGGAGCTGCTCCTGCTGCTGATCCCAGTTTTATCTGTTGCCACTCAAGGTTGTTCCAATGGCATTCGGAGCCCTTGTCTTTCAGAATCTGATCTTGACCAATGACAACTTCATTTTCATGCTGAATTTTATGTGAATTTGATTTTGAAGTAACTGTTTTTAATACAAACAAGCCTATGAGCTAAAATAAAGATTTTGCTTAAAACTAAGTAGTGCATTTTTTTCCAATTCATGGTGATGTCTGATAAAAATGACATTGATTTTCTTTATTTAGTACAAATGTGAGTTTGCTGAAGTTCCTTTTGTACCTGTGTTTGTGGGCTGAGTGTTACGAGCTCACGTGTGGTGCTTCTCTTAGTCTGCCTGGGCCTTTTTTCTTCTTCCCTTCTGCTACTCCAAAAATAAACTTAATTTCAGCTGTAAAAATACAGAATTAACGCATGATTTGCCTATAGGCTATGGTGTTTTTCCCCTCAGCCTCTATTAGAAGTCAGAAGCAAACGAGTTAGACTGTATCCACATAAAGTGTTATTGCACAGGAAATGAATGTTAGTTTGACCTACAACACTGTAGTGGGAATATGATACAGGAACAGGAATGATAGTTTTGCTTACAGAAGGATACTTACCATAGGTAATTAAAATGTTTGCTTAAAGCACATTTACCAGAGCTCATGAAAACCTTACCAGAAGCACAGTTCTTGCCTCTTGTGGAGTGAAAGCTGTCTGGGGGAGTGGGTGGAAAACCTTTCCTGTGTGTGGATGGAGAACATATTGCACTGTGTACAGAACTGTTTTCTGCTGGGGAAGTTCCCTTAAATTAGAAGAAAATACTTTGATAGAGCTTTTACTCATTTAATATTTAAAATGAAGTCTTAACCAGCAAATTTTCAAAGAAGTATTTTTAAAACACCTTCTCCACCTTTTTGCATATATGAATGGAAGGAATAACAGTGGTACAGAATGTCATGAGAAACACTTTGTGTCCCATCATTGACAGCAGGGAAACCTTTTGAAGGAAAAATTGGAAGTTGGCCAAACTAGACTGGTGCTTTTTTCTTTCATCAGTGAGAGAGCGTGTGTGTGGTTGTCATATTCCCATCACGTCAACATCCCATCCATCTTTCTCCTCAGAACACGATCTGGTACTGCAGCCAGATACTTCAAGTAATTTTCTTTCTGTACCTACGTTTGTTCCCCTGCCCTCTGAGTAGGGACAGGGAATGTCAGGGCCAGGGATTACAGCAAAACCTTTTTGTGTCTTCCCCAGTGCTGCACCTCAAGCTGCAGACGCTGGGTGGAGCAGGTTATTTGCTTGTTGCTTGTTACTGCACTGGCAGCTCTGTGTTCCCAGGGAACGGCACCTGCCTTGCTAGGGGAAGAGCACATTTTCCCACTGCAACCATTGGTTTCCCTGCCCTCTGCATAAAGGATTAAGAGGGCAGCACTTCCCTGTGTCCCTGTGCTCTTCAGTTCCCTCCTCGCCCTTGGCAGAAGAAAGGAAAGATGCTCGTGCATAAACTGGGGGACGGTGCCATCCTGGGGACCTGTGAAATGCAAATGGAAATGACTTGGACTCTGCACACCACACGAGCTTTTCTGCCTTTCCTCTAGGACAAGCTTCCCAGGAGCTTCTGAGCTTCCTTATGCTGCCTTTATTCCCTGTTGGAGCTGAGTATCGCTAGGTTTAGGCAGCCTAAGGCCCTTCTTGCTCCTGTATTTCAAACTGCAGAAACTTTAATGTTAATGAGCTGACCAGACAGAGGATCCACCTAAAGCTTAAAATCAGATGAAGTGAATTCCTGTGAAAAGTACTGTACTACATGGTAGATCCTTAGGGATCTAAGTGGAAATCAACACACAGAGGAAAGGAAAAATGTTGAACTCAAAGCCACATTAAAATTCAAACCATTTGCTTTTGGCAACACAGCTTCAAAAAAACCCATTATTTTGTAACTATTAATGGAAAAAGCTTTTCTACTGGCAAGGCAGATGATGCTCATGCAAAGCTGCTCAGATGGTGATGTAAAAATTCAAAGCAGAACTATTTCATGCTCTTTCCTACGTGTAAGTTTATAACCTTGTCGAGAATCTGAAAGCAAACTGATCCTGCAGACAAAAGGTGAACATTGGAATCATACAGCAGTTTCGGCATGTGTTTGTATCTGCTTATCACAGCCTGCAGGGAATGGAACCTTGCCAGGCTAAGAATTCTCAATTCCCACCAAAATAAACCTTTGAGAAGTTTCCTGTGAGGAGCTGAGAGCTTATGGAAGCATACAGTCCAAAATTAAAGGCTTGTTAGCCACCACTTGTGGAAGTCTATGGTACAAATTTGAGGGCTCATTAGCAGCACCTTTTGAGTCTCAGTCGTGGGCTGGTTGCTGGAGTTGAATGACTACAGAGCAAAGAACAAGAGTTCCTGACCCATGGCCTGGTGTCTTTGTTCATCCTGCTGAGAATTTGTAACAAATAATCACAGCCCAACTGATTGGCTGTGACACATCCCCCTCCCTGCACCCCCTTCCTAAATTAAACAAAATCAAAATTAAGCAAGAAAAATTTTGTTGTACAGTTCCCACAGGGCATTCCTGAAACTTGCAAGGATTCTTTCCTGCTTCTAGTTAAGGAGGTCAGAAGAACAACTTTAATATTAGTCTCCTCAGCTTTGGACAAAAATGCTGATCTTACACCTCTGAACCTCAGGTAAAACATTGTTATAACGAGATAAAAACGTTGTTACAAAGGTATGTTCCCACACTGACCTAAAGAAATAGAGATATTTTTCTTAAATATCAAAACAAGACAAAAATTATAATTTTCATTTTTAATAGCAAACCCACACATTTCCAATCTCACTCCTTACCTCCCTGCTTAACCTCGAATCTTTATGTGCTCTGTTCCTTTGATGAAGTTGGTATTTTATAGAGCACTAGAAAACAACAATTGCTCAGCATCCTCTTAGTTTTCATCAGCAATCTAAGCTGTAGTTCACTGCAAACCTCATTAACTTTGGAAGTAAGGGCCTGGTTATATAATTTGAGCCACATTATCTGTACCTTATGAATTCCTACACTTTTTGGCTGCAGTGCTTCTCCAATTGGTATTTCATGGTCCAGACAATTTACAGCAATTTTTGCCTGTAATGAGCCATTATCTGAGCTGTAAAAATCTGCTAACCAAGAATCCTCTGTCTGAAATTGTCACCTATGTACAACTGTAATGCAAAGACTCCCTGTTTATCTACATGGCTCCAATAGCTTATATATGTAAGATACATATTCTGTTACCTTCATTAGTATTTCTGATAACACATGTCTGTATTCAGAGATGTAATTAGAAGCAAAAAAAAAAGAAAAAGAAATGCAAAAATTCAATCTATTCCATTATAATGATTTTATTAAATGTACCTGGTGTTGCTTTATGCCATTCAAAAAATGGAACCAGATGAAACTAGAGTATTTCCTCATGGCATTATGAAAACTCCTGATTAATATTGAAATCATAATTATACTATAGATAACATGACTTAATTACAGCAGTGTGGCATTTTCTATACTGTGTTTAAGACTGCATCAGGTCTCTCCATGATACATTTCTATTTTGAGAAGTTACAGAACATTAGATGAGGGGTTCATAAGCTCCTCCATGAATGTGCTTGCCTAAAATTTCTTCCATCAAGTTAGTCATGTGTTGTGCCTGTGTGTGCTATTACAGAAATACACAATTTTCACAGCTTCTTCTAAGTGAAATAAGTGAGAAAATAAGAAAACACCATTGAAAAAAAAATCAGCAAAACCAGCTTCTAAGTAGTAATGGATTGAAATAGCAACAGGCAGAAAACCTGTGAAATAGATGATGAAATCTTGTATCTGCCTGGTTCTCCCAGTCTGCGTCTTCTCATGAAGGTCTTTGTGCTTCACACCTGGTTTGTGCAACTGGCTTATTCACAGCTGCTGTGCCAGGGAGTGTCCTGCAGCCTTCCTCCCACGTCAGGGAAGTATCATCACAGGTCAGGAATGTGATTTATGGTCATGAAAAATAAATTGAAGTTGGCCTCTTTTCAGTCTGACAGGATACATGGGTTTGGATAAGTGTTGTTGTTGCAGGCCTCATCATGCTGGGAGAACACACATTTAACAGGAACATCAAAGTCATTTAAAATCTAAAATAAACAAGGATGAGCAAAAGTTTCATCCATTTTTTACAGAAAATGGATCTAAAGATGAGAACAATTGCTGTCAGTACCTGGATGATGATGTGTTGTTTATATAGACACGTACATCCAAAGATCTCTTTTGTGGAAAAAGAGCAGCAATGGTTCCTGCTGAAAGTTTTTCACTTCCTAAACAGAATTATTAAGTGTGTATGGAATTGAGGAAATTAAATTAAGCTGGAGTTGTCAAGGAAAAACCAAACAGGAAATTAATTCCTGACTAAGATAAAATACAGAGTCTACCATAGGGAAAAATTGAGGATGCACCCTGAGAATAATCATATCCCAAATGAGTAGATCAGCAACAGGAGAATGGATTTTTGTTGCTTCTTTGAAAGAGGCAGCATCAAGAGAAGACACTGGCAAATGAAGTAAGAATGAAGGGCTTCCCCATGCTGACCAGAAGAAGTGAATTTGAATTTCCTGGGCAGAGATCCTAAGCCAGTTTGCCTTGGCTGAGGAAGCCCCCAGGGGATCTCACTGTTACCAGGTCAGAAATGTTGCTTTCCATCTCCAGGCAGGTTCTGAGCAATGTGTCTGGGAGATGAACCTCAGCACAGCTAATAAATAATTGCCCCAATTTTAAGTTGCCCAAAGAGAACTCAAGAAGTGAAAGGACCTTCCCGAGCATCCCAAAAAGCCCCTGTGTGGTCATTTCACTGCACTTCTAAAATTGCACTTCTGGGCTTCTTTCCAGTTGCTCTGTGGCATTTTAAATCCCAAAAGGGAGACAGAGTGGTTTAACATAGAGGACAAGCCAGCACCCTGACATGACCAGAGCCCTGGGTAAAACTAGTCCTGATTACTGTGAGTTCAGGTTTGGTTTGTTAAAGCTCAGTGGGAGCATGTTGCAAATTAACAAATAAGTGGAGTTTCAAATGGCTTCTTTGCAGTTTCCATCTGCAGGCACACTCCACTAAAAAAAACCTATCAATCCCATTTTTTCCTGACCTCTTCTGAATGAGCCTTGACTGGTGCACAGGGCTCCTTTTAATGATTTTGTAACACATTTGCACTAGCCAGTTATGCCAGGGAGAAATTCTCTTTAATGAAATATGTAAATCTTAGGACTTCCCAGCACCTGACACTGAAAGATAAGGAATGCCTTTAAAGGATTTTGTCCTGTTGCTATAAAAAGATAAAGCAAGGCTCGTACTCAGTATATGACAGCGAGCTCCTGCAGTGGATTCACAAGGGTTTGGAAGAAATCACAGACAAATTAATTTTGTGACTCACTTGGAATACAGACACATGCAAGGTTCTTGGAAGAGTCCTGAGAGTTATTTCAGCCTGGGGAAAAAAACAAAAAAAACCAACAAAACCGGTGTAAAGAAAAACAGTTATCAGGGATTTGGTTTTTTTCCTTCTCTAGCAAATAAAATTGCTCTCAGAAAGATTGATGAAGATGGTCATGAGTTCCGAAGTTAAAGTCAACTAATGATGTTATGTAACTTCACCTGTCAAAACATCCATTTAGGCAGCTTCATGCTGACTTCTATGCCATGTGCAAAGTTAAAGGACTGTATGGAGCTGATAAATCACCACTCTTGCTTTCTTTATTACTTGGTTTTGTCTGTAACATTCCACCTCCAGCATTGACCTAACTGGCAAAAAATTCTGGATGTCAAAGTTTATTTTCTCAATGCTGTTACGATTTTTTAATGGTTTCCCAAACGACAAGAACTCTTATCACTGCTTTTAACAGAAAACATTTTCAATGTATTCCTTATCAAAATTACAGCTAAGTAGGAAAAATGAGATTTTAAATAACCACTTGCACTACCGTTTGCATTGTCACCTGCTTTGATTTGTCTTAGCAGACCATAAAACAGTATTTCTTAAGATTTCCAGCTGATACATCATTCTGTGATAAACTAAAAGATGTTGTAGAATCAGCTGGCTGTAGAGTGAAATTATAGTGATTCCAGCCCTGACTTTAAACAATTGTGTTTTTCTGGATGTAGGTAAGAATTGCTCCATGTCAACCTGTCACCTACATTTCTCACATTTATTTAAGCTCTGCTGAAAATTAAAGAAACAGAACTCACAAAGCCCAAAAAGCCAGTGTTTCTGCTGATATTTTTCCTCTAGTGTTGGACAAATGCAGAAGACCAGGCAGAGTCTTTCAGAGGCCTTTGGAATTCAAAGTCAGAACACTGTTGCTTTGCCTGTGTCTTATGGTTAGGTCAAAGAAAGGATCTTTATGCCTTTGCTCTCTTTCATGTCTCAGAGAGAGGCAGGAGAAGGACCCGAGTTAAGCTCCCAGCTAACCCTGGATTTCTCCAACACACAGGTGTCCAGGAGGCTCTGAGGGCTCACACGAATAAATATGAAAATCTGCTTAGGATGAGGAGCAAGCAGAATACAGATGATTTCTGCTTTATATTTCCAGCTGGTTTTGACCATGGTGCCATTTGCAGTAACCCTTTGCAGTAGCCCTTTGACACTGATCATTTTTGGATGTAAGACCCAAAGAAGTCAAGTAATTTATAACTCCATGATTTTGCATACAAGTCTAGATGCAAATGTGAAAGCAAAAGCTGTAATTCTCATTGAAAATCTGATTTAGAAACCAAAGGTTTTTCACAGCTTCTAGCACCAGCATTTTTTATTTGGACATATTGGACTACATGAGTTGTTAAGCACAACTTGGAGAAAAGTTATTAGAATTTAATAATCTACTGCTTTGTGCAGGATGTTCATCAAGTCATAAAAAAAACATCCATCAAAACAGAAACCATGGCTGACATAACCCAATTCTCTACCTATTCTCAGTCATGCTATTAATTTGAACATGATTGTGTCTAATCCCTATAATGACAGATATGGTTTGTGGAAGATGATCAGACACTGGATTTGAAAATAGAGAGAGAATTACTTATTGGATTTTCTTCTTAAGTGTACGAAATCATATTCAGATAGAAGGCTTTAAGAGCCAATCGTGCATATTAATTGAAGGCTTTGGTCTTGTAAAAATTGAATAGCATAGAAGAAACACAATAATACTGATGAATGACATGTAGTATGTTTCATATATAAAAATATGAAGGGGTAGTTCTTCAAATATGTCACGCACAAGATTATTAAAACTGAAAGTTATTCTTGATTTTTTTTTTTTGGTTAGAGTTTCTTACAGGGTGTTTATGCTAAGCAGAAAATCATCTTCATACTCATCCCCTCATCCCAAAACACCTGCAGTTGCCAAAGTAAATGCAAATAGATATGAAGTTTTCCTGATAACTCATCAGGATACTTTTCCAGAATTTTTTTCGCCCCTGAATTAATAAAACAAGAAAAAATAACTCAGTAATCTTCAAATATTTCACTGCAATAAACTAACATAAATTACAACTTTTCAATACATTTCACAAGGTTTTATAGAAGTATACAGTAATTGGCTGGTATTTTTGGAATACTAGAAGCCAAATGGAGTATGAAACATTAAATCACTGTTAGGAGTAAGAGGGTAAATAATTTTGCAGTTGTGCTGGTGAAATTCAAAATGCATGAAACCCACGGGTTATGATACTAATTATCCTTCAGGTCAAACAGGATCACTTTCCCAGATACAGAGTCCAATTCTGAAACTTCAGTGAAGTTGTAAATCGTGGGAAAACATAAGCAGAGATCCAGGAGCTCCAGAGATGTTCTTGAGCCTACATCTGTGGCTTAGGGTCTTAAAGAAAATCCTTCAGCTACATGTGAGCTTCACCTTGGACACCTTTAAAATAAAAAACTACCTAGAAGGTAAATTTTGAATGAAAACAGGATTAGTTCAGCTGAGATGACCAGATACCATGGATAAAAGTGACAAATAAAAGCACATTTTTTTACACAACTGTTAATTAATAACAGAGCTGATTTACTCTGCCCACAGGGCGCTGTGGAAGCAGAAAGTGCAGCTGTCTTCTGACAGACAAGTCAGATAAAGATAATTGCATCTTTAGCTGCTTGCTGGGGTGTTTTGGGTAGAATCTCCAGCTCAAGAGGTATCTTCATGTTGCTGAGGTCAGGCCAGTAAGGATGCTCGGGAGAAGGGTAGTTAATTTTGCAATTACTTTTTCTGCATGATTTCAATGCAAACCAAGGAGCAGATGTTGTTAAAACAGAACATGCTCCTTGTTTAACAGTAAATGTTCCACACACCTCCATCCATAGGGATGAACTAAAAGGCTAATTAATTCCAAGCAGCAGAAGTCTGTCTGTGTCCACAGAATTAATGAATTGCCTTTATCATTCAATGGTAAGAGTTCACTACAACAAGCAGGAACTTTCCTAAGGAACCATGTCATGGAGACACATTCTTTAAAATCCAAGGCAACTCCCAACAACCATTTTAAAAAGGAATTTACATGTTTACTGCTTAGTCTGTGCACCACCACAATCTCCTTCTGAGACACAGAAATGTCTGCAGGTTTTTTTGGTGTGTGTTTATAGGAAAAGTTTTGTCACTTTCCAAATTTCTTTGAAACAAACTGCTAAGTGTGTGTAACTGTTCTGTGGAAATTTTAACAGACTTTTAACACTGAAGGGTTCCCATCCATCACTATTTGGTACTATTAGTGAGAAAGACTGAACATCTTTCATTGTATCTTTGAATATATTTATAATCTGTGTAAACATATACATATGGCTAAGTTTTGAAGTAAATGCTTATTGTTGTCAAAAATTCCGAAAAGACCATGAACAAGCACAAGTAAGCAGTTAGACACCTTTTACTCAAAGTCACTGCATTAGTATTTACTCTGTAATTTCAGCTAGTAATTGGAAGAAAAAACTGGGAGAAAACTAGATTTAATCATGCTACAACATCTAACTGTCCCTCAGGACATAGTTGCTTGCTTTCTACAGGGAGTAAACAATAAAATTGCTGCATCATTACACAGTGAAGAAAAAGCAGGACAAGAACTGCAACACTGATAAATACCCTTGAGTGACCACATTGTCCAGTGCTATTTCTGGGATGACAGTTTTGTCTTTTTTCTTCATGAGTTTGGTCATGGTTTTGCTCAACCCAGAAACGTGATCACAGAAATCTGTAAGTGTAAAATTGTGGTGGAAGAAGAGACTATTACATTTAAAAATGCAGGTATTTGTTGGAGCAAAATTTTTGCAGGGAAAGCATGAAAACCTGAAAACCCCATGAAGTCAGACATTTACCCAACACTAATATTTTGGTGACTCTCAGCATCTCAGTGTTTTGTCTGCCCTTTACCTTCAAAATAATAACCTATTGTTTAAAATGCACGTACATGTATCACAAATATGTGTGATAGACACACAGAGCTCACAAGTGTTGCTGTCCTATAGCATAGCAACATACCCCTTGCATGTCAATCACAGAAGCTTCAAGTCCTCTAACAGGTCAGCGTGATTTGAAATACCCTCTAGCTGTCTTGTTACTTGTTGGTTTGATATTGTTCCTCCCCTGAGAGTTCATTATTGGTTTACTATCATGTACCTTCTTTCATGATTGGTTCATTCTGTTATCTCTACCTGATGATGTAACACCTTAAAACTCTCTGCGAGAGAACAAACGGGGTCTCTCTGCTTTAGCTTCCCTTCAAGCTAACTGGCCCCTGCCCTCTCGGGGGCAGGAGAAAATAAACTTGGAATGCAGCTGACAGAGTTTCCACTCTTTTCTCCGTACCTTCCGCTGCTGGCTACAGCATGCCTACATGCTGTGAGGAGGCGTTGGGCTGCACTGGTAAACTGAGGCACGCAAACCTCAGTTACCATCTTCCAGTCGCTGGTTCACGCGGGCTCGGACCCCATTAACCTGCAGACCAGGCTGGGAACAGCCCGGCCGGCAGAGATCTTAACACACAAGCAGCAGCATCTGCCTATAAGTTAACAGTCTTCTTGGTATTCCAAGTAAGTTACAAATCGTTCTTTGTTACTAAAAATGACTGTTCTACCAATCACCTATCTGACAGCTTGAAGAATGTATAGAAAACCTTTGCTTTTTATATATAAAACAGCTTTTATCATGCTGTTTGCAGAGCAAAGCATGCCTTCACTATGCTTCCTTTACAGAAAAACATTTTTTCTAATGCTGCTTTTAATTGAATGTCATGTCCTAAGAGAAATGAGACACATCATAAAATGAAGATGTCGTATTTGTCAAAAGAAAAAAACCCTGCATTTTAGCAGTTTCGTGATTTTAACTTAAAAATGCACTTGTCAGAAAAAGCTTTTTAAAATCAAATGAAATCCTTCTGCTGGGTTTCCTGCTTGACAAGAGAATTCAAGCTTTAAGTTTAGTGCATGTGATATTTCAGTCACAAACAGACTTTTTCAGCTTTGCTTCATTATTGTCTATAGAAGTTTGCTGTTGGAGCCAGACAAAGTCTATTAACATATTTGCTGAAATATTTGTTCCCTTCCAACTTTATTAGTTTTACTAGAAGTAAGTTTTATAACACATTTTATAATAAATTTTCTTAATTTTGGACACAGTATCTGAATAAAGCTGAAAATGTAAAAGACGAAAAAGGAGCTATTGAACCACTAAATCAAGTCTGTCCTAGACTTGGAAATGAGTAATTTTAATACCATCATCACTGACAGGAAGGACATAACCATTCTCAAAAACTGCAGAAGGTGGAAGGAGCCTTAAAAGATTGTATGATCTGTTCTTCAGGTAGAAGCACATTGACCTATAATTTAAAAAAAGATCTTACTTTCTCATAAGTATTCTCTCTAAGTAGGGAAGCAGTGGAAGTGTATCTTGAAGAACTCCAGCTATTGGTAATAACTTCACTCTATTACCCTGCATAATATTTTTTAATATTTATTTTATTTTTAGGTGATACCAAATGCCACAAAGGCACAATAAATTAGAGGAAGGTCTTGGAACTCTTTATACAAACACAAACCTTGACACCCTTTTGCCCAACACAGCATTGACCCTGGCTGACATATTGATTACTACAGGGGAGCTGAAATCCAGATGGTTTCTCTGGATATAATTAAGAAGGAATGAACCCCCAAGACACAAGAGACTGTAATCAGCATCTATCACAGCCTGAAAGGGAGGCTGAGGAGGAAGCTAGGAGAGCTGTCTCTGGAGCTCAATGATATAACCTTAAAATGTCATGACATTAAATTCGGATCTGCTAAAAAGCTTTTGATAACATGCGAGTCTGAACTTAAGAAATCAAAAGAATAAACCCAGTATGTTTGGTTGCCTGAGTCGTTCTCATGTGACTGTGACCTTTCCTTCACTGCAATTATTAATCACAGGGGGGAAAATCACAGGGGAAAGCACAGGAAACAGGAAAATATCAGCCCTGTTCACGTAGATCCAGTACCTGCCATCCAGTTATTTAGCACAGAGCTCAGCAGGTAACCTGTCAAATTTGGGGTGCAGTTTACAAGACAGTCAGCTTTGTGCTTCCCAAAAGTGCTAAAATCATCCTCTTCTGGAGGAGGGATGCTATTTCCAAAGCCAGAGCATATCAGCAGGCAGCCGCCTGCCAGATGGTTGTGAGCACAAAAGGAGGGACCAAGGCAGGGATGGTTTGGCTTCAGGAGCTCTGTGATCCTCTTTGCTGCTGGGGAGTCCAGGTTTGGAGCAAGCCTTCAGTCCATTGTGTTCTCAGGTGCTGCCAGAGCTGCCAGAGCTCACCAGCCCCTGCAGAGACTTGAGAAAACTCCCTTTTGTGCCATTCTCAAATACCTGCAGTCAGAGTGGACCACATAACCTGAACACTGAAAGGTTTTGTTCTGTCCCACCTAGCCATGGTGTTAAAAAGCACCCTATGTACAACTCAGAATATGCAAATATTATTTAGAAGAATGTCTTGGGGTGACTTTATGATGTGTATCCCCTATCACCGCTCTATGCCCAGAAATTAACTCTGTGCCTTTCTGTACCTTTAAACTGAGCCTGAGAGGGGGGAGGGTAAAAAAACGAGTGAACTTTGCAAAACAATTGTTCAAGGACACGGACACAGATTCCTTGGTTTTTGCAGCGGCGAGAGTGGAGGAAGCTCCTTACTTGCTTTTCAGCCAGCTTTTGGCTCCTCTTCTCAGGAGGGAGACGGAGAGCTGACCTTTGTTTCCTGGGACTTTGGTTTTTCCCCTTTTCTTCTCCTTCTGGACTGTTTCATCAACATCAGAACACATCGGGAGAATTTCTTCTCCGAGGCCCAGAGGTGGGCCCACGGCCTCGCCAACCCAGCTCCGAGGAGGAGAGAGACCACACCTACAGAAGGACTCTGAAATCTTCTCAGGTTTCTCTCCATAGTGAGAGATTTCATTATTTAGCATTATTATCTTTTTCCTGTGTGTTGGTTAAATAAATAATTTTATCTCTTTCACTTTCCTTTGGGGAAAATTTCTTTTTTTCCCGAACCTGGTGGAGGAGGGGTGGTTGTAACCTGCCTTTCTCACAGAGGATATTTCCTCCAAATTTGGCCAAACCGGCACAAAGAACCAGTTGCAAAGTCTGTTTTTTCTGAATGCCTAATTTTAGCATTTTTGCCAGAAGTTTTTCCCCTCACCTCTAGGGCTACAGCTGTCAAATGGCAAAGAAAAATAACTGTTGGAGGTGGAAAAGGTTATGTAACATGACTAGGACTGCTAATTCGGGCCTGTGCATAGAATCTATAGAAAACCTCCCCCAAAAAACCAAACCAGAATAAAGTAAAGTCTGTTAATGTTTGCATTTGAGTTGCAAAGTATAGTTAGACAGTATTTCCTCTTCACATGCATCTTGAGTGAGCTGTAGCACATTTCTGTCAAGTCATCATACACACAGATCTGCATGGCCGAGGAATCATTCTGCAAACAGGCAAGATAAAGGTTCCTCTGCATTCTTTAATAATAGTTTTATTATCTTTTCCCCATGTGCATTACTTCAACAATTTGATTCCCAAAAACTAAGCACAAGAATTGGTAATTCTGAAACACAACTCTGACATCCCTGCTGGAGTTCCCCTTCTGGGCACCATAACAAAAGATCAGCATCAGGTGAAGTCATGGCAGGTGTGCACATTTCTCACGGTCAGACACTTCAAGGCTTTCTTTCTACTGCATAAGCTACTAGCTCAGAATTCTGCACCCTTTCTAGAGGTTTCCTTGAACACACTAGTAAGCTGGAAAGCACTGCCTAGTGCTGAAGTGTCCAAGTGATAATACAAGAGGAGCTTCTTATTCTCATTCCCGTCCTTTACAGCCGACTGGATGGTGGAGCAAGCAGAGGATTGAAGTTCCCGACCTCATCCAAGGCTGGGAAATTCCTCTGTGATAGAAACAGTACAGTCAGAAACCTTTTCTTTGAATTTTGTTTCTACAGGTTTGGGCAAAGGTGATCTGCTGGGGCAGAACAGGATTATCTGGATCGTGACTACAGATCCTGGAATTTTAGGGTTCTGAAAGATACAGCCAACATTGGGGAGGCTGATAATTAAATTATTAGGGGCCATAATGAAAATAAGCTCTCAAGTAACACTGAGATCCAGGAGGAAAACAAAATAAAACCTTACAGGCAGTCTTGGCACTCCTCATAGAAAGCAGAAATATTTCTACATCTATTTTGTGTAAGAAAGAAGCTGTTCAGATGTCGAGGTACTTGCACTGCCTGCATCTATGCCTAAAAATGTACAACATGACAAATACCTGCAGCTTTCTAAAGATGAAATATTGATTCCACTCTAATAAATAAAAGAAATGCAATAGATCTTTCGTGGCACAATAGGTTCATTTATTAGATTAATCTTCTATTTGGAAGAGCAACGTCCAGCATTGTCTCATGTGACAGTTGAAAACAGATTTGAATTGATCAATCTGTGAAATTTCTACAGCTAATCCAGTTAACAAGGCAACACTAAGTTGTGCAGGACTCAGACACTGAACAGCTCACCTGGGAAACTGGGCTCGTTCCATTACAGGAGCATCTCAAGCAGAATCTCTACATTGCAACAAAATGTGATTTATACATTTACAGACATATTTACACACAAACACAAACACCCCTTCTGATTCACTTTCAGCAAGTGCTTGCAGATTCTCCACAAGGTCACTTCCAAGATCTCCTCAGGATGTCACACACTGCTCATTCTTCTTCCACTCACTCTTGTGAACCTACTTTCCTAATCACAGCCATCATAGGGTGTGGAATTGATTTATACTTATAAAGCAATGCACGGGCAACCTAACTGTAAAGAAATGTTGATGTGGTATTCCTAGCATTGTTTTTTAGTGTAAAATTCAAATAAATACACGTTACTTTATTTATTTTTAAAACTCTGCCTCATAATTCTGCATAAACCAAGAATTTGGGGGTTTTTTCTGCGAAGTCTGTAAGCAGCAAACATCCCTAAACTTTATGTGCAATGCAAGCTCAGCATCTGATTTTTAAAAAAACATCTCTAGTATGTCAAAGTACCAAAGATTTTTCTCAAAATCAATCAATTTGTAGTCTTCCCTCTACCTGTAAGGTCAAAGCAATATTACACCAACAGAAGTCTGAAAACAGATTGCCAATATTAATTAAGGTGGTATTGAAAGAACATCCAACATGAGCAATCCCTTCTATTTTATTGAAATCATTGTCTTGAAACAATTCTGAAATTAATCAGGTAAGAGCACACGACTCCCTTCCGGTTCTGTTTTGGATATAAAACCCAAACCCCAACCAACCAACAGAAAAAAAATTTAAAAAATCCAATGCTTCTCATCTCACTAACTCAGATCATGGATATGACAACCTCATATCTGCATCCAAAACACTAAGCAGATTTCCCAAAAAATACTGCTAATTACAAACAGAAATGGCTTCATTTTAAAGTGCAACAGATCAAGCAAAGCAATGATTTCAACACACAGGTCTCAAACAACATATAAATGCCTTAAGCTCTCAAACCTACTGTCCAGTCTGGACTCTTCTCTATACCTACCTTGTTAGGAAAAAAATCCTGATACGTATTTTTCTGGAAAAAAACCCCAGCAATCTGCGCCCCCCCCAAAACCAAACACCTAAACTTTTCTCCTGTTAAGTAAAAAGGACTGAACAAAAAAAGGCATCAGAGAAAAAAATCAGTTTTCAATCATGGCTTTTCTGATCTCATGCCTCTCATGCACAGCATTTTCTTTGTTAATAAGTGTTAATATGCCTTAATGGCAGAAATTTAAGTACAAAAATATTGGTGCTGGCAATAAGCTGTGTCTGTGTAAACTACTAAAGCAAAGATAAGCCAAACTTTGATGCTAAAGTACATTGGGTTCTACTGAGAAGATACTAAAATCTGAAATTGTGAATAGTTGTTTGCCAACCTCAGTGTGTGCTTTCAAAGAAGCACAGCTAAGAATATAATGAGTTATTGATTTCATATGGACACAGGTTCCAAAATTTGATTGCAAAACTCCATTAACAACTTCTTCTGGGCTGGCCAACTACAGGCAGCAGTAATTGCTCTCCTTCCAGTCCCGCATGTACTAATTTCTAAGATTAAAGAAAATGTAGGCAGTTAATTATACAGTGATATTTCAAAACCACCCAAAACTGCAAAGCAATGCGTTATGTTTTACTCAGATTTCATTAAAAGGTCTTTATAAAGAGGCAGAAATTTCAAAGTATAGGTCATATTTGAAAAGGTGTACTGTTATTCTTGAAGAACTCATTCTCTCTACAATGTAGTAAGCTCTTACCTTAGAAAGTTACAACAGACCCTGAATATTTTTTTTTGGTAAATTTGAAGTTTGCAACGAGGAGAAGAATAACATCTAATTTCACAGAATACGCTGAGTTGGAAGGGACCCTCGAGGACCATCGAGTCCAGCTCCTGGCCCTGCACAGGACACCCCAAGGGTCACACCATGTGGCTGAGAGCCTTGTCCATATAACTCTCATCCCTCAGAATATCACCCAGGGCAGAAATAAAGATTCTACAGTGTTTAAATCATTATGTATATTTGCTATGAAATGAGCAAAGAAATGCGACGTAAAACCCAAACATGGAGGGCTTGCTGAAAATAAACAAGCAAGCAGAAATCCCAGGCAATGACAGGGAAAGTGAGGCATTCTGAAAGATGATTTTTATGGAACACTGAGGGAGTTTGTGATGATAATGAAAGTGGAAAATGGAATGCAGTGCTTTTATCACTTGCAATTCCTCGCTCTTGGGATTTCTCCTTGAATGACTGTAGAACAGGGATCCCTACGCCACCCTCTCTCGTGGAATGCACAGGGATGCAAATACGGCACGTGCAGTGTTATTTTAATCTTAACACACACAGAACCACAAATATATCAGTTATTCTGAGATTACATGAGGAGGAGAAGAGCAGGAAACGTGGACTTACCAGCTTCACCAAATAAATGTACTGGCCATAATTGCCTTGAGTGATGTGCTTTTGCATGGTGGATGGTTCCAAAAGGAAGCCTTTAGACAAGTGTGCTAGGCAGCTGGTTCTGGAATCCTTCACAGAAATACTGGTGGGATCACTCTGTGGAGTTCTGTATCTGTGCTGGATGGCACAGAAATGAGGTAGTATTTAAAGAAGCCACTTAGCCACAGATAGGTAGATTGAAAAACTCTGACATGGAATGATAGGTCAGGACTCTGTAACTGAAAGGATCTGGAGTGACTTTGTCTTATTTCTCATGTATTAAAGAGAAAAGGAGGTGAAGCACCCGTGTGCCCATCACAGACAATCCCAATAAAAAGTCTGGACAGAGCAGACACTTTGCATCTTCACCTTCTGAATTTGACACAGGCTATCATACAAACCTCTTTGAGACAGAACCTTTCACAGCATGCAGTTCAGAGTGCCAAGCAGACATTAAAAATGTCTAATGACATCCCTGTCAAGAAGCAGCATTTGATTTCAAAGTATCACTGAATTTTAAATACGAAATACAATCACATAACGTATTCTCATTTATCTCCATCAGTGTTTATGTCTTACCAGCTATAAATCCACTTAGCTGAAAGAGATGTGAAATAATTTCTTCAACTTTGTTATTCACAGACAAATGGGAGGCTGTCAAAACACAGAAGGCAGTCTTCTGATAGTTAAAGCTTTTGACTTCGATCACGTAGATTTGCTTTTTAGTAGCCATTCCTACAACTTACAGCAGAGCATTTGTATACTTACCTAGAATGTTCTCGAAATCTTCTGAAGTCCCTTCCTTTTGTAGTGTTGATTTTGATGCTTGCAATTATTCACCATGCTGAGATAATGATATAAACTCTGTGCTGAAGGGTTCTGCTTGTGCCATTCAACCACGAAGAGACAGAGAAGTTGCCATCTGCAGATTTAACGTTGCAAGAGAAAAAGCTGTGGGTTCTATTCTGTACATTAAAAATGTGTAACTCTTAACTGCAGCCAATTGTCTACTGAGAGTTGCTAGGACTTTGTTAGGGTAAGGACCACGTTAATATATTCTACATGCCATTGCAGTGTTCTTGAAGGGTGCACAGTCATACGTAGGATGAGCTGGAATAAGCAACTCAGTTTCCAGTAATTACTTGAACACACTTTAAACTACTTTGGCTCTGAGAAACAGAGTTGTCAGAGAGGCAAAATGCTATAAAGAGCACACAAATGTGTTTTCTTACATTTTTTTCCCACTTGTTATTCTGTGCAATCATTTTAAACTATTTCAAAGCCTGCCTGAAAATTCTTGGTTTAAGATATCAACATTTTCTGTATTGCTTCCCTCTTGGGGTCTCCCTTGATGTTTTGTTATTATAATGTTAAATTTTCGGGACTGATATTGCTTCACTTTCTACAGCAGCACACAGACTTCTGGGACTTAAATATAAACTTTCTGAAATTAACTTCTACAGTTCAAGCACCATCACCACTTGAGATGCATTTCCTAATCTTGTGACAATGCAATGTTTTGGCAGAATAACTCTGTTCCTACAAGTAGTTCCCAGTCTGGGCATGGGTTCAGACACTGTTTTCACTCTTTTTCATTACAGCCTCTCTACTAAAGAACCATGACATGGGTTCCTGTAGAGTTCCTCAAACCAGATTGAGAAGGTTCATACAGCAAAAACTTCAGCCTTACCTCTCGGAGAATTTTATCAAGGAATTGCAGTTTCCCTGCAGTACATATCTTTTCTCTTACATAATCTCCTATTCTCTTTTTGTGCATCTTTTCCATATAAAATGAACATTTTGGTCTGGAGCAAGCTCCAGGGTAGAGACTGTACTTTGAATGTTGCTGAACCTTCAGCAAACCATGTGTAAATCATGTCTTCTTCCTTCCCTGATCAGCCCCTTCATGGGCTGCACGTTTGTCTGTTGCTGAAGCTGTATCACAAGATCACTGTGCTTACACAAGGGATTCAAATTAATTTAAATATTTCACTGTAGCTGGAATGAGTTTAAAAAAACCCCCCAGTCTAGAAAGTCATAGTAAGCAGGGGGGGCACAAACCTAATTCACACATCTTAAAAAAAACACCCCAAGGAGCAAACCACAGCTTCAAAATTCAAAATAACTGAGATGGTTATGCTCGAGACAGAGAACGTTCTAAACAAGAACAAAGAATGATGATGAAAGTGGAGGAGGCAGAGCAGCTGAATGACTTTCCTGAAATGTTTTACCCAAAAAAGAAGTGACACAGGAAAATCCACACCATTCATCAACCTCAATGACCAAATGAACTGCACTGAAGTTGTTACAAGAATGTTGATATAATGGAACAGAAAACAGAGAAGGAGAAAACTTGTAAAAATCCTGTATTTCTTCCTTGATCTGGTTCTTGTTAGAGGGGTAAAAGAATTGCCTCTAGTAAGGCTGCAGCTGGTGTTATTTTTGACTAAGTAAAAATACTTAGAGGTCTTAAACTCTTTAAAACTACACAACATTCCTATGAAATTCAAAATGGAGGCACTCCGGCGATTTCATCTTTGCCGGCTTTGCAGAAAGATGGTGTCAGAAAGATCCGAACAACAGACATGCCAGAAGGTCTTAGTTTTCAAATGCAGGGTTTCCTCCAATACTATTTTTGACAGAAGTTCATAGTGTCTGTAATAACAAATTTTAATTTCACCTTCAATATTATTTCAATATTATGGAAATTTTTTAAGTGAAAACTTAGGACAACCCCAATTGATAAAATCATATCTTGTTTGGAAGAAAATATTTTGGTATTTCTCTTTGTATTGATTATTTTCTTATTAGCAGGTGGTTTTCTTTTTTTCCTAAAGAATTCTTTTGACTCTGTAAATTTTTTACTTGTAGGATTTTGTTCCATTTGTCAAAGTCTTTCTGAAATCTAGAAGCAGCTGTCTTCTTTTTCTGAAAAAGGGGTCTTGTCATAGTAACGTGACGTGGTCTGGTTAAGTTCCCATTAACAGGTGACCTGGTCAGCCAGGTCAGAAGTGAGAATAACATCCACTGGTTAAAGATTTTATCCTGAGATGTTCTGGTAGTAGCTTTGCAAGCAGGCAGACTGCTATGGAACAGTTTAATAGAAACACAGTTTTCTTGTGTTTATTCATCTGAATTACGTTCTTTCGAGATCAGTCCCTCCTGGTTTACGAGGGAGGGAAAAAACATGGTCTGCAAAACAGAGTTTAGCACTGATTCCATAAAAGAGAACAAATGCTGATGCTCACCAGTAAGTCCTGAGATGGAGCAGGATGTGGCTGATTGTGGCACCACAGGGGCACAGTGACCAATTATGAGCTGTGTATGACCCATTATGGGCTGTGTATGACCAATTATGGGCTGTGTATGACCAGTTATGGGCTGTGTATGACCAGTTATGGGCTGTGTATGACCCATTATGGGCTGTGTATGACCAGTTATGGGCTGTGTATGACCGATTATGGGCTGTGTATGACCCATTATGGGCTGTGTATGACCAGTTAAGCACTGCAGCAGTCACTATAAATAGCAGCACTCTGGTGACCAGCAGTGGAGCTACAGAGGCTGAAACCACTCTCCCCACACTGGCAAGGACACCAGTCAGAGGCAGGAGAGCCCTGAGGTACCAAAGGATGTCCTGGTGGCTTTTATCACCAGCTGCTAACGGGCCCTTGGTGAGCTGCCCTTCACATCAGTCAGGCCACAGAAGTTTTACAGACCTTGAATATAAAAGGCATCGAGGGAGATGGCTGGAACACCAGTGCCTGCTTTGCTTTTGATATTCCTGATTTACTTTGCTGTCTAAAGGTTTTATTTAAAAAAAAAAAAAAAAAAAAAGAATTAAGGGGCCTTTTTTTTAAG